>CM056060.1:148379810-148776085 GCA_029574335.1 Rana kukunoris
ACCCGTAATTCTTTTTTTAGGATATGCCAACCGGCTCGGAGAGCTGTGTGACCAGCCTGTCCTGCGACTCGCATCGCTCCCTCATTGTGGCCGGCCTCGGAGACGGAACCGTTCGGGTGTTTGACCGGAGGATGTCCCAAAGCGACTGGTAAGGCCCCACCCCCCCTGGAAGCTGGTCCAGTGTTTGCTGCAGGCGTCGTCTTTCCCAGAATCCTCTGTGGTTCTTGTGAAGGGCCCCAGTACTCAAGAGGAGTATGTCCATCGTATTCACTTCCATTGGCCGGTAACAGAACAATAGAAGATCCTGCAGCCCATCCAGTCACTAGTTTAGGGCGATGAAAAACATAAAACTTGTATTTTTTGTATACCACACAATAGACACAGATAAAAGTTTGATCACATTATCGTATACAAGGGAAACTGTATAGAGAAATATAATTACCATAACCAAGGAACAGACAACTGTATGCTAATCCACATCTAGCAACTTATAGCTGACAGTGATATAATTAACATGAGATAATTAACTAGGCACTGAAACCAGCCTAGGTGACCAGACTATTCAGCACCTACAGCCCTGAATACAAAGTACTTACTGTACAATACACATTATTACAAGTAGAAACCATAGATGAGAAGACGGACATAAACAGTAGGGGATCCAACTAACAATGGGATGAAGACACACTATTAGGGAGACCTACTTACACTAAACACATAATGGCAGGATACCATAGTGGTTTGAGCTGATTACATTAACATTTACAGTCATTGCTGGTTTGGGCATAGAGGCCCCAAATATGTGTGTTTTGGGGGGTCATGGACTTCAATCCAAACAAGACCACTCCAAGGGTCCCCCCCAGGCACACACCCCCCAAAGAGTAATGTTCCCTTAAAAGCCAGGGCCCATCGTTGGGAAAGAAGCCACCCTGCAGTCCCCTTCAAAAGCCCCTGTCCTGGCTAGGTCGGTCACAGTTCCTTGCTACACCCAGATTCTAGGCTGTGATTGGTCCCTGGGCAAGACCCTTCTCCTTTTATCTCCTGCATTTGGCTAATTCCTTTCCTGACCATGTTTTAACTGAATTGGTCTAAGAAAATGGTTCCCCCCACCATGAAACCCTTTCCGGGGGGATGGGCTGGACTTCGCCATGATGCCTTTGCCGGGGACCGCCATGACACCTTCTCCCGGGGGCTGGACTGGTGTTTGTCAGGAGTGAGTTTCTATGTTCCCCTCTGTAAACAGTAGAAGGAAGTGATTGATTGTATCTGGTGATTGGTAAATGGGACCCGTGCCCCCTCTATACCATTCCTCTGTGCCCTTCCTCCATGTCGCTCCTCTGACCCCCTCCATGTCGCTCCTCTGACCCCCTCCATGTCGCTCCTCTAAACCCACTCCATGTCGCTCCTCTGACCCCCTCCATGTTGCTCCTCTGACCCCCTCCATGTTGCTCCTCTGACCCCCTCCATGTCGCTCCTCTGACCCCCTCCATGTCGCTCCTCTGACCCCCTCCATGTCGCTCCTCTGACCCCCTCCATGTCGCTCCTCCTGACCCCCTCCAATGTCGCTCCTAGACCCCCTCCATGTCGCTCCTCTGACCCCCTCCATGTCGCTCCTCTGACCCCCTCCATGTCGCTCCTCTGACCCCCTCCATGTCGCTCCTCTGACCCCCTCCATGTCGCTCCTCTGACCCCCTCCATGTCGCTCCTCTGCTCCCTTACTCCATGTCGCTCTTCTTCTGCTCCCTTACTCCATGTCGCTCTTCTTCTGCTCCCTTACTCCATGTCGCTCTTCTTCTGCTCCCTTACTCCATGTCGCTCTTCTTCTGCTCCCTTACTCCATGTCGCTCTTCTTCTGCTCCCTTTACTCCCTTCTTCTGCTTTATTCGCTCTTCTTCTGCTCCCTTACTCCCATGTCGCTTCTTCTTCTGCCTCCCTTACTCCATGTCGCTCTTCTTCTGCTCCCTTACTCCATGTCGCTCTTCTTCTGCTTCCTTACTCCATGACGCTCTTCTTCTGCTCCCCTCCTCCATGTCGCTCTTCTTCTTCTGCTCCCTTACTCCATGTTGCTCTTCTTCTTCTGCTCCCTTACTCCATGTCGCTCTTCTTCTTCTGCTCCCTTACTCCATGTCGCTCTTCTTCTTCTGCTCCTTTACTCCATGTCCCTCTTCTTCTGCTCCCTTACTCCATGTCCCTCTTCTTCTGCTCCCTTACTCCATGTCGCTCTTCTTCTGCTCCCTTACTCCATGTCGCTCTTTTTCTGCTCCCTTACTCCATGTCCCTCTTCTTCTGCTCCCTTACTCCATGTCCCTCTTCTTCTGCTCCCTTACTCCATGTCCCTCTTCTTCTGCTCCCTTACTCCATGTCCCTCTTCTTCTGCTCCCTTACTCCATGTCCCTCTTCTTCTGCTCCCTTACTCCATGTCGCTCTTCTTCTGCTCCCTTACTCCATGTCCCTCTTCTTCTGCTCCCTTACTTCATGTCGCTCTTTTTCTGCTCCCTTACTCCATGTCGCTCCTCTTCTGCTCCCTTACTCCATGTCGCACTTCTTCTGCTCCCTTACTTCATGTCCCTCTTTTTCTGCTCCCTTACTCCATGTCGCTCCTCTTCTGCTCCCTTCCTCCACGTCCCTCTTCTTTTGCTCCCCTCCTCCATTCACCACATAATCTTTCTTCCTACAGTCGGATTATGACGTATCGGGAGCACAGCGCCTGGGTGGTGAAGACGTATCTGCAGAATCAGGCGGATGGGAACATAATGAGTGTCAGGTATGCCCGTCGCCCTTTTTTCCTCCCCCTGCCCTTTTTCCCCTCCCCCTGCCCTTTTTTCCCCTCCCCATATCTGCCGCCTCCTTCATGACTCCTCCCCTCTACACACAGCGTCAATGGAGACGTTCGATATTACGATCCCAGACTTCCAGAATCCATAAACACGATGCAGATCGGCAAAGGTCTGACCAGCCTGGACTACCACCCACAGACCAACCTCTTTGCCTGGTGAGTCAGGAATAATGTTATTGGATTCAATGTTGGATAAGTAATGAAAACGGGGTTGGGGGGGGGGATCTAAGCAGATTTGAGTTTAGCTTTCAGTTTCCTTCACCCAAAGTCACCATTCTGTCCCAAAGCGATTTCCTTACAATTCCATTACAGCCCACAGAGCCCCTGAAATCCACCAGTGATGGGTGTTCTGATCCCAACTACAAGTCTGACCACCCCCACCACTAGAGGGCGTTCCAGAGCCCCTCATCCCAGCCTACATATTACACCAGGATTATCAATCGATAGATCTACGGATATTACTAATCATATTACGAATACCCAAGGATTGATCGATCGATCAGATTAGGATTACTGTATAGATGGTTAGTGATGAGATGCTAACGTTCTTTTTTTATTCACACATTTCCCATCATTCTCTCTCCCCTTTCCTCTGATTGGTCCAGCGGTTCCCTGAACCAGTTTATTGCCGTGTACAATGGAAGCGGAGAATTGATCAGCAATATAAAGTACTACGATGGATTCATGGGGCAGAGGATTGGCGCCATCAGTTGCCTGGCGTTCCATCCACACTGGGTGAGTATGGACATTGTCACGTCTGTATTGTGTGTTGAATGGTTATCGAGTCCTTCAGGTTTCTTCATTGGTGACATGAGATCTTCCTTAAAGACTTAAAGAGATGGGGTCTTCCTTTTCGGGTCACTCTCAGGTTTATTTATTGGTTCAGTGGGCGGGGCTTAAACATGAGATCTTCCTTTCGGGTCCCTCCAGGTTTAGTTATTGGTCCACTGGCTTAGAGACATTTGTCAATGTGAAGTTATGAGACCTGTGAGGTGGGATCTTCCTTTCAGAGGTCCTAAAGCTGAACTCCAGACTAAATATGCAGTTCATGTGTGTATTGTGCATGTTATGCAAGACCCCCGTCCATCTGGAGTGTAATTTTTTTTTATTTATTTTTTTCTAACAATCACGATCGCCCCCCCTATGTTTTGCTTCCTAAACAAGACTGCAAAACATTTTTTGAAGTTGGGATCGAGGGATCCCTACATTTTTATTGTTTAACAGTAAAGAATCCTTCCCTCAAACTAAGGCTAAAGTCTAAGGGCTAGATTCAGGATGGAGAGCATATCTTTGTGCGGGCGTAACGTATTTCATTTACGTTACGCCGCCGCAACTTTTTCAGGCAAGTACTTTATTCACAAAGCCTGTAAAGTTGTGGCGGCGTAGCGTAAATGACACAACGGAAATCTAAATAGGCAGGTAGGGGGCGGCTTGTATTTAAATCACGCGCGTGCGTTGGCCGTGACACAAATCCCGGTGCGCATGCTCCAAATCACGTTGCTTCTTGTCAATGAAAGCGACGTGAACGTAACTTACGCCAGCCCCATTGTGAATGGACTTGCGCAAACAACGTAAATTACGTCGGTTCCGACGTCCATACTTAACATTGGCTGCGCCTCACTGTAGCAGGGGTAACTTTAAACCGGGCGTAAGTCTTACGTAAACGACGTAAGCAGATACGCCAGCCGGGCGCACGTTCGGGAATCGGCGTATTTGCTAATTTGCATAATTTACGATGGGAACGCCACCTAGCGGCCAGCGTAAATATGCATCTAAGATACGACGGCGTAAGTGCCTTACACCGCTCATATCTTGGCAACATTTAAGCGTATCTCAATATGAGCATACGCTTAAATGTGCGATGGCTCAGAGTAGGACTTACGACGGCGTATCTACTGATACGCCTGTCGGAAGCCTACCTGAATCTACCCCTAAATGTTTTTCACATTCTTTTATTCTCTGCCATATGGAAAAAAATACCCCGTTACCTGTTCCAGCCTTAACCTGCTAGTCTTAAATTTGTCCCCTCCCCCCTCTTAACATCAATACTGACTAACCTGTGTAATAAAGATGGATATATACTTACCTATTCTCAGTCCGGTCATGTGGTCCAGCTGCAGGGGAGAGGAGGAGCACTGACAACAGCAGCTTGGCAATTCTGGGAGGAGTGACATCGCTCATAGGCTGTTGTCGGTGCTCCCTCCTCTCCCCTGCAGCTGTCACTGGCTGACACAGGGGAGCCAGAGCTGCAGATCACATGACTGGAGTAGGCGGAGAATAGGTAAGTACCGTATTTATCTGGGTAAAACGCGTACCGGCGTATAGCGCGCACCCAGTTCTAGGAAGGAAATTTGCTGAAAAAAAATTATTACTTACAGTTTAAATGTCCCTCTTCGGTGTCTTGCCCGGCGTCCATGACGGGTCCGTCTTCGGTCTTCTCCCACGCTGTCTCCGAGCTGTCTCTGAGTGCCAACATATACCAAAAATAATAAACAATTTTACCTGAATTAAATTATATACTATACAATTGTTGTTTTTACTGGCAGAAACGTTACACACTTCATTTAAAGTCCCCCGCCGACATATACCGAGCGCAGTACACTCGGCCACGCTTGGCTTCTCTCGCAGGGCGTGTCTGAGCTTAGCCTAGTGTACTGCGCTCGGTATAGGTCGTCGGCGGCGCTCGGAGACAGGGGATCAGCGTATAACGCGCACCAACAATTTTCCCCTGGTTTTAAGGGGGAAAAAAGTGCGCGTTATACGCCGATAAATACGGTATATACATTTGGTGTAATCAGGGGGGGGGGAATACTTATGACTAGGGATGAGCTCCGGCGTGTTCGCACACTCCATGTGCAGAGCCCGCCAGTAAGTCGGCACGGCGCTAATCACAGACAGTGAGTGAGACATTTCCCGATCTTTGCAGCCGTGCATCAGGACAATGTCTCCCTGCCTGTGATTAGCGCAGCGCCGTGCCAACTTGCTGGCGGGCTCTGCACATGGAGTGTGTGAACACGCCGGCGCTCATCCCTACTTAGGGACTAGTTGGTATTCTGCTGTAGATTTAGAGTTCTCTTCCTGTTTCCTAGAGAGTGAAGTCCGGCGGCACCCGGGAAAACAAACGTAAAATGTGACAATCGACTCGCTTTGTGTGTTGCGGTGATTTGTGATCGCTTATTTTCGTCTTATTTTTTATTTTTTCCTCTTTCCCTCCTCCAGCCTCACCTAGCTGTCGGCAGCAACGATTACTACATGTCTATCTATTCGGTTGAGAAGCGAGTGAGATAGCCCCGGGACTGAGACACGAAGTGCGGTCACTCGACTTCCTCTTCCGGTCTTTCCCGCGTTCTGACGTGAAGGGGACGGCCTTGTTGCGTTGGCATTCGATTTTGCTGCTTTTCAGAACTTGAAGAAAACCTCTAAGAACGGGATTGCTTTAAACAAACCAGCAAGATTGGTGTGCTAGGTTCCCCCCCGCCCCCTCTGCATCCACTGCTCATCATCGTTTTGAGTTTCTTCCATCTTTAAGCAACCACTCGGGGTGGGGGAGGGGGAAAAAGGGGTGGAGGGGGGGGGGGTGAATCAAAGATTTATATGTTGACACTCTGGGGGGGTTTGTGTTCCCAGAAAATTTTGTTTTAAGCCAAAAGAAAAGTATATATATATTTAGCTTGAGTCTTTATTCCTCCCTGCTGCTACAGTTGCTCAGTCTGGACATCTTTCACCCATGTGTCATGGTGGAGCTTAGTCCACGAAGCCACCAACAGTGGGAAGGGGGCGCCCAGGATGGATCACTTGAGGTTCCACCCAAAGTACTGCCTCCCGTTATACACACACACACATGAAGCTTTCCTGTCCATCTGACTTCTTGGAAGAAAAAGGATACATTTCGCTTTCTCAACGATAGACCTTTCAATGCAATTTGCAGGAATTGGGGGGTCGTAGGTTTGAAAACTAAATCAAAACAAATGTGAAGAAGCGACAAACACCGGGACTGATGGATGCAGAACCCTCAGGATGACCAGTCAAGAAGAAGAATTCTACAAATCAGGAACTCGTGGCTGAATATGAGAAACTTGTTTTACACGGAGAGATCATGTAACGTTCGGCTGCCATACACCAATCGGTGACGAGTATCGCTTCACTTTATCCGGTGACGCAGCTTGTCTTCACCGCACTAGAAGGCCCCACTTTTCATAGAACACCTACAGTAGTCTGATCCATACCCTTAATAGAGACTGATGTGTATATGGCCCACGCTTACAGGTCCGTCACTACGCGTTTCAGTAGGGCTCTCACCAAGAGCCGTACTCAGGGCACAAGTCACCCACCCGGCAAAAAAACATTTCACTATCTGACCAAAACTCGGGACATTTAACCATCCGCTCCGTTTTATAGAGTAAACGTCTAGTTCCTCCGTATGTGTTATATTAACACGGTGTGACGTAGAGTCCCCCCCCCCCCCCCCCCCTCCGTCCCCCCCCCCCGGTGCGGCCGCAGCGCTCCACAGCCGATTTAATCTCCTAGTTTTATCCTTGCAATTCACCTCTAAACAGGGTGAGGGAGTTTTAGAACTTCGGGAAAAACTTTGCAGCATGAGGAATAAAATGCAGAAAATCGCCCGTCGGCACCCCCTTTTATCTGGTAATTTTCCTTCTAGCGGAAGATTTTGGGGAGATTCCAGAGGAATGACCCAGTCACTGGGCAATGGACAGAAAGAGGATCACTGCTGATGGTGCTTCATCGCTGGGCGCTCGGTTCTGAGGGTGCTTCATCGCTGGGCGCTCGGTTCTGAGGGTGCTTCATCGCTGGGCGCTCGGTTCTGAGGGTGCTTCATCGCTGGGCGCTCGGTTCTGAGGGTGCTTCGGCGCTGGGCGCTCTGTTCTGAGGGTGCTTCGGCACTGGGCGCTCGGTTCTGAGGGACCTTCATTGCTGGGCGCTCGGTTCTGAGGGACCTTCATTGCTGGGCGCTCGGTTCTGAGGGACCTTCATTGCTGGGCGCTCGGTTCTGAGGGACCTTCATTGCTGGGCGCTCGGTTCTGAGGGACCTTCATTGCTGGGCGCTCGGTTGTGAGGGACCTTCATTGCTGGGCGCTCGGTTCTGAGGGACCTTCATTGCTGGGCGCTCGGTTCTGAGGGACCTTCATTGCTGGGCGCTCGGTTCTGAGGGACCTTCATTGCTGGGCGCTCGGTTCTGAGGGACCCTTCATTGCTGGGCGCTCGGTTCTGAGGGACCTTCATTGCTGGGCGCTCGGTTCTGAGGGACCTTCATTGCTGGGCGCTCGGTTCTGAGGGACCTTCATTGCTGGGCGCTCGGTTCTGAGGGACCTTCATTGCTGGGCGCTCGGTTCTGAGGGACCTTCATTGCTGGGCGCTCGGTTTTCTGAGGGACCTTCATTGCTGGGCGCTCGGTTCTGAGGGACCTTCATTGCTGGGCGCTCGGTTCTGAGGGACCTTCATTGCTGGGCGCTCGGTTCTGAGGGACCTTCATTGCTGGGCGCTCGGTTGTGATGGAGCTTCATCGCCGGGCGCTCGGGTTGTGATGGAGCTTCATCGCCGGGCGCTCGGGTTGTGATGGAGCTTCATCGCCGGGCGCTCGGGTTGTGATGGAGCTTCATCGCCGGGAGGGCGCTCGGTTGTGATGGAGCTTCATCGCCGGGGGGCGCCTCGGGTTGTGATGGAGCTTCATCGCCGGGCGCTCGGGTTGTGATGGAGCTTCATCGCCGGGCGCTCGGGTTGTGATGGAGCTTCATCGCCGGGCGCTCGGGTTGTGATGGAGCTTCATCGCCGGGCGCTCGGGTTGTGATGGAGCTTCATCGCCGGGCGCTCGGGTTGTGATGGAGCTTCATCGCCGGGCGCTCGGGTTGTGATGGAGCTTCATCGCCGGGCGCTCGGGTTGTGATGGAGCTTCATCGCCGGGCGCTCGGGTTGTGATGGAGCTTCATCGCCGGGCGCTCGGGTTGTGATGGAGCTTCATCGCCGGGCGCTCGGTTCTAAGTTGGGATTTGAAGTTTACAATATTTTAATGAAAATCTCTAATTTTTAAAGAAGGGAAGGTTTGGGGGGGATTTCTTTAGGGAGTGCAGCGGTTGGCGATGTAATTTGGACTGCGCCCGAAGCCACAATGTCGCTGAGATCGTCCTTTAAAGGGGGGGGCTGCCTTACAGAGGTGACTTGTTCCTGGTAAATCCAGCAAGCCATGGAGGCGGTGAAACATTCACAGATTTCTATTCACCTATTTATTTCACCATCACAAGTAGAGAATGGAGAGGAGGCTGATCCTGGGGGAATGTGTGGGATGACGGGGAGAACATTCATTAAATATTAATAAAATCAGGAAGAATGTTTCTGTGTCTTCTGTGTGATTATAGCCGGGACTGAGAGACCGCCATTTCCCGGATTCTTCCTCCGCAACAACAATACATCTATTTCTTCTGTTTCCCGCCAGTGACCTTTCCCTTTGCACCGCGACCGCTCCCTTTGCACCGCGACCGCTCCCTTTGCACCGCGACCGCTCCCTTTGCACCGCGACCGCTCCCTTTGCACCGACTACTTTATGTGGCCTCACGACTTCTCTACCATTGTCTTAAGCAATGTCCATAGAGGTATACTAACCTAGAACAGGGACCAGAGGGGTGAGGAACGATTCAGGTGCAGCCAATCAGCTGCCGGCTCTGCTTGGCCATCACCACCCCTCCAATTTTCATTGACAGAACCCATGAGACCAATGCGCTAATATTTACTAATAGAACCTAAAAACATCTTCTCGGGGGGCACTTCTAGGTCCAGGGTCTCCAACATTCCAGTACAAGGGGCCACATTGTCTATTATACAGATATTTGTGGGCCGAAAAAAGGCCCCCCTTACATCGATGACCCCATCAGGGTCCAAAGCTTTAATCAGCTGTCACATTGTTACAACAAAAAGCAATAGTCTGAAGCCACCCATGATCCCTTCATCAGGACCATGTGACAACCTTTACATTGGTGTTCCCAACAGATTCCCCTCCTACATTCAGATTCATGCCCGCCCCCAAAACTCACTGATAAATGCTCAGATTTCCCCTCTATCTCCCATACATACTCCCCACCGATACGGGGCTCATCCCTACCCAGGGGCTGGGATTTCAAACTCTTCATTGGCTCGCTGGGGGGGGTCCTCATCCTGACCATGAAAAATGAAAAGCAGTTATTCCGGCACAACCGAGTGTACCAGGAATGCTGAACCACTAATGCGCGGCTCAGTTGTACCTTCCATAGAAACCTGTGCAGAGGACGGCAGAGGTCACACCTTGTGCAGGAAGAGCGACTCTGGGGGGCAGGTAGAGGTGTAGGGGAGCACCTTCCCATACTAGACTATGAGGCTCTGTGTTTCTATTGATGCACACAGTGTAGGGAAGCACAACTCTACTCCCTGCATACAAAGGTGACCCCCATAGGATGCTGCAAGAGGAAGGGGCCACCTTGAGACAAGCAAGCCGGGGCAGAGGTCTCGTGACCGGCTTATACTGGTAGAATAGAAAACAGAAACTTCCTGTTGATTCACCAGGAATCCGGTGAGCTCCTAACTGCCTATTGGAGGTGACAACACAAGTGAAATTCCCAGCAGTGTTGTCAGCTCTCGACGCTGTTGACTACAGATCACCTCCCAATTTCCTGATCTCTAACACATGGGGGGAAGGGACACAGTTTGTAGAGCTGCTCCTCCCACAACGAAGCACTGCCCCCTACCTAAATCCCCCACCCAAATTGCCTTCCCGCCACCACAGCACCGCCCATTCCCATCCAAATCCCCCTACCACAGCACTGCCCCCTCCCCCCCAGGCCAACCAAATCTCCCTCCCATATCACAGCACCGCCCACCCTATTTCCACGCAAATTCTCCTCCAGTATCGCAACACCGCCCCTTACCCACACCCAAATCCTCCTCCCACATCACAGCCCTGCCCCCACCCAAATCCTCCTCCCACAGCACTGCCCCCTCCCCCCCAGGCCAACCAAATCTCCCTCCCATATCACAGCACCGCCCACCCTATTTCCACGCAAATTCTCCTCCAGTATCACAACACCGCCCCTTACCCACACCCAAATCCTCCTCCCACATCACAGCCCTGCCCCTATCCAAATCCCCCTCCCACAGCACTGCCCCCTCCCCCCAGGCCAACCAAATCTCCCTCCCATATCACAGCACCGCCCACCCTATTCCCACGCAAATTCTCCAGAATCACAACACCGCCCCTTACCCACACCCAAATCCTCCTCCCACATCACAGCCCTGCCCCCATCCAAATCCTCCTCCCACAGCACTGCCCCCTCCCCCCCAGGCCAACCAAATCTCCCTGCCATATCACAGCACCGCCCACCCTATTTCCACGCAAATTCTCCTCCAGTATCACAACACCGCCCCTTACCCACACCCAAATCCTCCTCCCACATCACAGCCCTGCCCCTATCCAAATCCCCCTCCCACAGCACTGCCCCAGGCCAACCAAATCTCCCTGCCATATCACAGCACCGCCCACCCTATTCCCACGCAAATTCTCCAGAATCACAACACCGCCCCTTACCCACACCCAAATCCTCCTCCCACATCACAGCCCTGCCCCCATCCAAATCCTCCTCCCACAGCACTGCCCCCTCCCCCCCAGGCCAACCAAATCTCCCTGCCATATCACAGCACCGCCCACCCTATTCCCACGCAAATTCTCCAGAATCACAACACCGCCCCTTACCCACACCCAAATCCTCCTCCCACATCACAGCCCTGCCCCCATCCAAATCCCCCTCCTGCATCACAGCACCGCCCCCCACCCAAATCCTCCTGCTTAACAGCACTGCCCCCTCGCCTTTTTAATTCCGCACAATATCTGTGCATTTTATTCCTCTTAATTTGCATGTGATAAATTACAAGCAAATTTAGAGGAATAAAATGCATACACGTGGGATCTGATACCCATTTTTCTAGTAACATATAAAAATATTGGGCTTTGTCGAGTAAATAGATACCAAACATGTCAAACGTTAAAAGTGCGTGCGCCTGTGAAATCACCAAGAAACTGCAGTACCAAACCTTCTCCATTGGCGGCGCTATGAAAGTCCGTGCGGGTCATCAGTTTACATGAACTACTGATATACTCTAAGTCAGGGGATCTTCAAACTACGGCCCTCCAGTTGTTCAGGAACTACAATTCCCATCATGCCTAGTCATGTCTGTGAATGTCAGTGTGTTGCAATGCCTCATGGGATGTGTAGTTCTACAACAGCTGGAGGGCCGTAGTTTGAGGATCCCTGCTCTAAAGCCTCGTACGCACAATCAGATTTTCAGACGGGAATTGTGTAATGACCGGCTCTTGTCGGAAAATCCGACCGTTTGTACTCTCCATCGGACAATTGTTGGATAGCATGCTTTAAAATTTGGTCGAATTTTCCGATTGTGTGTACACAAGTCTTTCGGAAAAAACTCCAAAGTACAAACACGCATGCTCAGAAGCAATGCTCACCATAACACAACATTAGCAGAAGTTGCCCAAAAGGGGGGCGCTAAAGAGCTTAGAAAAAAAAAAAACATAGTTTTGTGATTGTTGGCCGACAATTCTTTACTGTTTGTATGCAATACAAGTTCCTGGCCAGCGCCCTTCGGACAAAAGGCCTGCGGAAAATCCGATCGTGTGTGCCAGGCTTTAGTGAAGCCCCCCCAAAGAATTGTGTTGGGGTGGGGACTCCTGTCTACACTGGCCTGCTATGTGTATACTGTGTGAGGTGAGGACCATAGATTGTAAGCTCCTGGGCTCAAGGGCTGATGTATATACAAGCAAAACACAGAAATACAGCCGATCGCAACCGACTCCATCTAATCCAATCACAAATCTCATTTATATCCTCATGATGAGAAGAGTCAGCGCACAGCCCCGCCTGCGATCCTCCATACAGACCAGTGGTACTGATAGAGGAACACTGCCCTCTGCTGGCAGCTCTCTGCTCTACATGGGGTTGCAATACAAGTCCTGCACTGCCATCTAGTGTCACCATTATATATTGAACACACTCCGCTCACACACTTCTCTATTTTATTAAATCCACTCCCCCCCCCCCGAAGAAAAAGAGACTGCCGCTCCAGGCAGATGCAATAAGCAATCAATGTCCTTCTCGAAGACCGTGGGTGCTGGCAATGCACAAGGCAAAAAAAAAAAACAATGAAAGGAATTCATGGACAGCCGCACACCAAAATAAACCGAAAAAGGTAGCCTTTATTGGTGTAAAAAGCACAGCAAGCAGTGGGTGTTAAAGAAGCTGACACGTTTCGCACAAACCATCAGTGCTTAGTCATAGCTGAGCTATGACTAAGCACTGTGCGAAACGCGTCAGTTTTTTTACCCCACTGCTTGCTGTGCTGTGTTTTGTAGTGCTTTTTATCCTTTTTACACCAATAAAGGCTACCTTTTTAGGCTGCATTCACACCTGAGCGTCGGGCGTTTTTTGCCGGCGTTTTGTCGCGCGTATTCAAGCTTATTTGCGCGTTTGCATACAGCGTCGTCCGACGTTTTTGTACTTCGACGTTTTTTATTTTAGCCAATAGGAAAAATTATCATCTTTTCATCACTTGTTGCCATGTTGGTAGATTTTTTTTATCTTCTGCCTGGGTGAAAAGTTCTATTGATTAAAGCAGGGGTCTCCAAACTTTTTGGCCCGAGGGCCACATTGTAGATTTTATAAATATTCGCGGGCCGAAAAAATGTATTTAGAAATAAATGAATAAAAAATGTAATAATCTTGTCAGAGCGTTTCCACGTGTCCCCCACCCTGATAACACACCCAGATACCCCCCCCTAATATGATAACACCACTCCTCCTCCCCAGATACCCCCCCAGCCTGATCAACACCACCCCAGATACCCCCAGTCTGATCACACACCCCTATATCTCTCCACTGTGATCACACTCCCCCTCCTCATACCTCTATCCTAACACACCCCCTGGTGCTGTAAAATGGGGATGGATGGTGTACAGATAATGGGGAGCTTCTCCCTCTCCTTTTTTATGCCACCCCCCTCCATGTACACACTGCTGCCCTGTCATAAATATCTCTCACAGCCTATCAATGGCCTGTATTTAGGTATGTCTTTACAGGGCGAGTAGGAGGGAACAATGGAGAAGAGGCAGGGGGGATAATACATGGAGCATGGGGACAAGAGGGCACAGTACAGGTTGGCACAGTACAAGGGGGGGAACAGTACAGGAGGGCATAGCACAGTACAGGAGGGCAGAGCACAAGGGGGGCACAGTACAGGAGGGCAGAGCACAGTACAGGAGGGCAGAGCACAAGGGGGCACAGTACAGGAGGGAAGAGCACAAGGGGGCACAGTACAAGGTGGGTAAAGTACAAGGAGGGCAGAGCACAGTGCTAGGAGGGCAGACCACAGTACAGGAGGGCAGAGCACAAGGGGGCACAGTACAAGGAGGGCAGAGCACAGTACAGGAGGGCAAAACACAAGGAGGGCACATTACAGGAGGGCAGAGCACAAGGGGCACAGTACAAGGGGGCAACAGTACAGGAGGGCAGAGCACAAGGGGGCACAGTACAGGAGGGCAGAGCACAAGGGGGCACAGTACAAGGGGGGCAGAGCACAGCACAGGAGGGCAGAGCACAAGGAGGGCAGGACACAGTACAAGGGGGCACAGTGCAAGGA
This sequence comes from Rana kukunoris, assembly GCA_029574335.1. Classification (NCBI taxonomy): domain Eukaryota; kingdom Metazoa; phylum Chordata; class Amphibia; order Anura; family Ranidae; genus Rana; species Rana kukunoris. The sequence continues at coordinate 148,394,333 of CM056060.1, forward strand.
GGGCAGAGCACAAAACAGGAGGTCCTAGTCTCCGGGTGTCTGCCTCTCTGCAGTGTCAGTCTCCGGGTTCCGCTCACTGCTCTCGCGGCTCCTCATGCCATTCAGATCAGAGCCATTCCCGGCTTGGTTCTTGGGGTGCAGCCGGCAGAGAGGGTGCTGACAGGCGCAGAGAGGGGATGAAGCTAACTGGCACAGCACGCCTCCTTCCTTCTGCACCATGCCCCCTTCCCCCACGTCGGGACATGTATCTGCAGGAGTCAGGACCCTACCTTACTCCAGCACGCACAGCCAGCCCACATCCATGCTGCCCGACAGCCGGGCCCCGCCTCCTCCTTGCGTGCATGGTAATCCGCCCACCACTCCACCTTCTTTTGATCAGCTGTGTCAGCGGTACTGGTACACATGCATCGCCTACCTGCCTTCTGCTCTGTCCCACTGCGCGCACGGGGGAATTTAAGCAGACAGTCTATGAATGAGCTGCGGGCCGGATAAAACATCCAAGCGGGCCGGATGTGGCCCGCGGGCCGGGGTTTGGAGACCCCTGGATTAAAGCGACAAAACACCCGTAGCAAACGCTCGTTGTCGCGCAAGTCACTTGAATCGAGCGTTTCCATTACTTTCTATGGGAAATGGAAACGCTCAAATACGCCCAAACCGCCCGATACGCGCGGCAAAAAAAGGTCCGGGACTTGTTTGAGCTTCAGGCGTTTCGGCGTTAAGATGTGAACAGTCACCATAGACAATAATGTTATTTCATCCCTCCGGCGTATTGTAGCGTCGCGCTTCAGGCGTTAAAACGCTTAGGTGTGAATGCAGCCTCAGGTTTATTTTGGTGTGCGGCTGTCCATGAATTCCTTTCATTGATTTTTTTTTTGCCTTGTGCATTGCCAGCACCCACGGTCTTCGAGAAGGACATTGATTGCTTATTGCATCTGCCTGGAGCGGCGGTCTCTTTTTCTTTATAGGAAGGAAGGGTGAAAGGAAAAAAAAAATTAAGGGAGGAAAGGAAGGAAGGGGGGACGGAAAAAATGAAGGGAGGAAAGGAAAAAAAAATGAAGGGAGGGAAGGAAGGAGGAACAGAAGGGGGGGGGGGGGGGAAGAAGGAAGTGGCAAAGGAAGGAAGGGGGAAAGGAAAAAATGAAGGGAGGAAAGGAAGGAAGTGTGAAAGGAAAAAAAATGAAGGGAGGAAAGGAAAATTTAAGGGAGGAAAGGAAGATAGGGGGAAGGAAGGAAGTGGGAAAGAAAGGAAGGGGGAAAGGAAAAAAATTAAGGGAGGGAAGGAAAGAAAGGGAAAGGAAGGAATTAAGGAGGGAAGGAAGGAAGGAAGTTGGAAAGGAAGGAAGGGGGAAAGGAAAAAAAATGAAGGGAGGAAAGTGGCAAAGGAAGGAATGGAGAAAAGAAAGGAAAAAATGAAGGGAGGAAATGAAGGAAGTGGCAAAAGAAGGAAGGGAGAAAGGAAGGAAGGGGCAAAGGAAAAAATGAAGGGAGGAAAGGAAGTGGGAAAGGAAAAAATGAAGGGAGGAAAGGAAGGGGGAAAGGGAGAAAAGAAAGGAAGTGGGAAAGGAAAAAATTAAGGGAGGAAAGGAAGGAAGTGGCAAAGGAAGGAATAGAGAAAAGAAAGGAAGGGGGAAAGGAAAAAACATGAAGGGAGGAAAGGAAAAAATGAAGGGAGGAAATGAAGGAAGTGGCAAAGGAAGGAAGGGAGAAAGGAAGGAAGGGGCAAAGGAAAAAAATGAAGGGAGGAAAGGAAGGAAGTGGTAAACGAAAAAATGAAGGGAGGAAATGAAGTGGGAAAGGAAGGAAGGAAGGGAGAAAAGAAAGGAAGGGGGAAAAGAAAAAAAAATAAGGGGGGAAAGTAAAAAAATGAAGGGAGGAAAGGAAGGAAGAAGGAACAGAAGGGGGGGGGGAATGAATAAAGGAAGTGGCAAAGGAAGGAAGAGGGAAAGGAAAAAATGAAGGGAGGAAAGGAAAAATTTAAGGGAGGAAAGGAAGGAAGAAGGAACAGAAGGGGGGAAGGAAGGAAGTGGGAAAGGAAGGTAGAAAAGAAAGAAGGGGGGAAAGGAAAAAAATGAAGGGAGGAAAGGAAGGAAGGAAGTGGCAAAGGAAGGAAGGGAGGAAAGGAAAAAAATTAAGGGAGGGAAGGAAAGAAGGGGAAAGGAAGGAATGAAAGGGGGGGGAGGAAGGAAGGAAGTGGGAAAGGAAGGGAGAAAAGAAAAGAGGAGTAAAGGACAAAATGAAGGGAGGAAAGGAAGGAAGGGGGAAAGAAAAAAAAATGAAGGGAGGAAAGGAAGGAAGGAGGAACAGAAGGGGGAAAGGAAGAAAGGGGGGGAAGGAAGGAAGAAAAGGATAGAAAGGAAGGGGGAAAGGAATGTATAGTCTTATCTGTGTCACCAAATCAGGAAGTGATAAAACCGCCCACAAAACGCTTTGCAAGCGCCGCCCACTGATTTCAATGACAGGGGGGTTTAGGGGCGGTGTTTTCATCGCTCCCACATGACGCTGCTTGTAGGACTGGAAGCGCACCGCTCCAGTGAGAACACACTCCGATTCTCACACTGAGGAGACATTTTTCAGACAATATTTTTTAGCGCTAAAACGCCTGAAAAGCTCCTCGGTGAGAAACGGGAGAAGTCAAATAAAAGTCCCCCTGAGGTAACAGATAACAAGGCGGGGCATACTACATACTGGGAGGTGATGTGTCCCCGGTGTAAATGAGGGAGGAAGGGGGTCTGAGCTCCTCGGGGGCGGGGATTGATGGGAACATACACTAGATGTGTGTAAAACGTTGGGCGGGACTCATAGAGCAGGAGGGGCCCCACATTCCTCTCAGGGGACCATTCGGTGATACTGGCGGGAAGGGAGAAAATAGAAGGCGGGGCAACTCCGGAACACGGGACGTCACTTGCGTGGCTCTGTGCGCCTCGGATGGGAGGAGCTGACCGCGTAACCCCGCCTATCAATGATAGAGTCCAGGGCGGACTACATCTCCCAGCATGCATCGCCCGCTGACGTTCCCCGTCTCGGATTGGTCCACCCCAGCCATCGCCGGGCGGTGACGTCACTCGGCTGGATTGGTTCCTCCCGGCCGCCGTGCGGGAGGCGGAAGTGTCAGATCCGGAGGGGATGAGGAGGCCGCCCGACACCGGGCAACACTATGGGTAATATATTCGGGCGGAAGAGACGGAGCCGGGTCACCGAGCAGGACAAGGCTGTGCTGGTGAGAGACTCGCCCGAGTACACCGCAAACCACCCCCACACCCGAACAGGACGCCCGGATACACCCCAATATCACTACCCCTCCCCCACCAGGACACCTCACACCCTAATACACCCCAATATCACTACCCCTCCCCCACCAGGACACCTCACACCCTAATACACCCCAATATCACTACCCCTCCCCCACCAGGACACCTCACACCCTAATACACCCCAATATCACTACCCCTCCCCCACCAGGACACCTCACACCCGAGTACACCCCAAACCACCCCCACACCCGAACAGGACGCCCGGATACACCCCAATATCAATACCCCCCAACAGGACACCTCACACCCGAGGACACCCCAATATCACCCCCCCACACCTGAATACACCCCAATATCACTACCCCCCCCCCCCCCAACAGGACACCTCACACCTGAGTACACCCCAATATCACCCTCACACCCAAATACACCCCAATATCACCCCCCCAACAGGACACCTCACACCCCAATATCACCCCCCCCCCCCCCCCCACACCGAATACACCCCAATATCACTACACCCCCAACAGGACACCTCACACCCGAGTACACCCCAATATCACCCCCCACACCTGAATACACCCCAATATCACTACTCACTACACCCCAATATCGCCCAAACAGGGCATCAAGAGACACCCCAATATCACTATATTCCAATATCACCCGAGCAGTACACCCCAATATCCCCTGAACAGGACACCTGGATACACCCCAATATCACTTGAACAGGACACCCCAATATCCCCAGAGCAGGACAGTCAGACACCCCAATATCACTACACCCCACACCCGGAGACAGCCCACTGTCACCTGGAGACACCCCAATATCACTACTCGCTACACCCCAATATCACCCAAACAGGGCATCCAGAGACACCCCAATATCCCCCCCCCCAATCTCACCCCACTATCACCTGAACAGGACACCCAGATACACCCCAATATCACTTGAACAGGACACCCGGATACACCCCAATATCCCCAGAGCAGGACAGTCGGAGACACCCCAATATCACTTGAACGATACACCCCAATATCCCCAGAGCAGGACAGTCGGAGACACCCCAATATCACTACACCCCCCCCCTCGGAGACGGCCCACTGTCACCCGGAGACACCCCAATATCACTACTCGCTGCATCCCAAAATCACCCAAACAGGACACCCCACACCAAGATATACCCCAATATCCCTGCACCCGAGCAGGACACCCGGAGACACCCCAATATCACCCGAGCAGGACACCCGGATACACCCCACTATCGCCTGAACAGGACACCCGGAGACACCCCAATATCACCCGAGCAGAACAGCTGGATACACCCCAATATTACTACACCCCACACCCAGACACACCCCAATATCGCCTGAACAGGACACTCCACTATCCCAGAGCAAGACACCCAACACCCCAATATCACTGCTTACACCTGAGGACTTCTCCTCCTGAGTGTGTTCCTCTTCCCATTCTCCTCCCATACCAGTATGGAAGAGTTCTGGAGGCCATGTACCAGTATGGAGGAGGCTGTGGGAGGAGGTCTGGAGGCCATGTACCAGTATGGAGGAGGCTGTGGGAGGAGGTCTGGAGGCCGTGTACCAGTATGGAGGAGGCTATGGGAGGAGTTCTGAAGGCCGTGTACCAGTATGGAGGAGGCTGTGGGAGGAGTTCTGGAGGCCATGTACCAGTATGGGGGAGGCTGTGGGAGGAGTTCTGGAGGCCATGTACCAGCATGGAGGAGGCTGTGGGAGGAGTTCTGGAGGCCATGTACCAGCATGGAGGAGGCTGTGGGAGGAGTTTTGGAGGCCATGTACCAGTATGGAGGAGGCTGTGGGAGGTGGTCTGGAGGCCATGTACCAGTATGGAGAAGGCTGTGGGAGGAGTTCTGGAGGCCATGTACCAGTATGGAGGAGGCTATGGGAGGAGTTCTGGAGGACATGTACTAGCATGCGGGAGGCTGTGGGAGGAGTTCTGGAAGCCATGTACCAGCATGTGGGAGGAGTTCTGGAGGCCATGTACCAGCATGTGGGAGGCGTTCTGGAGGCCATGTACCAGCATGGAGGAGGCTGTGGGAGGAGTTCTGGAGGCCATGTACCAGCATGTGGGAGGAGTTCTGGAGGCCATGTACCAGCATGTGGGAGGCGTTCTGGAGGCCATGTACCAGCATGGAGGAGGCTGTGGGAGGAGTTCTGGAGGCCATGTACCAGCATGTGGGAGGAGTTCTGGAGGCCATGTACCAGCATGTGGGAGGCGTTCTGGAGGCCATGTACCAGTATGGAGGAGGCTGTGGGAGGAGTTTTGGAGGCCATGTACCAGCATGGAGGAGGCTGTGACAATGATACAATGTGTCCCCATGGCGGTTCATATTCCCTCACTTTGACCACTGCACTTCATCTGGATTAGTTTCTAATCCCTTTGTCTGGAAGTGCGGCTCAGGTGTAGAGCGGTGAGATAATCCCCAACTAACATCCCATAGTAACCTCCACTAATCCACAGGGAGTGCGCTCAGATCTCACCATTGGATACCATGTGACCACTCCCACAGCTAACAGAACATTATCATTGGACAGGTCTGAGAAAGTTCTGGAATTGAGTTTGAGGACATCAGTGACGGTTCCGTGCCCCATGTGATCAGATTGCCACCTGTGACCCTTTCCTTACCGGGCTGTGGTACCCCCTTTCCTTACCGGGCTGTGGTACCCCCTTTCCTTACCGGGCTGTGGTACCCCCTTTCCTTACCGGGCTGTGGTACCCCCTTTCCTTACCGGGCTGTGGTACCCCCTTTCCTTACCGGGCTGTGGTACCCCCTTTCCTTACCGGGCTGTGGTACCCCCTTTCCTTACCGGGCTGTGGTACCCCCTTTCCTTACCGGGCTGTGGTACCCCCTTTCCTTACCGGGCTGTGGTACCCCCTTTCCTTACCGGGCTAATGGCGTATGTAGAGGTCAGCTGTGTCTGGAATCTTTAGGGGGTTCCAATGAGTTGGGACATCAGTTGTGAGATCGGTCTGATCTGTTATTATAATAATCTAGACCAGTGATGGAGAACCTTGGCACCCCAGATGTTTTGGAACTACATTTCCCATGATTCTCAACTACACTGCAGAGTGCATGAGTATCACTGGAAATGGAGTTCCAAAACATCTGGGGTGCCGAGGTTCACCATCACTGGTCTAGATCATGGGTGCTCAACCCGCGGCCCTCCAGTTGTTGCGAAAACTACAAGTCCCATCATGCTTTTGCCTTTGGGAATCATGCTTATAACTGTCAGTAGCTTTCAGTGCATCATGGGACTTGTAGTTATGCAACAGCTGGAGGGCCACAGGTTGAGCACCCATGATCTAGACCCTTAAGACCTGTAGTGTCCAGTCCAGGTGTCGGCGCTCTACTCAGTCTTTTTTTTTTGAGGACTTGGACGGTGGGACCATCTTTGTGATGGCCACAGTGCCACCTCGTGGTCCACCTCTGATTCTTCACCCAGACTGGGCGGTCCTTCTGTCTAGGTTGGTCTTTGCTATTGAAACCTCTTCTGGCTTTGGTCCCTCCTGAACTATTCATCGTTGTATGTTCTAATGTGACCATCCTGGAGTTATCACGTAATAACCTGTTTGTTTGTTTTGTTTTGCCAGCAACTAGAGGGCCTTGGGAATGGGTGGGAGGGGGCTCCTTAACCACCTAACGCCAGCCGCATGTATATGTACGTCCACCAAATGGCACGTACAGGCAGATAGGCGTACTAGTACGTCCCTGCCTTCTAGCGGGTCGGGGATCCGATCGGGACCTCCTCCGGCTACATGCAGCGGGCGTTTTACCTCCGGGAGCGATCCAGGATGAGGGGGCGGCTGTTCGTTTTTGTCCGCCCCCTCGCGATCGCTCCCAGCCAATCAGCATAGCCTCCGCTCTGCACTTCCTCTGCCTGTGTAATGTAAACACAGGCAGAGGAAGTGATGTCACCTATCCTCTCGGCGGTATTTTCAATCCGCCGAGAGGAGAGAAGACATCACAGTAAGTCGCACCAACAGCACGCTGACACCACACACATAGGCACATTAACACTTTCCGATCACCCCCACCCCCCCCCCCCCCCCCCCCCCCCCCCCCCCCCCCCCAGCCCACTGTCACTAATAGCAGTGATCATATATTTACTGATCAATGCATTTAGTGTCAGTGTGACAGTTGGGCCGCGTACACACGATCGAACATGTAGCCCCCTACCCCCCCCCCCCCCCCCCCACCTAATAAAGGTTTAACCCCTTGATCACCACCCTAGTTAACCCTTTCACCCCCTATTGCCAGTGTCACTAAGCGATCGGTTTTCTGATCACTGTATTAGTCACTGTTGCTGCTAGGTAGCTAATTTTTTTTTTTTTTTTTTTTTTTTTTTACTAAAGACATGTGGCTGAATACATTTTGGCCTAAATGTTTGACTAAAATGTAGTTTATTCAATTTTCTTATAACAAAAAGTAGAAAATATCATTTATTTTTTTTTCAAAATTTTCTGTGTTTTTCCGTTCATATCGCAAAAAATAAAAATCGCAGAGACAATCAAATACCATCAAAAGAAAGCTCTATTTGTGGAGGCCACGTCGCACGACCGCGCAATTGTCTGTTAAAGCGACGCAGTGCCTAATTGTAAAAACGCCTTTGGGCATTTAGCAGCATATTGGTCCGGGGCTTAAGTGGTTAAGAAGGGTTTGGTTCTGGTTGGTGATGACGGGAGTCCTGTAGAGGTGTAGTCTTGGCTGCCTGGTCATGTGTGGAAGGGTCTTCAGTGATGGTCTTTTTGTTATATAGTTCCCTTCTTGTTATATATTGAAGGTAAAGGGGTTCTCACTGTATATCTTTTGTTGTATTTCAGCAACTCAAGCAGCAGAGGGACAAGCTGAAGCAATACCAGAAGAAGATCGCCTTCCAGCTGCAGCGTGAGCGGGAACTGGCCAAACAGCTTCTCCACAATGGCAAGAAAGAGTAAGTGAGGCTTCTGTCTGGGGCCCCAAATAAAACTCCAGCCAGGGTCCCAATCTGTCCATTCATTGCCTGCCCCGAAGGCTGCTTTCATTGGGGCAGAACATGATGGTGGAATGTCTTACAGTTGTCACCAGAGCTAATGGAAAGGGAGGATCTCCTGCTGGGGTTCTGGTGCCGGCTGTCTTCTCGCTTCCTGTGGTAAAGGAAAGAGGAAATTCCCAGATGGTGATTAAAAAACGGGGGAACTGGAGGATACAGATATGCCACGCCTCTATCTCTAGTAATCAGTTTTGTGGCCACACTCCCCCCCCCCCCCACCATGCCCCGCCTTGTGTGGCAGCTGCCTTCAGGGGGAGACACACTCCCTGCCACGTGTGACATCACACTATGCTCGCCTCTTTGCTGTAGACACGACCCCTTGCCAATCACAGTGGTCACATGATCGCCGATCCTTTCTATTTCTTTCCCCCCCTGGCATTTTTTAAGGGACGGTGGGGCAGGCAGTAAGGGGTTAAATGTTTTTCTGGCCCCTTTTTTCAGGTAAAGGGAATGTATTGAAGCTGTGTCTTCCATCCGCTGAGCTCGGCCACTTCCTGTCCCTATTTTTCTTATTTCACATTTGTTCCTTTTTTTTTTTTCAGAAAAGCCAAATTGCTGCTGAAGAAGAAGAGATATCAGGAGCAGCTGCTGGAGAAGACGGATAATCAGATCAGCAACCTGGAGAAGATGGTGAGGAGTCCGTCATCACTTTACTTACCCATGTCTGAGGGGTGGACAGGGAAAGGGATCAAGGGGATGAGGGGTGGGCAGGGAAAGGGGTCGAGGGGTGGGCAGGGAAAGGGGTCGAGGGGATGAGGGGTGGACAGGGAAAGGGGTCGAGGGGATGAGGGGTGGACAGGGAAAGGGGTTGAGGGGATGAGGGGTGGACAGGGAAAGGGGATGAGGGGTGCACAGGGAAAGGGGTCGAGGGGATGAGGGGTGGACAGGGAAAGGGGAAGAGGGGTGGACAGGGAAAGGGGTCGAGGGGATGAGGGGTGGACAGGGCAAGGGGTCGAGGGGATGAGGGGTGGACAGGGAAAGGGGTCGAGGGGATGAGGGGTGGACAGGGAAAGGGGTCGAGGGGATGAGGGGTGGACAGGGAAAGGGGTCGAGGGGATGAGGGGTGGACAGGGAAAGGGGATGAGGGGTGGACAGGGAAAGGGGATGAGGGGTGGACAGGGAAAGGGGATGAGGGGTGGACAGGGAAAGGGGATGAGGGGTGGACAGGGAAAGGGGATGAGGGGTGGACAGGGAAAGGGGATGAGGGGTGGACAGGGAAAGGGGATGAGGGGTGGACGGGGAAAGGGGTCGAGGGGATGAGGGGTGGACGGGAAAGGGGTCGAGGGGATGAGGGGTGGACGGGGAAAGGGGATGAGGGGTGGACAGGGAATGGGGTCGAGGGGATGAGGGGTGGACAGGGAAGGGGGTCGAGGGGATGAGGGGTGGACAGGGAAAACTGGTCGAGGGGATGAGGGGTGGACAGGGAAAGGGGTCGAGGGGATGAGGGGTGGACAGGGAAAACTGGTCGAGGGGATGAGGGGGTGGACAGGGAGAGGGGTCGAGGGGATGAGGGGTGGACAGGGAAAACTGGTCGAGGGGATAAGGGGTGGATGGTCGAGGGGATGAGGGGTGGACAGGGAAAGGGGATGAGGGGTGGACAGGGAAAGGGGTCGAGGGGATGAAGGGTGGACAGGGAAAGGGGTCGAGGGGATGAGGGGTGGACAGGGAAAGGGGTCGAGGGGATGAGGGGTGGACAGGGAAAACTGGTCGAGGGGATGAGGGGTGGACAGGGAAAGGGGTCGAGGGGATGAGGGGTGGACAGGGAAAGGGGTCGAGGGGTGAGGGTGGACGGGGAAAGGGGTAGAGATTAGAGGGGGGTAGATAAATGGGAGTTAAGGGGTGGATAGGAAAGGGGTAGAAAGAATGGGGAGGGATAGAGTGGGTGAGAGAAAGGGGGCCCTAATCTTATCTTCTAAATGATATGAAGGGGCCATCACATCTTCCATTCATTTAATTTACTTTTGGCAAACTGAGGAGCTGGAGGCGCAGTTTCCTTGTGTCGCCACAAAGCCGGAATACATCCCGCAATGCGCTAGGATTGGATTGTCGGGATTTATAGCATGGGAGGGGGTTGGGGTGATCTAAGTGAGCTGAGATATTACTTTACTGACCAATGTCCAGTAGACAGTTGGATTTCCCCCCAGCGGCAGCATGTAAAACTACTGGCCGCTATAACAGCTGAGGTGTACTTACCTACTTGCCTATTACCTTGGCTGTATAGTAGAAGGGATTTGGATGACGGTGAAAATTTGTCACCTGTGCGATCATCCAACCGGCTGTTGTCGGCGCCCTCTGGTGATAGGGTGGACAGGGAAAGGGGTCGAGGGGATGAGGGGTGGACAGGGAAAGGGGTCGAGGGGATGAGGGGTGGACAGGGAAAGGGGTGGACGGGAGGGGATGAGGGGTGGACAGGGAAAGGGGATGAGGGGTTTCCTTGGTCGCCACAGGGAAACATCCCGCAATGGGTTGGATTGTCGATTTATAGGGATGGGGTGATCTAAGGGGTATTACTTTACTGACCAATGTCCAGTAGACAGGGATTTCCCCCCAGCGGCAGGTAAAACTACTGGCCGCTATGAGGGTACTTACCTACTTGTATTACCTTGGATAGTAGAAGAGATTTGGATGACAGGGAAAGGGGTCGGCGCCCTCTGGTGATGAGGGGTGGAAGGGGTGGAAGGGAAAGGGGTGAGGGGTGGGGGTGGAAAGGGGAGGGGATGAGGGGTGGACAGGGAAAGGGGATGAGGGGTGGACAGGGAAAGGGGATGAGGGGTGTACAGAAAGGGGATGAGGGGTGGACAGGGAAAGGGGATGAGGGGTGGAAAAGGGATGGGGGTGGACAGGGAAAGGGGATGAGGGGTGGACAGGGAAAGGGGATGAGGGGTGAACAGGGAAAGGGGATGAGGGGTGGACAGAGGGGATGGGGGTGGGACAGGGAAAGGGGTCGAGGGGTGGACGGGGAAAGGGGTGAGGGGTGGACGGGGAAAGGGGTCGAGAGGGGTGGACGGGGAAAGGGGTCGAGGGGATGAGGGGTGGACGGGGAAAGGGGTCGAGGGGAGGGGATGAGGGGTGGACGGGGAAAGGGGTCGAGGGGTGGACGGGGAAAGGGGGTTAGAGGGGTGATAAATGAGTTAAGGGGTGGATAGGAAAGGGGTAGAAAGAATGGGGAGGGATAGAGTGGGTGAGAGAAAGGGGGCCCTAATCTTATCTTCTAAATGGGGGGCCAAATCTTCCATTCATTTAATTTACTTTTGGCAAACTGGGATGAGGGGTTTCCTTGGTCGCCACAGGGGGGGGAAGGGGTGGACATCCCGGGAAAGGGGATGAGGGGTGGAGGGGGTTGGGGTGATCAGGGAATATTACTTTACTGGTCCAGGATGATTTCCCCCAGGGGTGTAAAACTACTGGCCGCTACGGGGAAAGCCTATTACCTTGGGATGAGGGGTGGACGGGGACCTGTGCGAAGGGGTCGGCGCCCTCTGGTGATGAGGGGTGGATGAGGGGTGGACGGGGAAAGGGGACAGGGAAAGGGGTGAGGGGTGGGGGTGGACGGGGACGGGAACAGGGGTCGAGGGGATGAGGGGTGGAAAGGGATGAGGGGTGGACAGGGGAAAGGGGAGGGGTGGAAAGGGGATGAGGGGTGGACGAGGGGATGAGGGGGACAGGGAAAGGGGATGGACAGGGGAAAGGGGGGGATGAGGGGTGGACAGGGAAAGGGATGAGGGGTGAACAGAAAGGGGATGAGGGGTGAACAGGGAAAGGGGTCGAGGGGACGGGGAAAGGGGTGAGGGGTGGAGGGGGGAAAGGGGTCAGGGAAAGGGGTCGAGGGGATGAGGGGTGGACGGGGAGGGGTCGAATGGGGGTGGAGGGGAAAGGGGATGAGGGGTGGACGAGGGGATGAGGGGTGGACAGGGAAAGGGGGAGGGTGAGGGGGGGGGGGGGGAAGGGGGGGAGGGGTGGACGGGGATGGGGGTGGACGGGGAGGGGTAGAGAAAGGGGATGGGGTTGGGGTGGGAGGGGTGAGGGGGGGGGGGAAAGGGGATAGGGGTGGACGGGGAAAGGGGTAGGGGAATGGGAGGGGAAAGGGGTCGAGGGGATAGGGGTGGAGGGGAAAGGGGCTGGACAGGGAAAGGGGTAGGAAGGGGTGGAGGGGGGGGTAGAAGGGGTGGAGAAAGGGGTGGGGAGGGGGGTGGACAGGGAAAGGGGGTAGGGTGGAGGGGAAAGGGGTGGATTAGAGGGGGGTGATAAATGAGAAGTGGGGGTGGAGGGGGTAGAAAGAATGGGGAGGGATAGAGTGGGTGAGAGAAAGGGGGCCCTAATCTTATCTTCTAAATGATATGAAGGGGCCATCACATCTTCCATTCATTTAATTTACTTTTGGCAAACTGAGGAGCTGGAGGCGCAGTTTCCTTGTGTCGCCACAAAGCCGGAATACATCCCGCAATGCGCTAGGATTGGATTGTCGGGATTTATAGCATGAGAGGGGGTTGGGGTGATCTAAGTGAGCTGAGATATTACTTTACTGACCAATGTCCAGTAGACAGTTGGATTTCCCCCCAGCGGCAGCATGTAAAACTACTGGCCGCTATAACAGCTGAGGTGTACTTACCTACTTGCCTATTACCTTGGCTGTATAGTAGAAGAGATTTGGATGACGGTGAAAATTTGTCACCTGTGCGATCATCCAACCGGCTGTTGTCGGCGCCCTCTGGTGATAGGGTGGACAGGGAAAGGGGTCGAGGGGATGAGGGGTGGACAGGGAAAGGGGTCGAGGGGATGAGGGGTGGACAGGGAAAGGGGTCGAGGGGATGAGGGGTGGACAGGGAAAGGGGATGAGGGGTGGACAGGGAAAGGGGTCGAGGGGATGAGGGGTGTACAGGGAAAGGGGATGAGGGGTGGACAGGGAAAGGGGATGAGGGGTGGAAAAGGGATGAGGGGTGGAAAGGGGATGAGGGGTGGACAGGGAAAGGGGATGAGGGGTGGACAGGGAAAGGGGATGAGGGGTGGACAGGGAAAGGGGATGAGGGGTGGACAGGGAAAGGGGATGAGGGGTGGACAGGGAAAGGGGATGAGGGGTGGACAGGGAAAGGGGATGAGGGGTGGACGGGGAAAGGGGATGAGGGGTGGACGGGGGAAAGGGGATGAGGGGTGGACGGGGAAAGGGGTCGAGGGGGTGGACGGGGAAAGGGGTCGAGGGGTGGACGGGGAAAGGGGTCGAGGGGTGGACGGGGAAAGGGGTCGAGGGGATGAGGGGTGGACGGGGAAAGGGGTCGAGGGGATGAGGGGTGGACGGGGAAAGGGGATGAGGGGTGGACGGGGAAAGGGGATGAGGGGTGGACGGGGAAAGGGGATGAGGGGTGGACAGGGAAAGGGGATGAGGGGTGGACAGGGAAAGGGGATGAGGGGTGGACAGGGAAAGGGGATGAGGGGGTGGACAGGGAAAGGGGATGAGGGGTGGACGGGGAAAGGGGTCGAGGGGATGAGGGGTGGACGGGGAAAGGGGTCGAGGGGATGAGGGGTGGACGGGGAAAGGGGCTGAGGGTGTGGACAGGGAAAGGGGTCGAGGGGATGAGGGGTGGACAGGAAAGGGGATGAGGGGTGGACAGGGAAAGGGGAGGGATGAGGGGTGGACGAGGGGATGAGGGGACAGGGAAAGGGGATGGACAGGGAAAGGGGTGAGGGGTGGACGAGGGGATGAGGGGTGGACAGGGAAAGGGGATGAGGGGTGGACAGGGAAAGGGGATGAGGGGTGGACAGGGAAAGGGGAGGGGTGAGGGGTGGACAGGGAAAGGGGATGAGGGGTGGACAGGGAAAGGGGTGAGGGGTGGAAAGGGGATGAGGGTGGACGAGGGGGATGAGGGGTGGAAAGGGGATGAGGTGGACAGGGAAAGGGGATGAGGGGTGGACAGGGAAAGGGGATGAGGGGTGGACAGGGAAAGGGGATGAGGGGGACAGGGAAAGGGGATGGACAGGGAAAGGGGATGAGGGGTGGAAAGGGGATGAGGGGTGGGACAGGGAAAGGGGATCGAGGGGTGGAAAGGGGATGAGGGGTGGACAGGGAAAGGGGATCGAGGGGTGGACAGGGAAAGGGGATGAGGGGTGGACAGGGAAAGGGGATGAGGGGTGGACAGGGAAAGGGGATGAGGGGGTGGAGAGGGGATGAGGGGTGAACAGGGGAAAGGGGATGAGGGGTGGGTGAACAGGGAAAGGGGTCGAGGGGTGGGGGATGAACAGGGAAAGGGGATGAGGGGTGAACAGGGAAAGGGGATGAGGGGAAACAGGGAAAGGGGTGGGACGGGGAAAGGGGTCGAGGGGTGGACAGGGGAAAGGGGTCGAGGGGATGAGGGGTGGACGGGGGACGGGGGTCGAGGGGATGAGGGGTGGACGGGGGAACGGGGTCGAGGGGATGAGGGGTGGACGGGGGACGGGGTCGAGGGGTGGACGGGGGGGTCGAGGGGGGATGAGGGGTGGACGGGGGAAAGGGTCGAGGGGATGAGGGGTGTGGACGGGGAAAGGGGTCGAGGGGTGGACGGGGGAAAGGGGTCGAGGGGATGAGGGGTGGACGGGGAAAGGGGTCGAGGGGATGAGGGGTGGACAGGGAAAGGGGTCGAGGGGATGAGGGGTGGGGAAAGGGGTCGGGGGGGTGGACAGGGAAAGGGGTCGAGGGGTGGAAAGGGGTGGACAGGGAAAGGAATCGAGGGGATGAGGGGTGGACAGGGACGGGGAAGGGGGTCGAGGGGATGAGGGGTGGACGGGGAAAGGGGTCGAGGGGATGGACGGGGTCGAGGGGATGAGGGGTGGACGGGGAAAGGGGGTAGAGGGGATGAGGGGTGGACGGGGTCGAGGGTGGACGGGGAAAGGGGTCGAGGGGATGAGGGGTGGACAAAGGGGTCGAGGGGATGAGGGGTCAGGGAAGGGGAGGGGATGAGGGTGGACAGGGAAAGGGGTCGAGGGGATGAAGGGTGGACAGGGAAAGGGGTCGAGGGGATGAAGGGTGGACAGGGAAAGGGGTCGAGGGGATGAGGGGTGGACAGGGAAAGGGGTCGAGGGGATGAGGGGTGGACAGGGAAAGGGGTCGAGGGGATGAGGGGTGGACAGGGAAAGGAATCGAGGGGATGAGGGGTGGACAGGGAAAGGGGTCGAGGGGATGAGGGGTGGACAGGAAAAACTGGTCGAGGGGATGAATGGTGGACAGGGAAAACTGGTCGAGGGGATGAGGGGTGGACAGGGAAAGGGGTCGAGGGGATGAGGGGTGGACAGGGAAAGGGGTCGAGGGGATGAAGGGTGGACAGGGAAAGGGGATGAAGGGTGGACAGGGAAGGGGTCGAGGGGTGAAGGGTGGACAGGGGAGGGGAGGGGATGAGGGGTGGACAGGGAAAGGGGTCGAGGGGATGAGGGGTGGACAAGGGAAAGGGGTCGAGGGGATGAGGGGTGGACAGGGAAAGGGGTCGAAGGGGATGAAGGGGTGGACAGGGAAAGGGGAGGGGATGAAGGGTGGACAGGGAAAGGGGAGGGGATGAGGGGTGGACAGGGAAAGGGGATGAGGGGTGGACAGGGGAAGGGGTCGAGGGGATGAGGGGTGGACAGGGAAAGGGGTCGAGGGGATGAACAGGGAAAGGGGTCGAGGGGATGAGGGGTGGACAGGGAAAGGGGGGGATGAGGGGTGGACAGGGAAAGGGGTCGAGGGGATGAGGGGTGGACAGGAAAAACTGGTCGAGGGGATGAGGGGTGGACAGGGAAAACTGGTCGAGGGGATGAATGGTGGACAGGGGAAGGGGTCGAGGGGATGAGGGGTGGACAGGGAAAGGGGTTGAGGGGATGAGGGGTGGACAGGGAAAGGGGTCGAGGGGATGAGGGGTGGACAGGGAAAGGGGTCGAGGGGATGAGGGGTGGACAGGGAAAGGAATCGAGGGGATGAGGGGTGGACAGGGAAAGGGGTCGAGGGGATGAGGGGTGGACAGGAAAAACTGGTCGAGGGGATGAGGGGTGGACAGGGAAAACTGGTCGAGGGGATGAATGGTGGACAGGGGAAGGGGTCGAGGGGATGAGGGGTGGACAGGGAAAGGGGTTGAGGGGATGAGGGGTGGACAGGGAAAGGGGTTGAGGGGATGAGGGGTGGACAGGGAAAGGGGTCGAGGGGATGAGGGGTGGACAGGGAAAGGGGTCGAGGGGATGAGGGTGGACAGGGAAAGGGGTCGAGGGGATGAGGGGGTGGACAGGAAGGGGTCGAGGGGATGAGGGGTGGACAGGGAAGGGGTCGAGGGGATGAGGGGTGGACAGGGAAAGGGGTCGAGGGGATGAGGGGTGGACAGGGAAAGGGGTCGATGAGGGGTGGACAGGGGGGATGAACAGGGAAAGGTCGAGGGGATGAGGGGACAGGGGAAGGGGTCGAGGGGATGAGGGGTGGACAGGGAAAGGGAGGGGATGAGGGTGGACAGGGAAAGGGGTCGAGGGGATGAGGGGTGGACAGGGAAAGGGGTCGAGGGGATGAGGGGTGGACAGAGGGGAGGGGATGAGGGGTGGACAGGGAAAGGGGTCGAGGGGATGAGGGGTGGACAGGAAAAACTGGTCGAGGGGATGAGGGGTGGACAGGGAAAACTGGTCGAGGGGATGAATGGTGGACAGGGAAAGGGGTCGAGGGGATGAGGGGTGGACAGGGAAAGGAATCGAGGGGATGAGGGGTGGACAGGGAAAGGGGTCGAGGGGATGAGGGGTGGACAGGGAAAGGTCGAGGGGATGAGGGGTGGACAGGGGAAAGGGGTCGAGGGGATGAATGGTGGACAGGGAAAGGGGTCGAGGGGATGAGGGGTGGACAGGGAAAGGGGTCGAGGGGATGAAGGGTGGACAGGGAAAGGGGATGAGGGGTGGACAGGGGAAGGGGTCGAGGGGATGAGGGGTGGACAAGGAAAGGGGTCGAGGGGATGAGGGGTGGACAGGGAAAGGGGTCGAGGGGATGAGGGGTGGACAGGGAAAGGGGTCGAGGGGATGAGGGGTGGACAGGGAAAACTGGTCGAGGGGATGAGGGGTGGACAGGGAAAGGGGTCGAGGGGATAAGGGGTGGACGGGGAAAGGGATTGAGGGGTGGACAGGTGTAGTAAGGTAGAGGGGTGAGGGGTGGAGAGGTAGAGAGGAGGTGGGGATAGAGGGAGTGGTCAGTGAGTTTTAGAGGGGGTAAGGGGTAGAGAGGAGGGGGTGAGGGTGGACGGGGAAAGGGGTAGAGATTAGAGGGGGGGGTAGATAAATGGGAGTTAAGGGGTGGATAGGAAAGGGGTAGAAAGGATGGGGAGGGATAGAGTGGGTGAGAGAAAGGGGGCCCTAATCTTATCTTCTAAATGATATGAAGGGGCCATCACATCTTCCATTCATTTAATTTACTTTTGGCAAACTGAGGAGCTGGAGGCGCAGTTTCCTTGTGTCGCCACAAAGCCAGAATACATCCCGCAATGCGCTTGGATTGGATTGTCGGGATTTATAGCATGGGAGGGGGTTGGGGTGATCTAAGTGAGCTGAGATATTACTTTACTGACCAATGTCCAGTAGACAGTTGGATTTCCCCCCAGCGGCAGCATGTAAAACTACTGGCCGCTATAACAGCTGAGGTGTACTTACCTACTTGCCTATTACCTTGGCTGTATAGTAGAAGAGATTTGGATGACGGTGAAAATTTGTCACCTGTGCGATCATCCAACCGGCTGTTGTCGGCGCCCTCTGGTGATTGGCTAACAGCTGCTCTGCCCATTTAGTAGCGGGGGTGTGAAAGTGTAGACACCACTTTTACAGGACATCTTCATCTGTTACCCGCAAGTGGGGGGAGGGGGGGGGGGGGGGAGAAGAAATTACATCTGCAGGTCACCTAGGTGTACACATTTTCCTTTTCCACCCAATGCTCTTTGGAAAATGTTTATGAATGATCTAACGAGGGCGATAAATACTTAACTTGTTTTTTTGTTTGTGTGGCTCATCTGCATTCCTTCTCTTTCCAGGTGGAAGACATTGAATTTGCTCAAATTGAAATGAAAGTCATCGAAGGCCTAAAAATTGGCAACGATTGCTTGAAGAAGATGCATGAGGTGAGTGTGAGCTGATACCGAATACCGATACTTTTTTTAAATGTGTCCCCCACATATGCAGCCATGTCCCCCCATATATTGCAGCCATGTCCCCCCATATATTGCAGCCATGTCCCCCATATATTGCAGCCATGTCCCCCCATATATTGCAGCCATGTCCCCCCATATATTGCAGCCATGTCCCCCCATATATTGCAGCCATGTCCCCCCATGTATTGCAGCCATGTCCCCCCATGTATTGCAGCCATGTCCCCCCACGTATTGCAGCCATGTCCCCCCACGTATTGCAGCCATGTCCCCCCACGTATTGCAGCCATGTCCCCCCACGTATTGCAGCCATGTCCCCCCACGTATTGCAGCCATGTCCCCCCACGTATTGCAGCCATGTCCCCCCACGTATTGCAGCCATGTCCCCCCACGTATTGCAGCCATGTCCCCCCACGTATTGCAGCCATGTCCCCCCACGTATTGCAGCCATGTCCCCCCACGTATTGCAGCCATGTCCCCCCACGTATTGCAGCCATGTCCCCCCAGCCATGTCATTTCCTGCACATTCAAGGCACAAATAGTACATTGTGATAACCTCCAAATACGAGTGTCACCCAACCCCCGGCACTCGGTATAAGCCGGCAAGCCTGAGTTATAATTAATAAGCACGTTCAGTCATCGCTATGTCCCCGCAGCCATTTCCCCCCATACCTAGCCGCAGCACGGAGAACATCACAGGATTTATTTGAATACCTGTTTTGCCCGCGCGTAAAGACACTCCCCCTTGCTCGGGATTGGACAGATCACGATCACCCATCCAATCCCGAGCAAGGGGGAGTGTCTATACGCAGCGGGAACACTACAGCTATTCAAATGAAAGCTGTGATGTTACCGCACGCTGTTTAACCCATGCGCGGCGGCTTTCTATGCGGCGGCTTTCGATGCAGCGGCGGGGGTGGGGGGTGAGGATGGAAGTATTCTATTTAGGCATCGGCGGTATTTGGTATCGGTATCGGGGAAAACCCTACTTTGTATGCATGCATGCATGCATGTGAGATGGGGACTTTATATTGTAAGCTCCTTGGGGGCAGGGACTGATGTGAATGGGCAGTATGTCAAGTGCTGTATAAATCCACATAATATATAATGCAGAAACTATAACCTACATCACTTGTGATGGACATCAGTGCTAGTCATGTCTACACCCCCTTCCAAGTTACAATACGCAGCCTGCTATGAATGGCCAGACATAGATATCGGGAATAAGTGCTCTGTAGGCTCTGGATCGCTGAAGTCGCAGCCAATCCAGGGCCATGGACCTTCTAAAGCCTGATACACACAACCCCACAGGCTGAACGGAGGAAAACTGAGAGGTCACCGTACTAATTAGGTGATTTTAAGGTTACTAACCCTTAGCGATCTCCCCCCTGCTGAGCTGGGGACCCCACCTAACTAGAGCACACAGATCAGCTCTCACAGCTATTGGCTGCTGGTTTTCCTGTACACAATGACTGAATGTTTCCAGCATGCTTGCTGATTGGCCCAGTGCAGTCACATGTTCCCCACCCCAGACGTTCAAGGTATTCCTTCACTCTCCGCAGCTGATTTTGGGGAGTGGTGAGCATGTACTGCAAGGGAGGGATTAAACGCAGGGGCAAAACGCAAGGTTTCTTTAAAGCTTTATCTATTGTTGTGGTATGTTGATGTGGGTGGGTGGTGGGTGAGTGCATGTGGGGGTCACTTGGAGAGCTCTAGAGGTAACGCGTTTGGTCTTTTTTCAGGTGATGTCCATAGAAGAGGTGGAGAGGATTATGGATGAGACGCAGGAAGGCATTGACTATCAGCGAGTAAGTAATAACACTACAACAATGGGGGGGGGGGGGGCTCCAGGACATACTAGCAAGTATATTTGCCGTGTAGAGTGAAGGGGGTAGTAGAAGCTCCTCTGGTATGAATGGCTCTTTGTACTTTGCTAAGTGCTAGAAAATGACCCTGCTCTGTATAAATGAGTTAAAGTTGTAGGGGGGGGGGGGCTTTATCATATCATTGCAGAAGATAATAGTCTTCCTCTTTTTCTTTTTTTTTTTGCAGCAAATTGATGAGCTCTTAGCTGGAAATCTGACCACAGAAGATGAAGAGGCCATTCTGCTAGAACTGGAGGCCATCACTCAGGTAATGGGACGGTACAGCTGGGATGTGACTCCTGGGGAATCCCCCAGATATCGGGGAGCTCCAATTTGAATTCAGTACATGTGTAGCTGTTAAACCCCCCCGGGAACATCACAGAGACCATTCATCTGGGTGTCACCAGCAATATATGAGCTCCAAAGACAAAACTGTGTGTGCGTCACCCTTGGAGTCGAAATACTGGTCTTAGTGGAGATCCTTAACCCCTTTGCGCCAACGCCACCTGGCCCTTTAAAGCGGAATTCCTCCCAAAATTGGAACTTCCGCTTATCCCACTCCTCACCCCTTACATGCCACATTTGGCATGTAATTTTTTTTGGGTGGGGGGGGGGGGGAGTGGGGGCTTAAGGAGGAGTGGGACTTCCTGTCCCTCTTTCTCCTTCCGCCGAGGGGCTGATTAGGCGATTAAGCTTAATCGCCTATAGCAGCCCCTCCCTGTAGGCGATCGCCTAGGACACGTGACAGGTCCTAGGCGATCGCCTGTCAAATCGGACGGCGCCGGGCTGTCTCGCGCATGCGCAGTGCCGCTCGCGCATGCGCAGTGGGTGCCCGGCCGTGAAGCCGAAAGCTGTCACGGCCGGGTGCCCACAGTTACAATGAAGACGCCGGCCGGGGAGGGGGGGCCAGCGTGTTGCTGGAACGCTGGAGCAGGTAAGTGTATGTTTATTAAAAGCCAGCAGCTACACTTTTTGTAGCTGCTGACTTTTAATAAACCTAAAATTTGGCTGGAACACCCCTTTAAGAAGTTTCGGATGCTGGGGTTTATGATCATGTGATTGGCTGTCCCATGATTGGAAAGCTCCTTATCGCAAGAAAAATTTTTAAGCGTTCTGCTACCTGCCGTTAACTGTACTTTGAGTGCCCAGAGCGGGCGCTCTCAGCTGTGTCTGCTAATTGGTACGCAGTTATGCCGACGACAAGGCGAGCACGCATATTTGCGTACCGTCTATGCCTGGTATAGCAGTCGTGAACAGGAACCCATCTCACTAGCTCTGGATTGTATAAACGGTAACCAGGAACTGCCAAGTGACAACCCAGCCACAGTGCTGGGGGTGCCAAGTGAGTGCAAAATGCGTATATATAATAATATGGCACCACAGCAATGCAGCCCGCCTCCCTGCTGCCACTTATACACATAGAGCCGGCGGTAGCAGTGAACTCCAAGTGTACGGTGATAGGTTGTACTGATGTGGGTATTGTGTGTTCTGTTACAGGAAGACCTGGAACTCCCAGATGTGCCCACAGAGCCTCTCCCAGAGACCACCCCAGGTAAGTGTGTCCCTCCTCACTGGTCCAGGAAATCCTACAGCTTCATATAAAAGAGCAAAGGAAGTAAAATGTGGATATTTGTATATTTCTCACAAAAAAATGAATAATTACAGATAAACCCTCCCCCCCCCCCAAAAAAACAAACAGAAAAGGTGTGTGTGTAACATTTTTGTCAATGTAAGCCCACGTTTATCCCAAGCTTTTTTAATTCACTTTCTGTTAGAGACCCTGTCACCAGCTTAAATTGCAGATGCTGGCCCAGCTCCTCTGCCTGCTCCCTACGTAACCTTTTTTCGGCTATGTTCACACAGGTCTGGCTGCAGTTTGGAGTGTGTCTGTTAACAGGTTCATGTGCAAATTTTTTGGCTGCAGCCACAGGGATTTTATGTAAAACTTAAAAGGAGACTCCTACCTGTCAGGTGGAAGAAATGTTGGCGGCTGCACAGCTGCCCAATCGCTTCTACCTACACTTTAGTATTCCACCTCCCCTCCCCCCATTTATCCCAGGCTCCAGTTGCCCATCTGCAGCCCTGAGCCAACATGGCGGGTGAAGGGGAGGGAGAAAGGTGGACACCCTTCCACTCTGCTCCCCTTGTTGGTGACCCAGAAAGTGCTGTGTATGACGTCGCTTTCACTGGCCAGCATAGCTGGGAAGGGATATGTTGTAATGCGATGTGCGTTTTATAATAGCACAGGGGGAGACATTGGTGGTATTTTTGTTTTCTTTGTTCCCTATGTGATGGCGGAAGAAAAAAAATGTAATTGTAAAAAATTCGTTACACCCAAGCACATAAAATTCCCCAAAAATGTTGAGCTCCACCCCCACATAAACGCATCTATGAATGTAAACACACAAAAACGTTGATTGCGATAGATATGTTGCATATTGCCGCGCACGTCGGAGTGAGAGAAATAATTCTAGTACCAGATCGCCTCCATAATGCTAAACTGATCACCTATAGCAGTGATGGCGAACCTTGGCACCCCGGATGTTTTGGAACCCCATTCCCCATGATGATCATGTACTCTGCAGTGTAGGTGAGCATCGTGGGAAATGTAGTTCCAAAACATCTAAGGGTGCCAAGGTTCACCATCACTGACCTATAGGGGGGCTTTTGAAGCGTTGCCTATAGGGTACTGAAGTTTGTTGCCATTTCACGGGGGAACACACAAATATAAGGTTTGACATGTTGGGTATCTCATTACTCGGTGTAATCTTGGCTTTTAATATTTTACCAAAAATGTGGGTCATTTATTGCATTTGTGTGCCCTAAATTTCACTTTAGTGCGTTTCTTACTGTAATATCGTGTGACATAAAACAATCGGAACTACCACTATTTTATTCCCTATGGTGTCTGCTTTCAGAAAATTAATAATGTGTGCAAAAAAAAGCAAAAACGACAGGCAAAAAGGTTAAAACGTTTTTATTTCTCCCAACAGAGAAAGAAGTCGTCAAGAACAAACCCAAACCACAGCTGGTGGCTGCTTCCTAACCTCACGCCGCGTTCCTGCGGTCAAAAATGACGGCGGTCTGTGTTCACGGAGGATGTTCTGTGCGTCAGATGCTGCAATGTACCAACACAGAGACCTTCCTAACACAGCCCGCCGCTGAACACTAACTGACATGGAAGGATACATCTAGCCCCACTGGGCCGTTCTCTAGCGTACCTCCCACCCTCCGGTCTTCCTTCCTCGCAGCAGCAGGGGTAATTGGGAACGTAGGGATCGCGCCAAAACTCCTTTTGCAGTAATTATAACCCGGTGTTTGTCTGGGGGTAGATCTATGAGGGTTCTCCGGCCGCACTGAGAGAAGGTCGCCTATTGCTCTTTGCCCCAGATTATTGCAAATTACACTGCTGGAAAGTCTCTGTTGATCTTGTGTATGCAGCTAATCGCTTCAATCCAAATGTATTGTGCCACAGCGTTGTCGCCACCCAGAGGCTGCTGTGGTAAATTGTTCATTAGTGACATCTGTGGCTTTGGCTCCTCAGCTCCTCCCTTTGGTCTTTACTTTGCCTCCTCTTCTCTGTTCAGCCCATGCAGCTCCTCTTTTTGGACTTTGCCTCATCTTTTCGGGTCAGCCCCTGCAGCTCCACCTCTCCTTTGGTCCCTGTAGCTCATGGGTGTTTAACGTGTGGCCCTCCAGCTTTTGCAGAACTACAATTACCATCATGCGTCAGTCTTTGGGGGGTCATGCTTGTAACGGTTAGCCTTGCAATGCCTCATGGTACTTGTAGTCCCGCAACAGCTGCTGGGCCACAGGTTGAGCACCCATCTCATCTTCCTCCTCTGGATTCTCGGCTCCTCCCTTTGACCTCAGCAACTCCTCCCTTCCTTTTGGCCCCTGTAGCGCCTCCTCCTTTTGGCCTTTGCTCTTCCTTCTCTTCTCTGTTCAGCCCCTGCAGCTCCTCCCCTACTCCTTTGGTCCCTGTAGCTCCTCAGTCCCTCCCTTTGGCCTTTGCTCTTCCTTCTCTTCTCTGTTCAGCCCTTCTCCTTTTGGACCCTGTAGCTCCTCTTCCTCCTCCTTTTGGCTTCTCCGCTCCTCCCTTTGACCTCTGCAACGCCTTTCCTTTTGGCCCCTGCAGCTCCTCTTCCTTTTTGGCCTTTGCTTTGCCTCCGCTTCTCCTTTCTGGCCCCATGCAATTCCTCCCCTCCTCCTTTTTGGCCCCATGCAGCTCCTCCCCTCCTCCTTTTTGACCCCATGCAGCTCATCCCCTCCTCCTTTTTGACCCCATGCAGCTCCTCCCCTCCTCCTTTTTGGCCCCATGCTCCTCCTCCCCTCCTCCTTTTTGGCCCCATGCAGCTCCTCCCCTCCTCCTTTTTGACCCCATGCAGCTCCTCCCCTCCTCCTTTTTGGCCCCATGCAGCTCCTCCCCTCCTCCTTTTTGGCCCCATGCAGCTCCTCCCCTCCTCCTTTTTGGCCCCATGCTCCTCCTCCCCTCCTCCTTTTTGGCCCCATGCAGCTCCTCCCCTCCTCCTTTTTGGCCCCATGCAGCTCCTCCCCTCCTCCTTTTTGGCCCCATGCAGCTCCTCCCTTTGCCTCCTCTTTCTGCCTGACTTTTTCTATTGGAACCAGAAGTTGTGGTGAGACCTGAGAGAGATCCCTTCCAGGCATTATGTCACTAAATGCATACACCCCTGGAACGTGATAACTCCTCCGTACAGCATCCAGCCGCTGTCTTATTTCAGCCCGTTCTAGGGGGCTGGATGGTGCACCTCGTGTCTTTTAGGCTCTCCGGTGTGCAAGTGGCCTAAGTACCATAACTTAAAGCAAATCGCTTTACGTGAATCTGTTACTTACCTGGAGATCCCGCCAGTAACAGAAGTTATGGTTGTAGACTGACAACCAGGGATGAGCTCCATTGTGTTCAGTCTGATCCCACCTGAGCTATCCTGCCAGGAAGGTGTCGCTTTGACCGACGACCCCTCATGGGCTGTGTATACATGAGGGGCATATGAGATCTTTTTTTTTTTTTCTTTTTTTGCCCCCAGACCTCATATTTAAGAGGTCCTGTGATGCTTTTTTCTATTACAAGGGATGTTTACAGAGAGAGCAATAATTCTGGCCCGAGACCTCCTCTGTGACTCAAAACATGTAACCAGTAGATTATTCTAAACGTCGCCTATGGAGATTTTTAAGGGTAAAAGTTTGACGCTATTCCACGAGCGGGCGCAGTTTTGAAGCGTGACATGTTGGGTATCAATTTACTCGGCGTAACATTATCTTTCGCAATATAAAAAACATTGGGCTAACTTTACTGTTGTCTTATTTATTTTTTATTCAAAGAAGTGTATTTTTTCCCCAAAAAAGTGCGCTTGTAAGACTGCTGCGCAAATACGGTGTGACATAAAGTATTGCAATGACCATTTTTTATTCTCTAGGGTGTCAGAACCCCCAAACAATATACATTTTTTTTTCTAAATAATTTTCTATCAAAAAAAAAATTTTTTAACTTGTAAACAACATATCTAAAAAAAAAAGGGTCTCGGTCCTTAACTGGTTAAACTTAAATTTATAGACCGAAGTGCATTCCTTTCCATCTAAAGAACAAAACGTTACAATGTTTGTTTATAGTTGGCTCAGGGAGGAATGTTGTGATACTTGGCAGACTGCCTAGGGGTTTTTTTGGTCAGTTTCAGCAGAGAATTCTCTGCTTTAGGATCACGAGGGGGAAAAAAAAATCACGATAACGATTAATCGTGCGGCTCTAGTGCGTTTATTATATATTTGCAAAGGGTGGAGTTGGCCTTGAAGGAATATTGTCGATTTAGGACTTCTGGTTCTGGGCTGCTTGGAAATCTTTTCCTTTTTGGTGTAGTCTTCCATTGTCCCCCTTACTTGTCCATGCCCATTCCCACCATCAGAGGCACAGCGCTCCCCTTTTAGGACAGTATCTTCCTAAGCCAATTGTGAAGGAACATTCATGGGGAAACCCCACATCCCCGATACCATGACGGGTGCCGAGGCGCTGATCGCATGATCTTTGTCTGCTGCATAGGAACCCGGGACTAATAGTAGGGAGCAGTTGAGGTGGAGCTATTGACTGGCTGTGTCTACTGTGATGAGAAGCCCTGCTGGAGACCATGTGACCCTCACCTCAACAATGGTCAACTGATTGGATGTCGGAGGTCTGCTGAATTTAAATTAAAGAAGATAATATTAATAAAAATGTGTTCTCGCTTTTGATTTGAGGAGAGGCAGTGGGTGTGTCCGTGTATACAGCCCGTGTATATATGTATTTCACTCCTCAGAAAGAAAAGCCGGCCTGAGATTGGCTGATGACGTGTACCGGAGATCATGGAGCCGTACGTAACATATCCTCCCCTCTGGAATCTTTTCTTTCTGACAGTTACAGTTTTAAATACGGTTTCCTTAAAATAAATGTATTTTGGTTTTCACAAATGTTTCTTTTTTTCTTCCAAAGTGGATAAAATATTTTACTATATGACCTCTATAGAGCTTGTGCCATCACCATGGCCATAGATATGGAGTACACCCCTCCCCCTTCCTCCTTTTGTGGATATAACATCCTCCACTTGGGTGTCTGAACATTTTGTGAGGTTGAGTACTGATGTTGGATGAGAAGACCTGGATCACATGTTGGGCACCAAAACAAGACATGTCATGTTGTTGGTATTCAGATTCGGCCCAAAGGTGTTCGGTGGGGATGAGGTCAAGTGACCGGTGGGGATGAGGTCAAGTGACCGGTGGGGATGAGGTCAGGTGACCGGTGGGGATGAGGTCAGGTGACCGGTGGGGATGAGGTCAGGTGACCGGTGGGGATGAGGTCAGGTGACCGGTGGGGTTGAGGTCAGGTGATAAGTAAGGATGAGGTCAGGTGACAGGTGGGGTTGAGGTCAGGTGATAAGTAAGGATGAGGTCAGGTGATAAGTAAGGATGAGGTCAGGTGACCGGTGGGGATGAGGTCAGGTGACCAGTGGGGAACAGGCCAGGTGACCGGTGGGGTTGAGATCAGGTGATAAGTAAGGATGAGATCAGGTGACCGGTGGGGTTGAAATCATGACACCGGCGCTCTTCAACGTCTATCTTCGCCCTCTCTTTGAAATCATCAGTTTATCACTCATACGCAGACGACACGCAACTGTATTTTCGCATCTGCAACAAAAAGGATCATCATCTCAGTCTAGAGAATTGTCTCTCTTTGATAGAAAACTGGATGACTTATGCCGCGTACACACGGTCGTTTTTTGCGATGAAAAAAAACGACGTTTTTTAAAACGTCATTTAAATTGATCGTGTGTGGGCAAAACGTCGTTTTTTGTCTTCAAAAAAACGACCAAAAAAAAATTCCAACATGTTTGAATTTTTTGTGTCGTTTTTCAAAACGTCGTTTTTTGTTTCACAAAAAGTCACCGTGTGTAGCAAAAGCGTCGTTCAAAACGACGTTTTTCAACCCGCGCATGCCCAGAAGCTAGTTATGAAGCGAGCTTCAATGGAAAAGAGTGGTGAACGTAACCTCGCTTTTTGTGAAAAAACGATGGTGTGTATGCAAAATTGTCTTTGAAAAGTGACGTTTCAAAAACGTCGTTTTTTACTTCACAGAAAACGTCGTTTTTTTTCATCGCAAAAAACGACCGTGTGTACGCGGCATAAGAGTTATCTTAAACTCAACAGTTCCAAAACAGAACTTCTTCTGTTCCATGCCAGTCGCAAGAGTCAACCTGGACACCTCCGCCCATTCTGGGCCAAATCATCACCCCTAGCTCCAAAGTCAAAAGTCTCGGGGTCATTTTTGACACCTACATGACAATGGACGCACAAATAGGGTCAGTAGTCAGCAGATCTCACCATCTGTTGCTCCTACTACGCAGACTTATTCCATTCATTCCCAAAGAAGACGTAGCAGTCGTGGTGGGAAAAATTGTGAACTGCAGACTGGACTATGCAAATGCCCTCTATCTCGGACTCCCCAAGTACCAAATCACTTGGCTGCAAGTCGTTCAAAATATGGCCGCCAGACTTGTGACTGGGAAAAAAAACCTGGGAATTAATCTCCCCTTCACTGAGATCCCTTCATTGATTGCCAGTAAAAGACAGAATTGCTTTTTTTTTGTATAATCTTTATTTGTGGACGGCATAGCAATACATCACAACTCATGTTGTCAGAAGCGTCTTACATGAAACAATAAGCCATCCGTTTTTGTTTTATCAACATAACATAGAAGGAAAAACAAAATAGACTTTGAAAAAGAGGGAGCACATAAACACATTGGGACCCAGTACTCATGGTAGTATCACAGGGGGTCTAAGGGCCAGGTAGCGGGCCGAAAATGGCGATAACCCCACCATACAAAGTACATAAATTGAGGTTTAAAATACAGGGGCGACGCACCTCCAACATCTTATCGGGTAATAAAAGGGATTTTTCAGTACTCGAAGGAGGGGTAGGGGGCCGAAGGCCAGCCCGGCCAGTCCAACAGACAACAAGTGAAACCATAGATGTTGTGCGAGGTAAAAGGGTAAGCCGGTTAAGTCCGCATAGGGGAAGGGGGGCCACCATGGACCTCGATCTTACCTTCCCCCCTGCAGCAACCCCCACAGCGATCAACAGGCCTGTCCCGGGGTGGCAAACAAGTGCCCAACCCCCGAAGGGGCCAGGCTGCCTCCCGGCAGCAGGCCTCTGAGTCTGCACAACCAGCCGGGGCGCCCAGCCACCAGGACCCTCAGTGTCGGCACAGTGCCAGTAGGTCTCAAGGGGAATAGCAGAGAAGAATAGGGAGAGGGAGACAAGGGGGAAAGAGACAGAGAAAAGAAGAGATTGAGAGGGATTAGAATCCGAAGGAACGTACCTGAGGTCAGACATCCAGCTCCTCCCCCGCACCACTTGCCACCACCCTCTCACAATGTTAGCAGCTGAGAGAGAACGACACCCAAGAAGGTCAAAGCAGCTCAGCTAAGGGTACAGCAGCAGGCTATTGGGCTCAAGGTCATTGCTTAAGGGAGGGGTCTGCTAATTCCAATAATGCCACATCCAAACTGGAAGAGACATGTCCCGGGTCCATGAAGTACGCCGTCCAGGCCGACCAGGTGCTAGAGTAACGTTCCCGAGTATTCCTGCAAGTGGCGATCCAGTCCTCCGCCTCCCGTATCTCACCCACCTTGCGAATCCATTCCTCCCTGCTGGGAACCTGCGGGCGCTTCCAGTATATCGGAAGTAGCCGTTTCGCTGCGTTCAAAAGATTGGGCAGTAGACTGTGTTTATACTGGCTCGCCAGCATGGGAGGAATGTGCAACAGAAAGTGGATCGGGGAGAAAGGGACGTCCAGGTCTAGAATTTCCTTAATCTGGGACTGTACGTCCAGCCAGAAAGGTCTGATCACTGGACAGTCCCACCAGATGTGCAGGAGCGTACCCCTGTGGAAGATGTGGAAGGGTAGATCCTAGCCAAGTCCACAGGCACCCGGTACCAACGCGACAACAATTAATAGTTTGTTTCTTCGGTCCTGGAATCAATTGAGCTAGATGGGTGAATTGATACAGGTGCGTCAGCTGGCTAGGGGTAAAAGTCGTTTCCAAGTCTCGTTCCCAGGTCCGGACAAAAGTGGGTTTCTGTGTGGAGGTTGTAAAGCTAAGCAAGCGATAAAGTTCCGAAATCATGTGAGGAGTCGGATCCTCTTCAGTAAAGAGGCGTTCAAAGGCCGTGAGCGTAGAGGTGACATAATTGCTTTTAAAGCACTCCGCAATATCTATGCGAAAAGATAGAAGCCCACAATTCCAATCGCGTTCTGCGATCCACCGACCAAAATTTGGTCAAGGTACCCAAAGCCAGATACAAGTCCAAAGGAGAAAGAAGGTTTACTTTCCAAGGTCCTAGACTATGGAACGCTTTACCAACCAGCATTCGGTTGGAGGAAAACCACCTGACCTTTAGAAGACGGATTAAAACTCTGCTCTTTTGAGGTCATGAGAGACAGAAACAATGAGCGCCCAGAGTCAGGTGACTGGTGGGGATGAGGTCAGGTGACTGGTGGGGATGAGGTCAGGTGACTGGTGGGGTTAAGGTCAGGTGACTGGTGGGGTTGAGGTCAGGTGACTGGTGGGGTTGAGGTCAGGTGACTGGTGGGGTTGAGGGCAGGTGATAGGTGGGGATGAGGTCAGGTGACTGGTGGGGTTGAGGTCAGGTGACTGGTGGGGTTGAGGTCAGGTGATTAGGAGGGATGAGGTTGGGGCTCTGTACATGACACTGGAGTTCCTCCACACCAAACTGGTCACATCATTGTCTTTATAGAGATGGTTTTGTACATGGGGGGGGGGGGGGGGCACAGCCATTGGGGAACAGAAAGGGTCTTCACCAAACTGTTACCACAAGGTTGGAAGAGCACAATTGTCTCTAGTGATGGGTCCTGGCAATCCACCAAAGTTCTCCATCACTGTTGTAGACCGTTGTTCTCTTCCAACCTTGTGGTAACAGTTTGGTGAAGACCCTTTTCTGGTCCGTCACGACTTTTAAGCTTGTAATTTAAAAGAGGAATTCACATCACCGAATACTACTATCTCTCTACAATATTGTGCATTATAGTGAACCTTTAATCCCTCGTCTACCAAAGAACATTTATATATGTTCAGATATCCAGGAGGTTAAAGCAAAACCATCCCGCAGGGGTGTCAAAGTGGCGGCCCTCCAGCTGTTCCAGAACTACAAATCCCATCATGCCCCTACTTGTGGGAGTGATGCTTGTAACACTCCTATGGCCACATCCGTATGGGAATTTGCTCTAAAAAAAAACTAGGGCAGTAAAGTAGCCCAAAGGTCAGACTTTAACCACTTACCACCTGGCCTATAGCAAATGACAGCTGGGCGGTGGTTCAGTTATCCTGACTGGACGTCATTTGACGTCCAGCAGGATAATGCAGCGATCGGTGGGCACTGATTGGCATATACCGATCTTTACCACGTGATCAGCCGTGTCCAATCACAGCTGATCACGATCTAAACAGGAAGAGTCGTTGATCTGCTTTTCCTCTCTCATGTCTGACAGATGCGAGTAGATCGGCGACTCTCCTGACAGTGGGGGGTCTGCGCTAATTGTTTATCAGTGCAGCCCCCCTTGGATGCCCACACTGGACCACCAGGGAAGCCCATAACGTGGATGACCAGGTACATCCCCCATAGACATCCACATAATCCTATACATGCCTAAGCAGTGCCCACAAATGGGCACTGACTGGCATCATTATGAAACCAGTGATGCCCAGCAATGCAACCCATCATGACACCTATCAGTGCTGCCTATGAGTGCCCATTGGTGCTGCTTTATCAGTGCCCTTCAATGCAGCCATATCAGTGCCCGTCACTGAAGAAGAAAACATACTTATTTACAAAAAAAATTAACAGAAACAAAGAAACTTATTTTTTTTTATTTTTTTTCAAAATTCTCTGTCTTTTTTTATTTGTTGCGCTAAAAATTAAAATCGCAGAGGTGATCAAATGCCACCAAAAAAAGGTCTATTTGTGGGAACAAAATTATAACATTTGTTTGGGTACAGTGTAGCACGACCGCGCAATTGTCATTCAAATTGTGACAGCGCTGAAAGCTGAAAATTGGTCTGGGCAGAAGTGCCCGGTATTAAAGGGATTAAGGGCACAATGAACAAAAAATAAAAACATATATATTTTTTTTTTTATTAGGATTGATTCAATCAAATGTTTAATTGAATTAATTTTAAGGATAAAAATATGACAAAAGTCTTTTATATTTCTTTTGTTTTTTTAAAACAAGTAAGAAAGGAAGTAAAAAGATTTGTATGGCATTTTGGTGATTTACCAATAGATGGCGCAATATGCTCATGGCAGCATTGCTGTCTCTTAAAGCGGTCGTATACGTGCATATACAATTTTTTTTTTTTTACACCTGCAAGGCAAAAGCCATAATGAGCTAGTGTGCACCGCATACTAGCTCATTATGAAATACTTACCTTGGAACGAGGTGAAGAGAACTTACCTGGTCCACGCCGAGCGAGATGTCATCTTGACTCGGCGTGTCTTCCGGGTATCGCCGCTCCAGCGCTGTGATTGGCTGGAGCATGCACGCGGGAGACTTTAAACCAGCAAGGTCCGGTGGCTGCCGGCCCTTTAGCCGAGGATCCCCCCTGCGCATGTGCTGCTGCAATCAGCGGCACATTGCGAGGAGAAAATCTCCTAAACCGTACAGGTTTAGGAGATATTCTCTATACCTACAGGTAAGCCTTATTATAGGCCTTATTATAGGCTTACCTGTAGGTAAAAGTAGTAGTATAGAGTATACTACCACTTTAAAAAGTTGCTATTTATGCGATTCAGCCTATCCTTACTAGATGGCGATTTGTGGAAATTGAATGTGAAAATATACTGTATTTTTTATAATTGTTTTTAATATATAAGATCTTATAATAAGGCTTTATAAGTTTTAGGAGTTTATATTAAAACGTTCTTTTTTATATTGTCTGAACAAAATATTTGCCCATGGGACTTTGAATGAGGCTTGATATATGGGTAGGTGATACATGGGTGGGTGATACATGGGTGGGTGATACATGGTTGGGTGATACATGGTTGATACATGGTTGGGTGATACATGGGTGGGTGATACATGGGTGGGTGATACATGGTTGATACATGGATGGGGTGATACGTGGTTGATACATGGTTGGGTGATACATGGGTGGGTGATACATGGTTGATACATGGGTGGGGTGATACGTGGTTGATACATGGTTGGGTGATACATGGGTGGGTGATACATGGGTGGGTGATACATGGTTGATACATGGGTGGGGTGATACGTGGTTGATACATGGGTGGTTGATACATGGTTGGGTGATACATGGGTGGGTGATACATGGTTGATATATGGGTGGGGTGATACGTGGTTGATACATGGGTGGTTGATACATGGGTGGGTGATACATGGATGGGTGATACATGGGTGGGGTGATACGTGGTTGATACATGGGTGGGTGATACATGGGTGGGTGATACATGGGTGGGTGATACATGGGTGGGGTGATACGTGGTTGGGTGATACATGGGTGGGTGATACGTGGTTGATACATGGGTGGGTGATACATGGGTGGGTGATACATGGGTGGGTGATACATGGGTGGGGTGATACGTGGTTGGGTGATACATGGGTGGGTGATACGTGGTTGATACATAAATGATACAAGGATAATACATGGAAACTAAAGTATCAGTTTATTAAATAGAAAGTGACACATACTTGAATAAAAGTTTTTTAGAATGTCAGGCTGGTTAGTAACATACATCAGTATAAAATATGCATTGAGTTGATATACTACGTACCAGTGGTCTCCAAACTTGCTAAGCATAGGGCCAGTGTATTGTCTTTCAGCCTTTAGGGGGGCCAGACTGTGGCCAGTGGCAGGAGAAAATGCCCCAACATCAGTGCCCCATCATTGGCTTTAATAGGAGGAAGTTGCTGTTAACTAAGGTTCTGCAACCAACCTCTGAGGGCTTCACAGAACAGCTGTCTTTATACTGAGATTTAATGACACACAGGTGGATTCTATTTACTACCGGTAATTGGGTGACTTCTGAAGGCAATTGGTTCCACAACATTTTAGTTGGGGGTGTCAGAGTAAAGGGGGCTGAATACAAATGCCCCCCCCCCCCACACACACACACACACACACTTTTCACATATTTATTTGTTTAAAAAAAAAACAATATTTATGATTTTTGCTTCCACTTCCCAATTAAGGGGCCACTTGGTCTATCACATAAAATCCCAATAAAATACATTTGTGTTTTTGGTTGTAACATGAGAAAATGTGGAAAAGTTTTAACGGTATGAATACTTTTTCAAGGCACTGTATATAGAATTTTTATAATGTGTTGTGCCACACAGATTAGTGTTCGCTCCTTCTTAGAATTACATTTTGATATTTTTTTTTAGTAGAGATAGGATATGGTGATAGGACTGGATGAGAGCAGTAGGACAGGGATTTTTGTATATACTGTGTGTACGTGTGTGTAGGTGTGTATATATATATATACACAGCAGTGGCGGCTGGTGCTCAAAATTTTTGGGGGGGGTGCAAATGAAAAAATAAATAAATTGCAGCCTCGCTGTGCCTATCAAACGCAGCCACTGTGCCATCAATTGTCACCACTGTGCCATGCCATCAAACGCAGCCACTCTGCCAATTGTCACCACTGTGCACATTGTTGCCACTGTGCATGTCACTGTGCTGTGCCCTTTAATTGTCGCCTCTGTGCCCATTGTTGTCACTGTGCTGTGCCCATTGTTGCCACTGTGCCGTGCCCTTTGTCGCCTCTGTGCCGTGCCCTTTGTCGCCTCTGTGCTGTGCCCTTTGTCGCCTCTGTGCCCATTGTTGTCACTGTGCCTTGTATTGATGCCACTGTTTACTTTGCCTCTCTCTGTGCCCATTGTCGCCCCTTTCCCTGTAAAATGCACTTACCTGAAGCTTCCATGTCCTCCCTTGATATCTTCTTTCGCCTTGGTGATGCTTCAGCCAATCAGGTTCCTGATAACCAGAAGCCGGGAACCTGATTGGCTGAAACGCTCGTCAGTCTTATCCAAGGAACGCAGGGGGGCTGTGTTCCGAGGCTAGACATCCGAGAGCCGCTGGCTCTGATAGGCAGTTCCCCTCAGCCAACCAGCTGCCGCTATTCAGGTAACCGGCGACCTATGTACGGTTATATGAATAGACCAGGCAGCTGGCAACCAACAATAACATACATTCGTGCATATATGCATGAATGTATGTTATTTGCGAGAGGGGGTGGCGCCCGGGTGTCCCTATGGATGGGCCGCAACTGATATACATTACAGACCAAAAGTTTGGACACACCTTCTCATTCAAAGAGTTTTCTTTATTTTCATGACTATGAAAATTGTAGATTCACACTGAAGGCATCAAAACTATGAATTAACACATGTGGAATTGTATACATAACAAAAAAGTGTGACACAACTGAAAATATGTCACATTCTCGGTCCTTTTGCTTTGATTGCTGCTTTGCACACTCTCGGCATTCTCTTGTCACCTGAAATGGTCTTCCAACAGTCTTGAAGGAGTTCCCAGAGATGCTCGGCACTTGTTGGCCCTTTTACCTTCACTCTGCGGTCCGGCTCACCCCAAAACATCTCCATTGGGTTCAGGTCCGGTGACTGTGGAGGCCAGGTCATCTGGCGCAGCACCCCATCACTCTCCTTCTTGGTCAAATAGCCCTTCCCCCGCCTGGAGGTGTGTTTGGGGTCATTGTCCTGTTGAAAAATAAATGATGGTCCAACTAAACGCAAACCGGATGGAATAGCACGCCGCTGCAAGTTGCTGTGGTAGCCATGCTGGTTCAGTATAAATCCCCAACAGTGTCACCAGCAAAGCACCCCCGCACCATCACACCTCCTCCGCCATGCTTCACAGTGGGAACCAGGCATGTAGATTCCATCCGTTCACCT
Organism: Rana kukunoris; assembly: GCA_029574335.1. Classification (NCBI taxonomy): domain Eukaryota; kingdom Metazoa; phylum Chordata; class Amphibia; order Anura; family Ranidae; genus Rana; species Rana kukunoris. The sequence goes on from CM056060.1 coordinate 148,430,113, forward strand.
TTTCTGCGTCGCACAAAGATACGGTGGTTGGAACCAAAGATCTCAAGTTTGGACTCATCAGAGCAAAGCACTAGTGTTGCTCACGAATATTCGCATTGCGAATATTCGCTACGAATATTGCATATTAGAGTATTCGCAAATAACTCGAATATTGCGGCGAATATTCGCTATGGCGAATATTCGTATTTTTTCAAATTTATTTTTAAAACAGATCACATCCTAGTGATCTCCATCGACGTCTAAAAGCATTGCTGGTATGATTAGAGAGAGACCCTGGGCCGAGTAGCTGATGCGACTCTTTTATGTTGCCGAAAATTCGCATTGCGAATTTTCGGCATCATAAAAGAATCGCATCAGCTACTCGGCCCTTCTTTTGCATCAGAGCCAATCAGAATAACTCGAATATTCGGCAAAAGGAATATTGCGCGATTATCTTCTCCGCCCTTCTTTTGCCCCCTTATTCTCCTTTCTTTTAAGTAGAGTTAGTGTAGAGTTAGTGTTTAGTGCATATTAGTTTAGTAATACAGGAAATGATCTCCGTTTATGAGAATTTCGCAATCATTTTCGCATTAGCGAAATTTCGCAAAATTTTTTTGGATAAAATATCACGAATATTCGATATTAGCGAATATTCGCGAATATTCTTCTATATATTCGCGCAATATCGCGAAATCGAATATGGCGTATTCCGCTCAACACTACAAAGCACAGATTTCCACTGGTCTAATGTCAATCCCTTGTGTTCTTTACCCCAAACAAGTCTCTTCTGCTTGTTGCCTTTCTTTAGCAGTGATTTCCTAGCAGATATTCTACCATGAAGGCCGGATTCACACCGGAGTCTCCTCTTATCAGTTCTTCTAGAGATGTGTCTGCTGCAAAAGGTGGAAGGACCTCCTAGAATATGACATATTTTCAGTTGTTTCACACTTTTTTGTTATGTATATAATTCCAAATGTGTTACTTCATAGTTTTGATGCCTTCAGTGTGACTACAATTTTCATAGTCATGAAAATAAAGAAAATTCTTGGAATGAGAAGGTGTGTCCAAACTTTTGGTCTGTACTGTGTGTGTGTGTGTATATATATATATATATACACACACACACACAAACACACATCATATATATATATATATATATATATATATATATATATATATATATATATGTGTGTGTGTGTGTATATATAGTATATGAAATCTATATCTGATGATGGGTCCACTTTAAATGACATATAAAACTCCCTCGTTCTGCCAGTGCAATTATTGCAGCTGTTGTTCCAAACTAATTAGGTTATATAATGCTCAAGTGACCCACAGAAATGTGTGTAAACAGAACTTGGAACTGGAAATCAAACAAATAAAAATAACAAATGCTCAAATAGTGAGAATTGTTTTATTTATTTATATATATATCAATTGTCGCCACTGTGCCATAAATAGTCACCACTGTGCCCATCAATTTTTGCCACTGTGCCCATCAATTTTCACCACTGTGCCCAGCAATTGTCACCACTGTGCCCATCAATTGTCACCACTGTGCCCATCAATTGTCGCCACTGTGCCCATCAATTGTCGCCACTGTGCCCATCAATTTTCGCCACTGTGCTCATCAATTGTCGCCACTGTGCCCACTTTCCTTGCAGTCTATAGTGTTAGTTCGGGAGTATGCAGCTGTGAATGAGTGTGGCTTAGAGAGGAGGATGAAGAGGATCTCAGGGTTGGGGGGCGGTAATAGCGCAGCAGACAGTACTCAACAGTAACCTGTAGTAGTTTGTAATGACTTGGCGGTGTTATGCGCACTTTGGAGCTCTGGGGTCAATGTACCAGGGAACGTAGATGTACGCCTTAGCTGTCCATAGATGGGTGGAAATGTAAAGGGAAAGGGTTAAATAAAGGGAAAAGCTGCAGAGTAGCAAACACTGTTCATTGAGACGATTTGTATCTTTTTTCTTATTTTGTATTTATTTTGTTGCCATTTGATTGGCAGAAATGATCAGAAAAGAATTTGGCCGTCCGTCTTCCGCAGCTCCAATCAAGAAGATTGGAGAATGTTGTGGCCCCAGCATGCTCTGCGACGCCCGGGGCCTCTTCCAGATCTCGGACATTGGCCCTCTTTGCCCCCCCCCCCACGACCACGACTCACACACCTATTCACAACCCCTTCTCATTCCCTAAGACTTGCTGATGTAAAGGAGCCTGATGCTGTTGCCACGGCAACCCTTTCCCCTCCGCCCCCCCCCCCCCAGGCTGAGCGTCCGTGGGTGGCCGCAAAAGCGTTTCATCTGGCACACTCTGTGCACATGCTGGACGTCTTAAAGAGCAAGGAAGGGGGGGGGGTGTCATTGTGGAACTTTAGGGGGGGTCTAAGGGGTGTTAACCCCTTTCCAGCCAGCAAGCGTCACTTAAGGGGTCATTCCGGTCCTGACACGTTTTGTTTCACTTTTATTAGGGCGCAGTTCTCCCGGCCCCAAAAATTCAGAAAGGTTGTGCACCCAGGGCCGTCTTAATACCATCATGGGCCCCTGGGCAAAGTAATGCTCTGGGGCCCCTACAATGAAGACAGTGCAGGTAAACGCATCAAGTAGGTAGGACGGCTCAGGGACCAGCTGCTTTGGGGAAAGTGCAGGGGCCCCCATGCAGCTGGGGCCCCTGGGCAGTGCCCTCTCATTAAGACAGCCCTGTGTGCACCCCAAAAACAGACACATTGCGTGATTCTGAAACACGACAACTCCTCTCGTGAAAAGTGACTTTTGTGGCGTTTTCATGCAGCTAACTGCCAAACGCATCTGTAGGCAGGGCCGCCATCAGGGGGGTACAGGGGTCCGGAGGCCACCAGGGCCCCAGATGGCAACCCCCTTTTTTTATAAAAAAAATATATTTTTTTAATATATTTTTATTTTATTTTTTATTAAAAGGCCAATTTTTTTTTTTTTTTTTTTTTGAGGTCCGGAAGTCCCCAGGGGCCCGGAGGCCCCCAGGGCCCCAGATGGCAAACCCCCTTTTTTTAAAATATATTTGTATTTTATTTTTTATTAAAGGGACATTTTTTTTAGGGGTCTGGAGTTCCCCAGGGGCCCAGAGATCCCCAGGGCCCCAGATGACAACCCCCCTTTTTTTATAAAAAAATATATTTTTATATATATACATATTATAATATAATATTTTTATTATTATTATTATTATTAAAGGGCCCTGGGCCCCCGGATGACAACCCTCCTTTTTTTATAAAAATGTTTTACATTTTTTTTATATTATTTTATTTCTTTTTTTTATATATATATATATATATAGATATATTTTTATTAAATGGCTCAGAGGTCCCCAGGGCCCCATGTGTCAAACCCCCCTATTTTTATAAATGTTTTTATTTTATTTTTGTTTATATATTTATTTTTATTAATGGGGCCAGAGGTCCCCAGGGCCCTGGAAGGCAACCCCCTTGTTTTTTTTTTTATATATGTATTTTTTATTTATTTTTTATTAAAGGGCCCAGAGGTTTCTTTTTATTAAAGGGCCCAGAGGACCCAGATGGAAAGCCCCCTTTTTTTGTAATTTCTATTTATATATAATAAAAATGATTAAAGGGCCCAGAGGTCCCCAGATGGCAACCCCCCTTTTTTAAAGGCCTGGTTGCTGAGGGCCCCCCTTGTACCTACTGTATGTCCATCACTCTGTGTTCATCGAATATGTGAGACCACCAGGTCACCCGCTATTGCCTATTCTGTGGGGGAGATCCGGGCCGGGGCAAGAGCTAGGCAGAAGAGCTGACGGTCGTGGCACTTTAGCAGGAGGGGAGGCAAAAAGTGCAGGAAAAGGGGAGGGGAGTCACGTGGGTTCTGGAGAGGATAACCGAGAAACTTACTTGGACTTCGCTTTAAGGGGGGGAGATGATCCACACGTATAAATACATAAGGGGTCCGTATAGTGAACTTGGTGTTGAGTTATTCACTTTAAGGTCATCACAGAGGACAAGGGGGCGCTCTGTGTGCCAGATTCTCAGCCGAGTTACGTCGGCGTATCTCGAGATACGCCGGGTAACTTCTAGGATGCGCCGGCGTATCTGTATTCCGATACGCCAAAATTTTGCTTAGATACGAGCGACGTAAGTCAGTTACGCCGTCGTATCTAAGTTGCATATTTACGCTGGCTGCTAGGTGGCGCTTCCATCGATTAGCCGCGTTGAATATGCAAATGAGCTAGATACGCCGATTCCCGAACGTAATTGCGCCCGGTCGTCGTATTTTACGTCGTTTGCGTAAGCGTAAAGCGTCAAAACCCATTTTACGACATGCATCAACAGTGGGGGAGGGGGGACTGTTCTGCATCCTTGCCCCGGGTGCTAGACAAACCTGTCCTGGTACTGACCTCACCACGTGTACCCTTATATGCTCCAGTGCTGGAAACGCGTGGACCGCGGCCTCCTTCTAATGAGCCGCGGCTTTCTGTTGTCACGCCTCTCGCCCCAAACAGCCCCACAGCAACTGGCCACCCATCCCCCCAGGTGCTAGAAAACAATTGCAAAGCTCTGCGCAAACTGCTGCAATTCTGTCGGAAAAAAACATCCAAGGTTTTTCCGACGGAAAATCTGATCTTGTGTACGGGGCAGAAGAGTAGATAGATTTATCCGGGGCTTTTCTCTTCTCAGAATTGGTGCAGGAACTCAACCACAAATTGCACTACCAGTGGGAGGATCTTAAAGGAGCAATAAATACCAGGAGTATTCTGGGGTGTGCTATGTACCAAGTGAAGGATTCAGGGGTGTGCTATGTACCAAGTGCAGGATTCAGGGGTGTGCTGTGTACCAAGTGCAGGATTCAGGGGTGTGCTGTGTACCAAGTGCAGGATTCAGGGGTGTGCTGTGTACCAAGTGCAGGATTCATGGGTGTGCTGTGTACCAAGTGCAGGATTCAGGGGTGTGCTATGTACCAAGTGCAGGATTCATGGGTGTGCTGTGTACCAAGTGCAGGATTCAGGGGTGTGCTATGTACCAAGTGCAGGATTCAGGGGTGTGCTATGTACCAAGTGCAGGATTCATGAGTGTGCTGTGTACCAAGTGCAGGATTCAGGGGTGTGCTGTGTATCAAGTGCAGGATTCAGGGGTGTGCTATGTACCAAGTGTAGGATTAGGGGGTGTGCTGTGTACCAAGTGCAGGATTCAGGGGTGTGCTATGTACCAAGTGCAGGATTCAGGGGTGTGCTATGTACCAAGTGCAGGATTCATGGGTGTGCTGTGTACCAAGTGCAGGATTCATGGGTGTGCTGTGTACCAAGTGCAGGATTCAGGGGTGTGCTATGTACCAAGTGCAGGATTCAGGGGTGTGCTGTGTACCAAGTGCAGGATTCAGGGGTGTGCTGTGTACCAAGTGCAGGATTCAGGGGTGTGCTATGTACCAAGTGCAGGATTCAGGGGTGTGCTATGTACCAAGTGCAGGATTCGGGGGTGTGCTGTGTACCAAGTGCAGGATTTGGGGGTGTGCTGTGTACCAAGTGCATGATTCATGGGTGTGCTGTGTACCAAGTGCAGGATTCAGGGGTGTGCTATGTACCAAGTGCAGGATTCGGGGGTGTGCTGTGTACCAAGTGCAGGATTTGGGGGTGTGCTGTGTACCAAGTGCATGATTCAGGGGTGTGCTGTGTACCAAGTGCAGGATTCATGGGTGTGCTGTGTACCAAGTGCAGGATTCAGGGGTGTGCTATGTACCAAGTGCAGGATTCAGGGGTGTGCTATGTACCAAGTGCAGGATTCATGGGTGTGCTGTGTACCAAGTGCAGGATTCAGGGGTGTGCTATGTACCAAGTGCAGGATTCAGGGGTGTGCTATGTACCAAGTGCAGGATTCATGGGTGTGCTGTGTACCAAGTGCAGGATTCATGGGTGTGCTGTGTACCAAGTGCAGGATTCAGGGGTGTGCTATGTACCAAGTGCAGGATTCAGGGGTGTGCTGTGTACCAAGTGCAGGATTCAGGGGTGTGCTATGTACCAAGTGCAGGATTCGGGGGTGTGCTGTGTACCAAGTGCAGGATTTGGGGGTGTGCTGTGTACCAAGTGCATGATTCATGGGTGTGCTGTGTACCAAGTGCAGGATTCAGGGGTGTGCTATGTACCAAGTGCAGGATTCGGGGGTGTGCTGTCTACCAAGTGCAGGATTTGGGGGTGTGCTGTGTACCAAGTGCATGATTCAGGGGTGTGCTGTGTACCAAGTGCATTAATCAGGGGTGTGCTGTGTACCAAGTGCATGATTCAGGGGTGTGCTATGTACCAAGTGCAGGATTCAGGGGTGTGCTATGTACCAAGTGCAGGATTCAGGGGTGTGCTATGTACCAAGTGCAGGATTCGGGGGTGTGCTGTGTACCAAGTGCAGGATTCAGGGGTGTGCTATGTACCAAGTGCAGGATTCGGGGGTGTGCTGTGTACCAAGTGCAGGATTTGGGGGTGTGCTGTGTACCAAGTGCATGATTCATGGGTGTGCTGTGTACCAAGTGCATGATTCAGGGGTGTGCTATGTACCAAGTGCAGGATTCATGGGTGTGCTGTGTACCAAGTGCAGGATTCAGGGGTGTGCTATGTACCAAGTGCAGGATTCAGGGGTGTGCTATGTACCAAGTGCAGGATTCATGGGTGTGCTGTGTACCAAGTGCAGGATTCATGGGTGTGCTGTGTACCAAGTGCAGGATTCAGGGGTGTGCTATGTACCAAGTGCAGGATTCAGGGGTGTGCTGTGTACCAAGTGCAGGATTCAGGGGTGTGCTATGTACCAAGTGCAGGATTCATGGGTGTGCTGTGTACCAAGTGCAGGATTCAGGGGTGTGCTATGTACCAAGTGCAGGATTCAGGGGTGTGCTATGTACCAAGTGCAGGATTCATGGGTGTGCTATGTACCAAGTGCAGGATTCAGGGGTGTGCTATGTACCAAGTGCAGGATTCGGGGGTGTGCTGTGTACCAAGTGCAGGATTTGGGGGTGTGCTGTGTACCAAGTGCATGATTCATGGGTGTGCTGTGTACCAAGTGCATGATTCAGGGGTGTGCTATGTACCAAGTGCAGGATTCGGGGGTGTGCTGTGTACCAAGTGCATGATTCAGGGGCGTGCTGTGTACCAAGTGCATTAATCAGGGGTGTGCTGTGTACCAAGTGCATGATTCAGGGGTGTGCTATGTACCAAGTGCAGGATTCAGGGGTGTGCTATGTACCAAGTGCAGGATTCAGGGGTGTGCTATGTACCAAGTGCAGGATTCGGGGGTGTGCTGTGTACCAAGTGCAGGATTCGGGGGTGTGCTGTGTACCAAGTGCATGATTCAGGGGTGTGCTGTGTACCAAGTGCATGATTCAGGGGTGTGCTATGTACCAAGTGCAGGATTCAGGGGTGTGCTATGTACCAAGTGCAGGATTCGGGGGTGTGCTATGTACCAAGTGCATGATTCAGGGGTGTGCTATGTACCAAGTGCAGGATTCAGGGGTGTGCTATGTACCAAGTGCAGGATTCGGGGGTGTGCTATGTACCAAGTGCAGGATTCAGGGGTGTGCTATGTACCAAGTGCATTAATCAGGGGTGTGCTGTGTACCAAGTGCATTAATCAGGGGTGTGCTGTGTACCAAGTGCAGGATTCAGGGGTGTGCTGTGTACCAAGTGCAGGATTCAGGGGTGTGCTATGTACCAAGTGCAGGATTCAGGGGTGTGCTATGTACCAAGTGCAGGATTCGGGGGTGTGCTATGTACCAAGTGCATGATTCAGGGGTGTGCTATGTACCAAGTGCAGGATTCAGGGGTGTGCTATGTACCAAGTGCAGGATTCAGGGGTGTGCTATGTACCAAGTGCAGGATTCTGGGGTGTGCTATGTACCAAGTGCAGGATTCAGGGGTGTGCTATGTACCAAGTGCAGGATTCGGGGGTGTGCTATGTACCAAGTGCAGGATTCAGGGGTGTGCTATGTACCAAGTGCAGGATTCGGGGGTGTGCTGTGTACCAAGTGCATTAATCAGGGGTGTGCTGTGTACCAAGTGCAGGATTCAGGGGTGTGCTGTGTACCAAGTGCATGATTCAGGGGTGTGCTGTGTACCAAGTGCAGGATTCGGGGGTGTGCTATGTACCAAGTGCAGGATTCAGGGGTGTGCTATGTACCAAGTGCAGGATTCAGGGGTGTGCTGTGTACCAAGTGCAGGATTCGGGGGTGTGCTATGTACCAAGTGCAGGATTCAGGGGTGTGCTAGCCATCCTGTCTGTGCCGTTTCTCTCCATTCTGTGTCCCAGCTGCCCATAGCTGACATGGAGGGGGCACTGCACATTATTATTATACATGATTCATAGAGTGGCAGCAGTTTGCGCAGAGCTTTGCAATTGTTTTCTAGCACTGGGGGGATGGGTGGCCAGTTGCTGTGGGGCTGTTTGGGGCGAGAGGCGTGACAACAGAAAGCCGCGGCTCATTAGAAGGAGGCCGCGGTCCACGCGTTTCCAGCACTGGAGCATATAAGGGTACACGTGGTGAGGTCAGCACCCGGGGCAAGGATGCAGAACAGTCCCCCCTCCCCCATTGTTAGTGCATGTCGTAGAATGGGTTTTACTGCCCTGTGTCCAATCTTTGCTCCTTGCCCGGGGCATCTTCACCTTCTGCCCACCCCTTGTCCCGGCCCTGGGTCATGTGGTCACCACATGCTTTCCTCAGGTGAGGGTGCTGAACCCGGAGCAGCTTCCCCTCGTTGTCCCGGTCCTGGAAATGACTGCATCTGGCTGCCCGGCTATCCTCATCACTGCTGATCTCTGAAAAGGCTGTGTGCCCACTGCACTCACACAGAGTCCTCACCAGACTGCAGACTGAGGGCAGTAGGAAAAGCCTGCTGACTTTGTCTGCAGCAGATGACTGCCAAAGCCTGGAGCCCTGTGACGATGCCGCATTTCCTGGATAGAATCAGCGATTTGCTCTCAGGATTTTACTCATTGCCCTGTAATTGTTCTCTGCCTCAGATAAGCTGCTGCTGCTGCAGGAACACATATGCTCCGGGGAAGAATGAGCCTCTCTGCCCCCTCTCTCTATCACTTCTAATGCAGCAGCGAGGAGCTGGAGGACCAGAAACACCATGGCAACCGCCGAATTTAGGGAACAACGGGAGACTCGCTTATTATTTAATGTAAAATTCAGTTTATTCCCCTGCTCTCTCTCTCTCTGAACTCTTCTCCTCTCTCTCCTTCTTTCTCCTCTCTCTCCTTTCTCCTCTCTCCTTCTTTCTCCTCTCTCTCCTTTCTCCTCTCTCTCTCTCTCCCCCCATCTCTCCATCTCCCCTTACTCTCTCTCTCCTTTCTCTGTCTCTCTCCTCTCTCTCTCTCTCTCTCCTTTCTCTGTCTCTCTCCCCCTCCTCTTCTCTCTCCTTTCTCCCTCTCTTCCCTCTCCCCTCTTATTCTCTCTCTTCCCTTTCATATTCTCTCCTCTCTCTCCCCCTCTCGCTCTCCTCTCCCCTCCCTCTTTCTCCTCTATTTCTCCCCCCCTCTCTCTCTCCCTCCTCTTATTCTCTCCCTCTCTCCTCTTTCTCTCTCCCCTCTCTATTCTTTCCTCTCACTTCCCCCTCTTTATTTCTCTCTCCCCCTCTCCGCTTCCTCTCTCTCCCCCACTCTCTCTCCTCTCCCCTCTCTTCTCCTCTCACTCCCCAACTCTCTTTCTCTCTCTCCTCTCTCTCTCTCTCCCCTCTCGTATTCTCTCCTCTCTCATCCCCCATTTCTTTCTCTCTCACCTCTCTTCTATCTCCCCCTCCTCTTCTTTCTCCTTTCTCTCCTTCTCCTCTTTCTCTTCCCCACTCTCTCTCCTCTTATCTCTCCCTCTCTCTCCTCTTGTTCTCCCCCTCCCTTCTCTACCCCTCTCTCTTTCCCTCTCTTCTCTCTCCTCCACTCTCTCTCTCTCTCCCTTTTCTCCTCTCTCTCCCCCTCTTCTCTCTCTCTCTTTCACCCCACTCTCCCTCCCCTCTCTCTCTTTCACCCCTCTTATTCTCTCTCTCCTCTCTCGCTCTCTCACCCCCTCTCCACCCCTCCCTCTCTCACCTCTCTCTCTCTCTCTCTCTCTCTCTCTCTCTCTCCTCTTTCTCTCTCTCCTCTTTCACATTCTCTCCTCTTTCACATTCTCTCCTCTTTCACATTCTCTCCTCTCTCTTTTCCCCTCTTTATTTCTCTTATTCTTTCTTTCTCTCTCTCTCTCTCCCTCTCTCTCTCTCTCTCCTCTCTCTCCTCTCTCTCTCTCCCCTCTCTCTCTCCCCTTTCTCTCTCTCTCTCTCCCCTTTCTCTCTCCCCTTTCTCTCTCCCCTCTCTCTCTCTCCCCTCTCTCTCTCCCCTTTCTCTCTCTCGCCTTTCTCTCTCGCCTTTCTCTCTCTCTCTCTCCCCTTTCTCTCTCCTCTTTCACATTCTCTCCTCTTTCACATTCTCTCCTCTCTCTTTTCCCCTCTTTATTTCTCTTATTCTTTCTTTCTCTCTCTCTCTCTACCTCTCTCTCTCTCTCCTCTCTCTCCTCTCTCTCTCTCCCCTCTCTCTCTCCCCTTTCTCTCTCTCTCTCTCCCCTTTCTCTCTCCCCTTTCTCTCTCCCCTCTCTCTCTCCCCTCTCTCTCTCCCCTTTCTCTCTCTCGCCTTTCTCTCTCGCCTTTCTCTCTCTCTCTCTCCCCTTTCTCTCTCTCTCTCTCTCTCTCCCCTTTCTCTCTCCCCTTTCACATTCTCGCCTCCTTTTCCCCCCTCTTTTTCTCTCTCTCTCCCCCACTCTCTCTCTCCTCTATTCTCTTTCCCCCACTCTCTCCACTCTTTTCTCTCTTTCCTCTCTCGCTCTCTCACCCCACTCTCCCTCCCCCCCCCTCTCTCTCTCTCTCACCCCTCTTATTCTCTCTGTCTCCTCTTTCTCTCTCCCCTTTCACATTCTCTCCTCTCTCTTTTCCCCTCTTTCTTTCTCTTATTCTTTCTCCCCCCTCTTTTTTTCTCTCTCTCCCCCACTCTCTCTCCTCTATTCTCTTTCCCCCACTCTCCACTCTCTTTTCTCTCTCGGTCTCTCTCCCCCACTCCCTCCTCTCCCCCTCTCTTCTCCCTCTCTCTTCTCTCTTTCCCTCTCTTTTCTCTCTCTCTCCCCTCTTCCCCCCCTTTATCTCCCCTCTTTCCCCCCCCCTCTTTCTCTCCTCTTTTTTCTCTCTTTTATTTCCCCCCTCCCTTCCCTCTTTCTTTCTCCTTCCTTTCTTTCTTCTCTCTCTCTGTTTCCAGGTGGAGGTGTCATTGCACCATGGCCCAGTTAGAGCCGTCGTGTCTCCCCGGGGTCCTTTTCTGCAGATAATAATCTATCCATTAATGACACAAGTGTGCTTCTCCTCAGTCCCTCTAATCCCGGTCAGCTTGGCTCCCATCTATATGCCTGGGGTGCCCTCAGGGGCAGCAGATCTACATTTCCACCAACAAGCATCTCACACATAGAAAATAAAACCCAATGTTACCATTTCTCCTTGCAATGTCACTGCAGTTCCTCTGACACTGATATATCTCTCATCACATTTCCTGGAAAGATGATTGTTAGTCCCAAGTAACCTGTTCTCACCTAATGCTGCATTAGCAAGGGATGGGAGAGCGCGCTTTTCTCCCACAGCGATCTGAAGGAGACGTATCCTTTTTATTAGTTACATGGAAAGATGAGGGGGAGGGGGGGCAGCTAAAAGAAATGACATTCCTTAAAGTGTATTTACACCCTAACCATGAAATCATCTTATTTGCTCCCCTTGGGTCTGTCAAAGCAGAATTCCACCATTCGCAAGATTTAATAATAATAAATGTATCCGAATGTGTCCAATAAATGTGCAAGAAAGGAAAGTTGGCGCTTGCAATGGAACGCGGGTGCAATGCTCTGGCTGCTGCAGACTTTTCCTCCAGCCCCTGGTCCATACAGAGGTACAGACCTTCAGCTACAGTGGGGATCGAAATTTTGGGCACCCCAGGTAAAAATTTGTCTTAATGTGCATAACGAAGCCAAGGAAGAAACATCTCCAAAAGGCATCAAATTACAAAAGTTAGATTTTATTTCCATCAATTACAGCAAACAAAAAAATGGTGTCTGCAAAAGTTTGGGCACCTTGCAGAGTTAATATCTTGTACTGCCCCTTTTGGCAAGTATCACAGCTTGTAAACGCTTTTTGTAGTCAGCCAAGAGTCAATTCTTGTTTGAGGTATCTTTGCCCATTCTTCCTTACAAAAGTCTTCCAGTTCTTTGAGATTTCTGGGCTGTCTGTCACGCATTGCTCTTTTAAGGTCTATCCATAGATTTTCAATTATGTTGAGGTTAGGAGATTGTGAAGGCCATGGCAAAACCTTCAGTTTACACCTCTTGATGTAATCCCCCGTGGATTTTGAGGTGTGTTTAGGATCATTATCCATTTGTAGAAGCCATTCTCTCTTCAACTTCAGCTTTTTCACAGATGGCATCAAGTTACCATCCAAAATTTGCTGAAATTTTATTGAATCCATTTTTCCTTCTACTTGTGAAATTTTCCCTGTGCCACTGGCTGCAATACAACCCCAAAGCATGATTGATCCACCCCCATGCTTAACAGTTGGACAGGGGTTCTTTTCATTCAATTCTGTGCCCTTTCTTCTCCAAACTTACTTTTGCTCATTCCGGCCAAAAAGTTCTATTTTAACCTCATCGGTCCACAGAACATGTTTCCAAAATGCATCAGGCTTGCCTATATGTTCATTTGCAAAGTTCAAACGCAAATTTTTGTGGTGAGGACATAGAAGAGGTTTTCTTCTGATGACTCTTCCATGAAGACCATATTTGTACAAGTATCTCTTTATAGTGGAATAGTGTACCACAACTCCAGTGTCTGCCAGATCTTTCTGGAGGGATCGTGCAGTCAAACGTGGGCTTTGAATTGCTTTTCTCACAATCCTGCGAGCTGTTCTGTCTGATATTTTTCTTGGTCTTCCAGATCTTGCTTTAACTTCCACTGTGTCCGATAACTGTCATTTCTTAATGACATTCCGAACAGAGGAAATTGACATCTGAAAACGCTTTGCTATCTTCTTATAGCCTTCTCCAGCTTTGTGAGCGTCAACTATTTTCACTTTCAGTTTTCTAGACAACTGCTTAGAAGAACCCATGGTGCTGATTGTTGGGGGAGGGTCAGATGAGTCTGGGCATTTAAAACCTTTGAGAGTGACATCACCTGGTCTTCCTAGACGATGATTGAGAACAATCCATGACACCGGCAGGTCTCAGCTTTGCAAAGGGGGCAGTGCATTCTATAAATTCTGCAGGGTGCCCAAACTTTTGCAGACGCCATTTTTTTGTTTTCTGTCATTTTGAAAGTGTAAATGATGGAAATAAAATCTAACTTTTTTTGTCTAATCTGTAATTTGATGCCTTTTGGAGATTTTTCCATCTTTCCTTCGTTATGCACATTAAACACATTTTTACCTGGGGTGCCCAAACTTTCGATCCCCACTGTTGCTGAAGGTCTGTACCTCTGTATGGACCAGGGGCTGGAGGAAAAGTCTGCAGCAGCCAGAGCATTGCACCCGCGTTCCATTGCAAGCGACAACTTTCCTTTCTTGCACGTTTATTGGATACATTTGGATACATTTATTACTATTATAGAGCTAGAGGAGTTTCTTAATGGACTTCGAGTGTGGTGACGTAATCGTTGATCCCGCCAGAAACCCAAAACTCCAGTCAACCTAAAAAGTAAGAAGCAATCTCCTAATCATCCCTACTGCAACATTAATGAGGACCCCCCGTGCTCCCCACCAACCTTCATTTATACTTTATAAACTCTTCAATGCAGGGGAAATAAACAATCACACTGAGATCCTTCTGATGTTCTCGTCATACTTACCTATTTTGTGCTGCCTGCGCCACCATGAGACTGCACATGCGCCAGATAAAGTGCATGCACCATATGATACACAGGGGGCTATTTACTGAAACTGGAGAGTGCAAAAGCTGGTGCAGCTCTGCACAGAAACCAATTAGCTTCCAGGATTTATTGTCAAGAGAAGAGAGGGGTGGGGCGGGTGGCAGAGCGGTGCGGATAGCGGAGCGGGGCGGATAGCGGAGCGGGGCGGATGGCGGAGCAGGGTGAATGGAGGAGCAGGGCGGATGGTGGAGAGAGACAGATGGAGGACAGGGGCGGATAGAAGGGTGGATGGCGGAAAGGGGCAGAGTGGGGCGGATGTCGGAGAGGCATGGAGCAGGGAGGATGGCAGAGAGGGGTGGATGGAGGAGAGGAGCAGATGGAGAGGGGCGGATGGAGGAATGGGGCAGATGGCAGAGAGGGGCGGATGGAGGAATGGGGCAGATAGAGGAGCGGGGCAGATGGCGGATGGAGGAGCGGGGTGGATGAAGGAATGGGGCGAATGAAGGAGCGGGGCGGATGGTGGAGCGGGGCAGATGGAGGAATGGGGCAGATGGAGCGGATGGAGGAGAGGGGCAGATGGAGGAGCGGGGCGGATGGCAGAGCGGGGTGGATGGGAGGAATGGGGTGGATGGAGGAGTGTGGCGGAGCGGGTCAGATAGAGGAGCGGGGGAGATGGCGGAGAGGGGTGGATGGAGGAATGGGGCGGATGGCGGATGGCGAAGCGGGTCGGAGTGGGTCAGATGGCAGAGAGGGGCGGATGGCGTAGAGGGGCAAATGGAGGAGCGGGGCGGACGGAGGAGAGGGGCGGATGGCGGAGCGGGACGGATTGAGGAATGGGGCAGATGGCGGAGAGAGGCAGATGGAGGAGCGGGGCGGATGGAGGAGCGGGGCGGATGGAGGAGCGGGGCGGATGGAGAAGCGGGGCGGATGGAGGAGCGGGGCGGATGGAGGAGCGGGGCGGATGGTGGAGAAGCGGGGCGGATGGTGGAGAGGGGCAGATGGCGGAGAGGGGCAGATGGAGGAGTGGGGCGGATGGAGAAGCGGGTCGGAGTGGGTCAGATGGTGGAGAGGGTCAGATGGCGGAGAGGGGCAGATGGAGGAGCAGGGCGGATGGCGGATGGAGAAGTGGGGAGGATAGCGGAGAGGGGCGGATGGAGGAGCAGGGCGGATGGCGGATGGAGAAGCAGGGCGGATAGCGGAGAGGGGCGGATGGAGGAAAGGGGCAGATGGAGGAGTGGGGCGGATGGAGAAGCGGGTCGGAGTGGGTCAGATGGTGGAGAGGGTCGGATGGCGGAGAGGGGCAGATGGAGGAGCAGGGCGGATGGAGAAGTGGGGAGGATAGCGGAGAGGGGCGGATGGAGGAGCAGGGCGGATGGCGGATGGAGAAGTGGGGAGGATAGCGGAGAGGGGCGGATGGAGGAGCAGGGCGGATGGCGGATGGAGAAGCAGGGCGGATAGCGGAGAGGGGCGGATGGAGGAGCAGGGCGGATGGCGGATGGAGAAGCAGGGCGGATAGCGGAGAGGGGCGGATGGAGGAGCAGGGCGGATGGCGGATGGAGAAGCAGGGCGGATAGCGGAGAGGGGCGGATGGAGGAAAGGGGCAGATGGAGGAGTGGGGCGGATGGAGAAGCGGGTCGGAGTGGGTCAGATGGTGGAGAGGGGCGGATGGAGGAGCAGGGCGGATGGCGGATGGAGAAGTGGGGAGGATAGCGGAGAGGGGCGGATGGAGGAGCAGGGCGGATGGCGGATGGAGAAGCAGGGCGGATAGCGGAGAGGGGCGGATGGAGGAAAGGGGCAGATGGAGGAGTGGGGCGGATGGAGAAGCGGGTCGGAGTGGGTCAGATGGTGGAGAGGGTCGGATGGCGGAGAGGGGCAGATGGAGGAGCAGGGCGGATGGCGGATGGAGAAGCAGGGCGGATAGCGGAGAGGGGCGGATGGAGGAGCAGGGCGGATGGCGGATGGAGAAGCAGGGCGGATAGCGGAGAGGGGCGGATGGAGGAAAGGGGCAGATGGAGGAGTGGGGCGGATGGAGAAGCGGGTCGGAGTGGGTCAGATGGTGGAGAGGGGCGGATGGCGGAGAGGGGCAGATGGAGGAGCGGGGCTGATGGCGGTGCCTACAGATGGAAGTCCCTCGGTAACCCGGCACAGCTCAGCAGTCACAGCGATTGTCTCATCATGATGCCGCTGTTAGTCATCTGACAGACTGACAGTCATCACTTCTCTTCCAGGTAAATAGATTCCTCCATCCGGTATTTACGCCGCAATCCCAGCGCTGAAGGCAGATCACATAACGACACTGTGGGTGGAATTGATAAATGTAAATGTCTTCTTAGCACTCCCAACTCCCAATAGATTCTTGCAGTCTGGGGAGACATAGGACCCCGCAGCAGAGGAAGATATACACTGCTGTGCAAAAGTCTTAGGCAGGGGAGAAGAAATGCTGTCAGAATGTAAGAAGAAGAAAGTAAGAATGATTTCAGAAATATTGATTTAAATTTTTTTTTTTATCAATTTACAAAATGCAAAATGAGCGAACGGGAGAGAAATCCAATCAATATTTGGGGTGCCCCCCCTCCCCCCTTTGCCTTCTTCTAGGTAGACTTGCACCCAGTGTGTGAAGGAACTCGGCAGGTACGGTAGGTTGTTCTGTGGCAGGTAGGTTGTTTTATGTACATCTTGGAGAACTAAGCACAGATCTTCTGTGGATGTCGGCTGCCTCCAATCCTTCATCCCAGACAGACTCCATGATGGGGGGATCAGGGCTCTGTGGAGGTCAAACCATAACTTCCAGGACTCCACATTCTTCTTTACAGGTGAGTGTAAACAAACCTTCCCCGTTCTTCTCTGTGGCTTGTCACTGATCGTATTTTCCTTGTTATAGGGAACGTCCAGCCCCGTCCCCCTACAGTGAGAAACACATATGATATGACATCACACCTAACCCCATACAGAGCCCCCTAGTGGTTAACCCCTTCACTGCCAGTATCATTTTCACAGTAATCGGTGCATTTTTATAGCACTTTTCGCTGTGAAAATTACAATGGTCCCAAAATTGTGTCAAAAGTGTCCGATGTGTCCGCCATAATGGCGCAGTCGCGAAAAAAACATTGATCGCCGCCATTAGTAGTTAAAAAAGTTATTAATAAAAATGCCATAAAACTATCCCCAATTTTGTAAGCGCTATAAATTTTGCGCAAACCAATCAATAAACGCTTATTTATCAAAAATAGGTAGAAGAATACGTATCGGCCTAAACTGAGGAAAAAAATAATTGATATATATTTTTGGGGATATTTATTACAGCAAAAAGTAAAAAATCTTGAATTTTTTTTTTTAATTTGGCGCTCTATTTTTGTTTATAAAAACACTAAAAACCGCAGAGGTGATCAAATACCACCAAAAGAAAGCTCTATTTGTGGGGAGAAAAGGACGCCAATTTTGTTTGGGAGCCACCGCGCAATTGTCAGTTAAAGCGACGCAGTTGCGAATCGCAAAAAGGGGCAAGGTTCTTAACCTGCATAATGGTCCGGGGCTTAACCGGTTAAGGTGCCAAAACACAATGATCTCAAAATGTTAATGGAAACATTTAAAAGATCAACAAGTTATTGTCAAAAATCATCACTTAGTTGCGTTAAGGGGGAGGGGGGGGGGGTGTTGCGTTTGTGATTTCTTTTGTTCATTCCATTGGATGCCTCTGTTATATGATTGATATATGAGTCAATGGCAACCAATGCACAACGTGCTAAAACCACAATCTGCATCTTAACCCTTTCACTCCCCCACCCTGTATACCTGTGTGTGAGGTCACCCATAGATGTTTCCCATTTTATTGAATAAAAATCAATCAAAGAAAAAAAAAAAGAGAACAGATCTGAATCCACACAATGGAGGTGTCGGTGAGACGGGGTGGATGGAGGTTGTCGGGGGGTGGGGATCACTTAAGATTGTCTATTGACCACCACTGATGTATCTCATGATCCGATCGGCCAATATACAATTGTATTCATGTACATAGTTTGGTTAAAAAAAAAAGACACAAGTCCATCCAGTTCAACCATAAATAAAAAATATATGTAGTACAATCCCATATACCCAATTCTCAGTGCTACCAATCAATGCACAAAAGATCAATAACTTTCTACCTTGGCTGATGAAATTGTATTGAAACCGAGTGTATTGGTGGCCACACACACTGCAATGTTATCTGATCAATGGTCGATCAATAGGTGATGAATGGGTGATCAATGGGTGATGAGTGGGCAATCAATGGGCGATCAATGGATGGTGAATGGGCTGATCAAATTGGATTAAAACCGAGTGTAATTGTGGTCACACACACTGCAATGTTATTATCTGATCAATGGGCAATTAATGGGTGATTAATGGGTGATCAAAGAACAATGAATGGGTGATCAATTGGCGATCAATGGGTGATGAGTGGGCAATCAATAGGTGATGAGTGGGCGATCAATGGGTGATCAATATTGGATGAACGGGCAATCAATGGGTGAAAAATGGGCGATCAATGGGTGATTAATAGGTGATGAATTGCAGATCAATGGGTGATCAATAGGTGATGAATGGGCAAAAAAATGGGTGATCAATGGGTAATCAATAGGTGATGAATGGACAATCAATCTGTGATCAATAGGTGATGAATGGGTGAGCAATAGGTGATGAATGGGTGATCAATAGGTGATGAATGGGCGATCAATGGGTGATCAATAGGTGATATGTGGACGAACAATGGGTTATCAATAGGTGATGAGTGGATGATCAATGGGTTATCAATAGGTGATGAGTGGATGATCAATAGGTTATCAATAGGTGATGAGTGGGCGATCAATGGGTGATGAATGGGCGATCAGTGTGTGATTAATAGGTGATGAATGGACGATCAATGGGTGATTAATAGGTGATGAATTGCCGATCAATGGGTGATCAATAGGTGATGAATGTGCAAATAAATGGGTTATCAATGGGTAATCAATAGGTGATGAATGGACAATCAATGGGTGATCAATAGGTGATGCATGGGTGATCAATAGGTGATGAATGGGTGATCAATAGGTGATTAATGGGTGATCAATAGTTGATGAATGGGCGATCAATGGGTGATCAATAGGTGAGAAGTGGACGATCAACGGGTTATCAACGGGTTATCAATGGGTGATCAATAGGTGATGAATGGGTGATCAATGTGTGATTAATAGGTGATGAATGGGCGATCAATGGGTAATCAATAGGTGATGAATGGACAATCAATGGGTGATCAATAGGTGATGAATGGGTGATCAATAGGTGATATGTGGACGAACAATGGGTTATCAATAGGTGATGAGTGGACGATCAATGGGTTATCAATAGGTGATGAGTGGACGATCAATGGGTTATCAATAGGTGATGAGTGGGCGATTAATAGGTGATGAATGGGCGATCAGTGTGTGATTAATAGGTGATGAATTTCCGATCAATGGGTGATCAATAGGTGATGAATGTGCAAATAAATGGGTTATCAATGGGTGATCAATAGGTGATTAATGGGTGATTAATTGGTGATGAGTGGATGATCAATAGGTTATCAATAGGTGATGAATGGGCGATCAATGGGCGATTTATAGGTGATGAATGGGCGATCATAACTTCCCTTCACATCGATATATATATATGTGAAGGGAAGTTATGTGCAATTCGATCAAATCCATTGAATCCGCAATCAATTGATTAGCTATAACTTTTTTTTTTACTGATCAATATAGACTCAGTTTCAATTGGATTCCATCAAAGTGAGTTGATTGGTTGGGTGGAATATTATTGATCGGCAGCACTGAGACTCTTTGTTCATAAATCTGATTGTATATTATTTATTAAATTGATCAGATTTTGAGATTACCTTGTGGAAACTGAGATTTATACAATCAGATTGGACAGTGATTGGTCAACTCAAGCAGGCAGAGGCCTGTTGCTCATAGCAACCGCCCCTCCTCTTCCTGGTTGCTCCTCTCTGAGGTGTAGAAGGTGAGGGCGGAAGTCTGGGGAAGCTGTTGCCTGGCAACGCTCAGAACAGCTAGAAGGCGGGTTGCTGGGCGGGGAAGTGGGCGGTGTGAAACGGTGGGGGCGGAGATCAGTAGGCACGGCCGTATATAGGCGCCCACACAGGTGTCACTAATCAGTCTCGGCCGCCGCCAGAGAAAGACGCAGCGGCTCCGGAGAGAGAGGCAGACCGGGGGCCACCATGTCCCGCTCCGATGAGGTCCACCGGCTCACCGAGAATGTCTACAAGGTGAGACACCTACCGGGCGCCGACCTGCCAGTCTCCGGGCTCCCGCGTATCTCTGTGTGTAGAATTGTATTTGTTACATTGTAATTCTTTATTGGAACTTTGTATCCTCTGACGCCCCGCCCCCTGAGGGGGTAGTTTTGGTTGTTGCTTCTGAATCTGTTTATTATTATTATTTTTATTATTATTTTGACTTTTTATCGATCGTCTCACTCGCTGTACATTGTGAATATTTCTCGGTTGATTCTCGATCGGTCGGTGTCGCGGTCTGTCGGCGCTCCTTCTCCTCCATCGGTGGGAATTTGGCAGATTTTAAGGACGATGTGAAGATCGGATGAACTTGGATCGGAGTGAATTCTAACACGGCGATCGCTCTTACTGCAGCCATTGATGTCTTGGAATTATCGATAACCGCCGCCGCCATACACGCTTCAGTTATCCAATCGATGTGTGTGTGCAATCAGCCAGCCACCCAGCCATCCTTCCTAAGGACCCGAGTTGATCGGCTAGGGTGGAAAATGATCGATCGGAGGCACGTTGGGAATTCAATCGCATGTCGTTCGGATTATAAAATCGCATGGTGAAAAAAAACGAGAAGCAATCACATTTTCCATCGATTTAATTCCCCCCCGGTCTGTGTGTGCACGTGTGCCATATCGATTGAATGGTCTGTCGGCGATCGATCATTTATTGAACCGTGTATGGCCGCCATAAGACGGTTCGGCGTCCAGTCTGCTAACGTTTTCGTAAATGATATATAAATTTAGTTTTGGTGACCCTCCATTCTGTGGCGTTTGTCCCGTTTTCTTTGTTTTGACCAGACGAGTGACTTTCCACCTCCTCACAAATCGCCATTCTGCTTCTCTGGTGGGGAACCCCCCCCACCTGCCGTTCTGTTCCTGTGCCCCCCCCCCTCCCCCCCTGTTATTTTCCCTGCAGCAAATAAATTTGATGTGTAGCAAATGTTCATCCAACGTGTGTGTGTGTGTGGTCCAATGTTCACCCTTAAATTTTGCAAGGGGGGGGGGGGCAGGGCCTCTCACTTGACCCCCTATGTGGTACTATGCATCCATTACAAATATGGCCGCCCCGAGGGCGGTTGTCGACCGGCCAATCGTTACCTAGGTGCTCTGGAGATATACTCCCCTTTCTCTTTTTTTTTTTTTGTCTGCAATGATTGGACCATTTTGATTGGGGGTGCCTGGAGCTCGGTATTGGGGGGGGGGGGGAGACCTTAGGCTCAGGAGACTCACTGCGAGGATGGAAGTTGATGGTCCAATTGGATGGAAAGCTCAGCAATACTTCTACCCTCCCAAGTCACCTGAGCTCCAGGATGGGGCTGGGTGGAGAGATCCGTCCTATGAAGGAGGAGGCTGGGAGTGAGATCCATCCTATGGGGGCCTGCGGGTGAGATCCGTTCTATGGAGGACAGGGCTAGGATCCATCTATGGGGACTAGGGGCGAGATCCGTTCTATGGAGGACGGGGGGTGAAATACCTTATATGGATGATGGGACTGGGATACGTCTATGAAGGACGAGATCCATCCTATTGAGGATGGGGCTGGGGGAGAGATCCGTCCTATGGAGGAGAGGACAAGGCTAGGATCCGTCTAGGGGGGCGAGATCCGTCCTATGGAGGAGAGGACGAGGCTAGGATCCGTCTAGGGCAGGGATCTTCAAACTACGGTCCTCCAGCTGTTGCTGAACTACACATTCCATGAGGCATTGTAAAACTCTGACATTCACAGACATGACTAGGCATGATGGGAATTGTAGTTCCTGAACAACTGGAGGGCCATAGTTTGAGGACCTCCTGGTCTAGGGGGACTAGGGGCGAGATCCGTTTTATGGAGGACGGGGGCACAATCCGCACTATGGAGGACGGGGCTGGGATCTGTCTATGGGGGCGAGATCCATCCTATGGGGGACTGGGGGGTGAGATCCGTCTATGGGGGGCTGGGAGTGAGAGCTGTCCTATGGAGGATGGGCTGGGGGCGAGATCTGTCCTATGGAGGATGGGCTGGGGGCGAGATCTGTCCTATGGAGGATGGGGCTGGGGGGGCGAGATCTGTCCTATGGAGGATGGGGCTGGGGGGGCGAGATCTGTCCTGTGGAGGATGGGGCTGGGGGGCGAGATCTGTCCTATGGAGGATGGGCTGGGGGGCGAGATCTGTCCTATGGAGGATGGGCTGGGGGCGAGATCTGTCCTATGGAGGATGGGGCTGGGGGCGAGATCTGTCCTATGGAGGATGGGGCTGGGGGGCGAGATCTGTCCTAAGGAGGATGGGGCTGGGGGGCGAGATCTGTCCTATGGAGGATGGGGGGCGAGATCTGTCCTATGGAGGATGGGGGGCGAGATCTGTCCTATGGAGGATGGGGGCGAGATCTGTCCTATGGAGGATGGGGGCGAGATCTGTCCTATGGGGCTGGGGGGCGAGATCTGTCCTATGGGAGGCTGGGGGCAAGATCTCTCTTTGGGCCCACCAGCCATCCATATAATGAGATCTAATGGTGGGGGTTGATCTACATTGTTGACCTCTGTGCCCCCCCCCCCCCCTTCTCCTCTATCTCCCTCCTCTGCTGCTGTAATGATTTTGTTGTGTTGATGCTCATTATTTACTTTTTCCTTTCAGTAATAACATGGGGAGTCGGGATGGGGTCACTCTGGGGTGGGGGGCCAGGGTGGTTTAGGAGTCAGGATGGTGGCACTCCGGTTGGGGGGGCTAGGGTGGTGTTTCTCCAGGGTGGGGGGCCAGAGTGGTGTTGCGTCAGGGTGTCGGAACGTTGGATGGAGCCTCTTCAGGTGTCGTTATCGCTGCGTATGAGTGGAAAATTAATTTGGTTTCAATTATCAGGCGGGTTGTGTCACAGGAGGCTCTGTGCAGGTCTGAGAATAATTACAGAGGAGGGGGGGGGGGGGGACCTGTTGCTTTGTTCCACGTATGCCGGCTGAGCGCTGCAGATAGTGGATGGCTGTCATCTGGGCCAATCTCTGACCCCCCCCCCCCCAGCATCGCCTGCAATAAGGTCTCCGGATTACACAACCGATACATTGTAGAGGCCAGGAGATGATTCCCGTTCCTGTGCAACCCCCCCCCCAGACTGACCAGGGCTCCTCTGAAGGTTCCTAGAAGATCTGCGATTGTCTGACCTCCCGTCTACTGTCTTCATAGCTCTGTGGCCGTCATCAATCATTCCCGACCACCAATGTAAGGGACATTCTTCTCACTGATCACCAATGTAAGGGACATTCTTCCCACTGATCACCAATGTAAGGGACATTCTTCCCACTGATCACCAATGTAAGGGACATTCTTCTCACTGATCACCAATGTAAGGGACATTCTTCCCACTGATCACCAATGTAAGGGACATTCTTCCCACTGATCACCAATGTAAGGGACATTCTTCCCACTGATCACCAATGTAAGGAACATTCTTCCCACTGATCACCAATGTAAGGAACATTCTTCCCACTGATCACCAATGTAAGGGACATTCTTCTCACTGATCACCAATGTAAGGGACATTCTTCCCACTGATCACCAATGTAAGGGACATTCTTCCCACTGATCACCAATGTAAGGAACATTCTTCCCACTGATCACCAATGTAAGGAACATTCTTCCCACTGATCACCAATGTAAGGAACATTCTTCCCACTGATCACCAATGTAAGGGACATTCTTCCCACTGATCACCAATGTAAGGGACATTCTTCCCACTGATCACCAATGTAAGGGACATTCTTCTCACTGATCACCAATGTAAGGGGCATTCTTCCCACTGATCACCAATGTAAGGAACATTCTTCCCACTGATCACCAATGTAAGGGACATTCTTCCCACTGATCACCAATGTAAGGGACATTCTTCCCACTGATCACCAATGTAAGGGACATTCTTCCCACTGATCACCAATGTAAGGGACATTCTTCCCACTGATCACCAATGTAAGGAACATTCTTCTCACTGATCACCAATGTAAGGGACATTCTTCCCACTGATCACCAATGTAAGGGACATTCTTCCCACTGATCACCAATGTAAGGGACATTCTTCCCACTGACCCCCACCATCCTATAGTTCTAGTCGTGATTTCCGAACAACCAAAACATTTTAAGGGTTCCTCCAGGGTGGGACAAGCCTCGGCTCTCCCAGATATTGAAGAACTACAAGTCCCATCATACCTCTGGGAGTCGTGTTTGCAGTGCCTCCTGGGACTTTGTAGTTGGGTGGCTGATGTTTGCCCCGGTGTGGGGTGAGAGGTGGAGAATGTCTCAGTAGGACTCTGACCTGTGAGGTTTCTGGAAGTTTCCATCCCAAAATCTATTTAGCCAATGAGAGTTCTCATGTAGTTTCTTATGTGTATGGGGGAAGGGCTCTTCTCTCTTTGCTGACTTTCTGGAATCTGGTGTGGGAGGGGGTGGGGGGTGAACTGAGGGCACCATCTGGTACTACTGATGATTGGTGTCCATGGGGAAGGATGGGTACCTACCAGGTGTGAGCAGAGGAAACCCGCTCATTGCTGAATGTCGGGACCTGAGTGCCGCTCGCGCCCCTCATCCATTCGCTCATCACAGGAGGATTATTATGGATTCTATTTATTTCAACCCCCATCACTTCTAAAAGATTAAAGTGCCCCTCCCCCGTGTGACTCTGTACCCAATTGTAATTGTATATCTTTCTTTTATTTATTTTTGATTTATTTTTCCCACAAATAGAGCTTTCTTTTTTGGTGGTATTTGATCACCTCTGCATTTTATTAGTTGCGCTAAAAACTGAAGGACCGACAATTTAAAAACATTTTTTAAATATTATTATTATTAAAAAAAATTGTGTGTGTGTGTGTGTGTGTGTGTGTGTGTGTGTGTGTGTGTGTATGTATGTGTGTGTATATAAATATATAATTTGTTTTTTTTTTTTTTTTTTTTTTCTGCCGTGGAATATCCAGTTTAAAAAAAAAAAATCTAATTTCTTCATCAATTTAGGACAATATGTATTCTGCTACATATATTTAATAATAATAATATTTTTTATTTATAGCAGAAGAATCCCCATAAGTGTATAATGTTTGAATTTTGTGAAAAGTTATAGCGTCTACAAACTGTGGGATATGTGTATGGAAATACTTTATTTATTTTTTTTTAATTTATTTTAATATTTTTTTTTGTTACTAGTACTGGCGGCGATCAGCGACTTATAGATTGCGGCAGACAATTTGACACTAATACAGTGATGAGGGTTGGTATGCACTGTCACTGTACTAATGACACTGGCTGGGAAGGGATTAACATCAGGGGTAAAGGGTGTGTGTTTTTTTTTGTTTTTTTTCTTAATGGCTTCCTTTACCTTTTTAATGCAGTGCTGTTTTCATGTCCTCATTGTTCGTTTTTGCTGTAATTCTTCTCTGATATCCACACTTCCTAGTTGTCTGTTTCCTTATAACCACAGTACTGGGAGCTTTCTCTCTGTGGTCACTGATCAAGAAGGTGTGATTACTGTGGGCCAGATTCTCGTAGGAGTTACGCGGCGTATCTATTTTCTGTGATCAGAAAACAAGATACGCCGGAATTTTGCTTAGATACGAGCGGCGTAAGTCACTTACACCGTCGTATCTTAGTTGCATATTTACGCTGGCCGCTAGGTGGCGCTTTCATCGATTTACACGTCGAATATGCAAATGAGCTAGATACGCCGATTCCCGAAAGTAGTTGCGCCCGGTCGTCGTATTTTACGTTGTTTGCGTAAGTCCGGCGTAAAGTTACCCCTGCTATGTGAGGCGTACGCAATGTTAAGTATGGACGTCGGGACAGCGTCGAATTTTCCGTCGTTTGCCTAAATCGTTCGCGAATAGGGCTTTGCGTAAGTTACATTCACGTCGAAACCAATGAGTATTTGCGGCCACAGAGAGAAGCTCCCAGTACTTTTTTCATAAGGAAACAGACAAGCAGGAAGTGTGCAGAACAGAGAAGGATTACAGCAAAAACAAACAATGAGGACATGAAACCAGGACTGCAATAGGGTAAATGAAGCTATTTAGCTAAAAAAAAAAAATGTTTTCCTTTAGTAACCCTTTAACCACTTAGGACCCGTATCTTTAGTCAGCTAAAGGACCCGGCCAGGTTTTGTTATTCGGCACTGCGTCGCTTTAACTGACAATTGTGCGACGTGGCTCCCAAACAAAATTGGCGTCTTTTTTTTTTTTCCCCACAAATAGAGATTTCTTTTGGTGGTATTTGATCACCTCTGCGGTTTTAATTTTTACTCTATAAACAAAAATAGAGCGACAATTTTGAAAAAAATTCAATATTTTTTTTGCTATAATAAATATCCCCCAAAAATATATAAATTTGGATTTTTAATTTTTTTTCCCTCAGTTTCGGCCGATACGTATTCTTCTACATATTTTGGTTGGTTTGCGCTAGGGTTGTCCCGATGATACTTTTTTTTCATGTACTCGCCAATACCGAGTAAAAATTAATAGAAATGTTTTATCTTGTCACGCAGTAGTAAAAAACTCAAAGAATTTTCACAGAACATGTTGATAAATACAAAAAAAGTATTCAGCCAGGCATCTGGAGCATTTGCGCGAGTACAAGTACTCCCGCAAATACTCTGTATCGGGACAACCCTAGTTTGCGCAAAATGTATAGTGTTTACAAAAATAGAGGATGTTTTTTTTTTTTTTTTCTCGTGACTGCGACATTATGGCGGACACTTCGGACAATTTGACACATTTTTGGGATAAATGTAATTTTTCACAGCAAAAAATGCATTGTTTATTGTGAAAATGACATTTGCAGTTTGGGAGTTAACCACAAGGGGGCGCTGAGGGGTAATGTGTTCCCTAATGTGTGTTTCTAACTGTAGGGGGGTGTGGCTGTAGGTGTGATGTCATTGATTGTGTATCCCTATAAAAGGGATCACACGATCGATGACGCCGCCACAGTGAGGAACGGGGAAGCCGTGTTTGCTCTCCCTGTTCTTCAGCTCCGGGGACCGATCGTCGGACTGCAGCAGCGATCGAGTCCCGCGGTCCCGGAGCTTCAGACTGGGTCGCGGGAGCGAGACCGGGTACTAGTACGGGACGTGCGTGTGCCATTCTGCCAACGTATATGTGCAGGAGGTGGTCCTTAAGTGGTTAACTATTATGGGCCAGATTCAGGTAGATGGGAGCATCTTTAATCTGGAGTAACGTTTCTCATTTACGTTACTCTGGCGAAATTTTAGGAGCAAGTGCTGTTATTCATGAAGCACTTGCTCCTAAAGTTGCGGCAGCGTATCGCAAATGAACCGGCGGAATTCAAATTGGGCGGGTACGGGGCGTGTATTATTTAAACTAAGCGCGATCCCGCGGCGAACGTACTGCGCATGCGTCGACTGTCAATGCATCCCAGTGCGCATGCTCCAAATTCTGTCAGTGAACGTCAATGACGTCACATCCCCCATTCATGGACGTTTTACGCAAGCGACGCAAATTTTTTTTTTTCGCCGCGATGACCACGGCTATACTTAACATAGGATACTCCACTAGGGGGCTGCTTTATCTTTACGCCGCGTATCGCTTACGGAAACGTCGGAAAGTCACTGCGTCGCGCCCGAATACGATCGTGAATTGCCGATTCCCGCTGATTAACATATTTTTTCGGCGTTAATCAGCGGGAACGCCCCCGGCGCCATTTTTAAATTAAAGATGCGATGGCGAAATTCAATTACGCCGATCGCATCGGAACTCCAACCCGGCGTTTCTTGTTTTCTGGTTACAGAAAACAGAAACGCCGGCTTAAAGTGACAGTTAGGCTGGAGTATCACAGATACTCCAGCCTAACTCTACCTGAATCTGGCCCGATGTCTCTATATCCTGTAAACAGTCATTTCAGTGTGTGTAATTATATATATATATATATATATATATATATATTTACAACTTCTTTAACTGTGTGCCTAGCTATTGTTTGTGTGGGAGGTGCTTTTGTTAGGGGAAGGCAGAGATCCATGTCCATGCTTTGCAGGAACACACAGATCCACAAAGAAGTTACGTTGGTGTGTCTCGAGATACGCCTCGCAACTTCTAGGATGCGCCGGCATACGCCGATTCACGAACGTACTTGCTATGTGAGGTGTACGCAATGTTAAGTATGGACGTCGGCACAACGTAGAATTTTTTCCGTCGTTTGCGTAAAACGTTTGCGAATAGGGCTTTGCGTAAGTTACGTTCACGAAAACCAATGAGTATTTGCGGCGTAATTTTGAGCATGCGCACTGGGATATGTCCACGGACGGGGAAGCGCCGTTCAGAAAAAGCGTCAATTACGTGGGGGTCACGATTCATTTACATGGATCACGCCCCGCCTACCTGCCTATTTTGAGTTGGGCGCGGTTACGCCGGCCCATTTACGCTACGCCGGCATTACTTTGGGCGCAACTTCTTTGTGAATACGGCACCTGTCTCTCAAAGTTACGGCGGCGTAGCGTAAATCAGGCTACGCCCGCACAAAGATACACGGCTGTACGTGAATCTGGCCCAGGATCCTTATCTTCTCTACTAACAGAACAATCGTTGGGGGGGGGGGTGCCGAGTGCCGCCAGCGGAAATCAAGATTCCGAAAAACGGACCGCTCCGTGTGAAAGAGCCCTAACAGTGTACATTTCCTGTCCACTCAAAATAACTCAACACACAGCCATTCATGTCTAAACCGCTGGCAACAAAAGTGAGTACACCCCTAAGTGAAAATGTCCAAATTGGGCAAACTGAGAAACCACTGGAGTTCCTGTAGAGTGAAGTGACTGTAAAAGGGCAGCAGGAGATCCTCAGCGCCGAGAGACAATGCAGAGACCTAAATAAGAAGAATGTTCTCCTAAAATTATTGGCGGAATGCCATTGGTCTCCAGCACTGCGGAGGAGGCGGGAAGTGGGAGGCGATACTTTGCGATCATTGCAGTGCACAGGCCCTTTGTTCCTAACATGTTTCAGGTACTGGGGGCAGCAGTGGTTGGTGCTTCTGCTTGTAGTTCAGGGAAAATCTTCTCAATGTGTGATGAAGGATTGTGGTGTAAAGATCGGTGGTGTTGTATTGTGCCGATTGTCAGGTTGATCATCCTATTGGAGGACCCTGCTCGGCGGTTCCTCTCTGCGCCATCCTCGCCGCCTCCTCTGTGTGTTCTGTACACGGAAAGGACACCAGGATGTGGAATTAACTGTCATCTCTGCGGATTAACCCCGTCCTGCCTGTGGGGGGAGGGGGTTGTAGGTGGTTTTCTTGCTGAATAGGTGGAGATCGGTGCCCCAGCCAATGGCATAGCGTGGTTATGGGACAGCGCTGATTTTTTTTTTTTTTTTTTTTTTTTTTTTTTTATATTTCCCGTTTAACCCCCCCTGTGGTTGAACCAAAAAAAAAAAAAAAGATGAATAGTGTGTACCAGGCTTATGGACGGCCATACATTGTACAACTTTCCTTAAGCCGTTTTTTGACCTTTTTGTTGCTTGCGAGTTAAAATCTGTATTATATGCTAGAAAATAAGTTTTTAAAATAAGATTTAATGAAGAAACATAATAATATTGACGGATGTAGACATGTGAAAGAATAAAATTAAAAATGTATTTATGAAAAGAAAATAAGTTAAAAACACACACACAAAAAATATACACACACTCGTGGAATAGCGTCAAACTACGGTACTTAAAATTCTACATAGGCGACGCTTTAAATATTTAATTTCTACAGCTTGCCAGTTTTTTTTTTTTTTTTTTTTTAAGAGTTGGAAAGGTGGTCTTGTGCTAGAATTATTGCTCTCGTTCTAACGATCGTGTCGATACCTGTGTGGTTTGAACAGTGGTTTATGTTTTGCGGGCGCGACTTGCGTATGCTTCTTCGTGCACAGAGGGACAGATAGGGTGCGTGGTATGTGGTTTTTATTATTTTTACACTGTCTCTTTAAAAAAAATATTTATAAAATATAATTATTCAGAACTTTTTAAAAGACCGTGTAATTATTTTTTATATATATATATATATATATATATATATATATATATATATATATATATATATATATATATATATATATATATAAATTTGTACAGACCAAAAGTTTGGACAAACCTTCTCATTCCAAGAGTTTTAATGACTATGAAAATTGTAGAGTCACACTGAAGGCATCAAACTATGAATGAACACATGTGGAATTATATACATAACAAAAAAGTGTGAAACAACTGAAAATATGTCATATTCTAGGTCCTTTTGCTGTGATTACTGCTTTGCACACTCTCGGCATTCTCTTGTCACCTGAAATGCTCTTCCAACAGTCTTGAAGGAGTTCCCAGAGATGCTCGGCACTTGTTGGCCCTTTTGCCTTCACTCTGCGGTCCAGCTCATCCCAAACCATCTGGATTGGGTTCAGGTCCGGTGACTGTGGAGGCCAGGTCATCTGGCGCAGCACCCCATCACTCTCCTTCTTGGTCAAATAGCCCTTCCCCCACCTGGAGGTGTGTTTGGGGTCGTTGTCCTGTTGAAAAATAAATGATGGTCCAACTAAACGCAAACCGGATGGAATAGCATGCCGCTGCAAGATGCTGTGGTAGCCATGCTGGTTCAGTATAAATCCCCAACAGTGTCACCAGCAAAGCAAAGCACACCATCACGCCTCCGCCTCCATGCTTCACAGTGGGAACCAGGCATGTAGAGTCCATCCGTTCACCTTTCCTGCGTCGTACAAAGACACGGTGGTTGGAACCAAAGATCTCAAGTTTGGACTCATCAGACCAAAGCACAGATTTCCACTGGTCTAATGCCCATTCCTTGTGTTCTTTACCCCAAACAAGTCTCTTCTGCTTGTTGCCTTTCTTTAGCGGTGGTTTCCTAGCAGATATTCCACCATGAAGGCCGGATTCACACCGGAGTTTCCTCTTATCAGTTCTTCTAGAGATGTGTCTGCTGCAAAAGGACCTAGAAGGTGACATATTTTCAGTTGTTTCACACTTTTTTGTCATGTATATAATTCCACATGTGTTACTTCATAGTTTTGATGCCTTCAGTGTGACTCTACAATTTTCATAGTCATGAAAATAAAGAAAACTCTTGGAATGAGAAGGTGTGTCCAAACTTTAAGAAAAAAAAAAAAAAAACGGTACCGGGGGGGATGCATGCAGCTGCATATCACGCTGGTGAAACCCCTTTCAAGCTGAGGCGGCATATTTGCGTACGGTTGGCGTGAATGGGGTTAGGGCAAGTTCCCACCATAGAAATGTGTTCCAGTGCAATTATTTTCCAACTCCCTTTATTTTATTTTTTTAACTTTTTTAAAGTAGTGTGTGAGATATCCAGTGCATTTTTGGTGCGTTCTTGAAGCGTTGTACCGCATTCCAGTGCAGACAAAATGCAGCATGTTCTATATATCTATCTACTATGCCGTTTTTTTTAAACCATATAATATACTATACTTGTTTTTTGATGCATATAAAAAAAAAATGCACTGGACTGCATGTGCTATGAACTGGCCTTTTAGATTTCCCAAAAATGTATAATGAGGTCACAGCTAAACACTTTCCTTTGTATCACTCCAATCGCACTACTTTTAGGCTATTGGCATCTTTTGAGCTTCAGCATGTAGGAGCAGGAAAAAAATTGTTTTTTTTTTTTTTTTTTTTTTTTTGTGTTTATCTTTATTTTTATGCAAAAAAAAAAAAGGATCAATAGTACTAACATGCTCCTTATTTATTGCGGCTTATTTATATAATAATACAAATAATAATAATAAAAATAAAAATAATTATTATTTATTAATATTATAAAAATAAAAAAACTGCATTTTAGCTTGCACATGATTGGATGATAAAATCGGCAGAGCTTCCCCTCATTTCAGATCTTCCTCCCTCAGATTTACAGCAAGTGCACTTGTAGTGCAGCGTGCAGGAAATAAAGTCAGATCAACAAATCTGCAGGTATTTTCAGTCTATGAATCTAGAGGATGAGCATGAGATAAAAAAATGATATATATATAATTTTTTTTTTTTTCTTTTAAGTAAATCTTGTTTAGCTGCCCCCCTTTCCTTGGGGCCTAGTGGGGTGGGGGGGTTAATTTATTGCCGCTGTTTGCCGTTATCTCCTGACCCAGACGGGCTGTTTGTCTTGGGTTTGTCGTCTATTATTGTAACCTTCCTGCACACAATGCAGCCACTGGAATCGCTCCTTTACAATTCCCTTTTTTTTATTTTTATGGGGCTTATCGTTCCATGGCGCTGGGTGGGAGGACAGGGGGCTTCCCAGAGGTCTGAGGTGACATCGCCCTTCCACAAGGTGTGCGACCGAGGACCGCAGCGCCCCCGCCAGGCGGCATGCTACGATCCAGATGTACTAGAGCAGGGGTCTCCAAACTTTTCAAACAAAGGGCCAGTTTATTGTCCTTCAGGCTTTAGGAGGGCCGAATTGTGGTCAGCGGGGGCAGAATGTTTCCTTCTCCTTTTATAAAGTTACATTACAGTTCACAACTTGCGTTGTGTTGCCGCTGGGAAGAACCTGGAGGCAGAGCAGGGAAGCAGAGTCTGGAGGAGGACCGGAGGAGGGGTGGAGTCTGCTGAATGCTGAGACCAGGGGAGGCAGAGATGAGGGAATGCTGTGACTGCACAGAGAGAACAGGATTTGTAGTTCTGTCCTCTCTGTTGACGACTGCTGAGACAAGATGAAGGTGGAGACGAGTGTGTGTGTGTGTGGGGGGGCTGCAAGGACCACATGAAATGGCCTGGCGGGCTGGGTGTTTGACACATGTGGGCTAAATAATGCTGGGCGTCCTCCAACCAGGAAATGGGGCGGGGCTCTATCTGACTTGCTGCAGCTTCTAATGCACATTGTGAGAATCTCGCAGTATGCAGTGAAATTGGAGGAAGACGTTTCAGTCCAGGAGAGGAGCCGGTACTGAATGGGGTGGGGGGGGGGAGGTCAGATCTGGGAATCCCTGATGATGGGAGACGCCTGTTTTTTGTTTTATGATGAAGGATTTGGCACCTCGCACGTGGCATTATCAGAGACGTGGCGGATGGGAGTTCCTGCAGAGAAACGATCGCTTGTCTCCTCCTGCCGCTGTGTGTGATGTGTGTCCGTCTCGGCACCGGTCGCTACAGACTGCCAAATGCTAATTATTGGATTGTGTCTCCATTGTTGGTGGATGAGCCGCCGGCTGCATTCTGCTCCTATGTAATTGCAGAACCAACTAGTCGTCGCACACAATGCGGCTCAGTCTCCAGTGTTTGGCTTACATTTTGTATGCTGCACGGCTCCATCCAAGAGTAAGGGGATCAGTATGGGGGGATGGGAGTGGGGAGCTGGAGCATCACCAGAGCAGTTCCATGTCTAAGGTGTTGTAAGCTCATTATAACATAATCGATGTAGATGACAACCCCAGGTGTCAGGTGGTATTGGAGTGGGCTGTGTGTGATGTCGCATGGGGTCGGCCAAGTCTCAAGGTGGGGGGGGGGTGAAGATGTCATGTTGGGTTGGGCAATGTCACATGGTGACGTTGCATGATGTCGGGGTGTAATGTCACATGGGGTGGGTGATGTCACATGTGGGGAGGTGGAGGTGATGTCGTATAGGAGTGTGTGATGTCACACTGTGTCAGGTGTGTGTGAGATGTCACATGGTGGTTGTGTGACGTGTCGGGGGAGGGTGTGATGTTGCAGGGTGTGACGTCGCGTGTGATGTTGCAGGGTGTGACGTCGCAGGGTGTCGGGGAGGGTGTGACGTCGCAGGGTGTCGGGGAGGGTGTGACGTCGCAGGGTGTCGGGGAGGGTGTGACGTCGCAGGGTGTCGGGGAGGGTGTGCCGTCGCAGGGTGTCGGGGAGGGTGTGCCGTCGCAGGGTGTCGGGGAGGGTGTGCCGTCGCAGGGTGTCGGGGAGGGTGTGCCGTCGCAGGGTGTCGGGGAGGGTGTGCCGTCGCAGGGTGTCGGGGTGGGTGTGCCGTCGCAGGGTGTCGGGGAGGGTGTGCCGTCGCAGGGTGTCGGGGAGGGTGTGCCGTCGCAGGGTGTCGGGGAGGGTGTGACTTCGCAGGGTGTGACGTCGCATGGTGTCGAGGTGTTTGTGATGTCGCATGGTGGTTGTGTGACGTCGGGGAGGGTGTGACGTTGCAGGGTGTCGGGGAGGGTGTGACGTCGCATGGTGGTTGTGTGACGTTGCAGGGTGTCAGGGAGGGTGTGACGCCGCAGGGTGTCGGGGAGGGTGTGACGCCGCAGGGTGTCGGGGAGGGTGTGACGCCGCAGGGTGTCGGGGAGGGTGTGACGTTGCAGGTGTCGGGGAGGGTGTGAGGTTGCATGGTGTCGAGGTGTTTGTGATGTCGCATGGTGGTTGTGTGACGTCGCAGGGTGTCGGGGAGGGTGTGACGTCGCAGGGTGTCGGGGAGGGTGTGACATCGCAGGGTGTTGGGGAGGGTGTGACGTTGCATGGTGGTTGTGTGACGTTGCAGGGTGTCGGGGAGGGTGTGACGTCGCAGGGTGTCGGGGAGGGTGTGACGTTGCATGGTGTCGAGGTGTTTGTGATGTCGCATGGTGGTTGTGTGACGTTGCAGGGTGTCGGGGAGGGTGTGACGATGCAGGGTGCGACGTCGCAGGGTGTCGGGGAGGGTGTGACGTCGCAGGGTGTCGGGGAGGGTGTGACGTTGCATGGTGTCGAGGTGTTTGTGATGTCGCATGGTGGTTGTGTGACGTCGCAGGGTGTCGGGGAGGGTGTGACGTCGCAGGGTGTCGGGGAGGGTGTGTGACGTCACACAGTGTTAGGTTGTTCATGTTCTACCATAAGTAACTAATGATTTTTTTTTTTCTTTTTTTTTTTTTTTTTTTAGAATTATTTACTCTGTCTACAATAGATCTCACAACAACAATGGGATCTTTTGTATTCAATGTATGAAATGTCACCGATGACAAAATTATTTCTTCTTTGGGGATGAGACTCCGCTAGCTCAACGGGTGGAGAAGTGTCACCCTGAGCGACGCTCTAGGACTTGCTCGTAATGCGTTTGTACTCTTCCCGCGCGTTTTTGCATCTGTGAGAAAAGGACACATGACTCCAAAACTGCAACAAAAACGCAACCGCAGGTGCCCTTTGATGTGCACTGCGAAAGCCGCCTGAGTGTAACAGAATAAATATTTTATCAGAAAAGTTAACACAACATGTCAATACCCCCCCCCGCAGAGTCGGCACTTCAGAATAGTCACATCTCCAATCATTTCATCAAAGCAAATAACAAATCTATATGTGTATGTGGATATTTTCTTCTTTACCCTTTTTTTTTGTTTGATACCTTTTTGTGTTTTTCCTGAGCCGACAGTCTTTCCATTTTGTTGCATGGGCTGCTGGAGGGGGTAATCTTTGGCGGTCGAGTTGCGGTTTGCCTGCTGAGCCACAAGTTCTCCTGGGCGGGTGCCATATTGATGCACAGTTGTGGCACTGTGAAAGTTCTGTTGCAGACAGATGCATCCCGGGGGGGTGGGGTAAACATGTTGGGGGCGTGGCCTGAATGAATCCCGCTGGGGCTGCTTTTTATCTAGTGCGGCGGCTGGGCGATTTTCTTCCTATTTCTACAGCGTGCTTTGTGTCTGGACAGACCTCTCGCAGGCCTGCCACTTCACTAAGCATTTATCGGGGTCATTAAGTATCGCTAGCGCCTTCCTATGCAACGCCCTTATCTGAGGGGGTGGGGGTTGGCAGACACAACTTGGCACATCGTATGTAAAAATAAATAAATACAATAATAATAATAATAATAATAATAATAATAATAATAATAATAATAATATTATTATTATTATTTTAGCCTTAAAGCAATGGTGTGTCAATCACAAGACTGGCTGAACAGAGTTAGAAGTATTTAGGTAGGTAGAAGTG
This sequence comes from Rana kukunoris, assembly GCA_029574335.1. NCBI lineage: Eukaryota > Metazoa > Chordata > Amphibia > Anura > Ranidae > Rana > Rana kukunoris. The sequence goes on from CM056060.1 coordinate 148,466,125, forward strand.
TTCGTATTCATTGCAGCTGTACGTTTGGTTGGAGTTCTCCCTTTAATGAATTGAATGGGTTTCTTGGCGTCACTCTGTAAGCCGGCTGCCGTTGGGCCCTCGGGGGTTATTTATAGTAATTCTCTCTTCATGCTCATTTGCATCATAAGCTCTTGAGCTGCACGGCTGGGATTGCTGGTAAAGTCTGTTTCTATGATCGGCCAGTGGCTGGCGTGCTCCAGGAATCGTTCCCTCCTATCACCTTCATGCTTCGCACACACACATGATTGTCCCCTAGCTACGCCCACGATGTAGCCCCAGCTCTGGTCTGATTGGATATAAATTGTATAAAGCCTCACCTTTTAATAGTTCTGGTAAATCTTCAGCTGATTGTACAGAGATTGGATTGTGTGTGGTGAGGATGGGTCTCGGCCAAAGTGTACCCCTTTATGGGTGGAGCGGGGGAAGGGTCAGGATTTCAGAGGAAGGTGCAGGGTCTCCTGTTGAGGTTTTCAGTCTTAAGCCCCCTTTTACAGCTCGGCACCAGGATGAATTACCCCCCTCCGGAGTGAAATCACTTCATATTGGCCGAAGACAGGCCTGGGAAAATGCTGGTGAGGGACTTTGGTTGGAGAGTATTTTCTCTCTCTCTCTTTCTCTCCATCAGGGCCGACATCTGGAGTATTCCTAGGAATAACTCCTCAGGATCCTCCCATTTATATCCGTCCAGGACACATGGGGAGATTAACTAAAAACTGCAGCTACTGCATAGAAACCAGTCGGCTTCCAGGTTTTATTGTCAAAGCTTCTTTTGAACAAGCTGAAGTTAGAAGCTAATTGGCTCCCATGCACAGCTGCATTAGATTGTGATCAGTAAGGAGTCCTGATGAAGGACGCTTTGAACACATGAAACAGGTTGGCTTTCTAATGATAGATAAATGAGTGAGTAAAATTGCATCCAAATATTTAGGTGCAGCTGAGCGTTCCCAGCCTGAGGGCCAATAATCTGCAGAGATCTTTGATGACAGCCTGAGGGCCAATAATCTTCAGAGATCTTAGATGACGACGCCTGGCCTGAGGACCAATAATCTGCAGAGATCTTTGATGACGACCCCCGGCCTGAGGGCCAATAATCTGCAGAGATCTTTGATGACAGCCTGAGGGCCAATAATCTTCAGAGATCTTAGATGACGACGCCTGGCCTGAGGACCAATAATCTGCAGAGATCTTTGATGACGACCCCCTGGCCTGAGGGCCAATAATCTGCAGAGATCTTTGATGACAGCCTGAGGGCCAATAATCTTCAGAGATCTTAGATGACGACGCCTGGCCTGAGGACCAATAATCTGCAGAGATCTTTGATGACGACGCCTGGCCTGAGGACCAATAATCTGCAGAGATCTTTGATGACGGCCTGAGGGCCAATAATCTTCAGAGATCTTTGATGACGACCCCCGGCCTGAGGGCCAATAATCTTCAGAGATCTTTGATGACGACGCCTGGCCTGAGGACCAATAATCTGCAGAGATCTTTGATGACGACCCCCGGCCTGAGGACCAATAATCTTCAGAGATCTTTGATGACGACCCCCGGCCTGAGGGCCAATAATCTGCAGAGATCTTTGATGACGACCCCCGGCCTGAGGGCCAATAATCTTCAGAGATCTTTGATGATGACGCCTGGCCTGAGGGCCAATAATCTTCAGAGATCTTTGATGACGACCCCCGGCCTGAGGGCCAATAATCTTCAGAGATCTTTGATGATGACGCCTGGCCTGAGGGCCAATAATCTTCAGAGATCTTTGATGACGACCCCCGGCCTGAGGACCAATAATCTGCAGAGATCTTTGATGACGACGCCTGGCCTGAGGACCAATAATCTGCAGAGATCTTTGATGACGACCCCCGGCCTGAGGGCCAATAATCTTCAGAGATCTTTGATGATGACGCCTGGCCTGAGGGCCAATAATCTTCAGAGATCTTTGATGACGACCCCCGGCCTGAGGACCAATAATCTGCAGAGATCTTTGATGACGACCCCCGGCCTGAGGACCAATAATCTGCAGAGATCTTTGATGACGACGCCTGGCCTGAGGACCAATAATCTGCAGAGATCTTTGATGACGACCCCCGGCCTGAGGACCAATAATCTGCAGAGATCTTTGATGACGACCTCCGGCCTGAGGGCCAATAATCTGCAGAGATCTTTGATGACGACCTCCGGCCTGAGGACCAATATTCTGAATCTGCAGAGATCTCTGATGACAACCCCCCCGGCCTGAGGGCCAATATTCTAATTGGATGGCCGGACAGCTGTGGTGACCGTTTTCCTGGTAGAGGTTGGACTTTCATCCTGAAAAGCATCTGCAAGGTTCCTCTCTGACGCCCAATGACCCCTTTTGCTGGGTTCTTCCTGTTTGGATTGGGGGTTGCACTTTATTTAGACTGTAATATTTAACCCCCTTTTGTCTGGGTTGTTGGTGCACACACATATATCGCCATAAGTATTGGGACGCCTGCCTTTTACACACATGATCATTAATGGCATCCCAGTCTTGGTTGCATAGTTAGTCTGGTTGAAAAGACACAAGTCAATCCAGTTCAACCAATAAAAAGGGGGGGGGGGGGGATAGAATCGTACAATCCATATACTATACACTATCTCTTACCAAAAGTATTGGGACGGCTGCCTTTACACGCACATGGTCTTTAATGCCATCCCAGTCTTAGTCCGTAGGGGTCAATATGGAGTTGGTGGGGGGGGGGCTGTATGGGGTGTAAAGCGGATAATCCACGGGCTGCACCCCTATGGGACACAGAGCTCCCCTTTATCATCGTCATGGTGCCAGAAAAATCCTCCCAACAGAAAAGAACTCCCCCCACCTACACGCTCCCATGTCGTCTTCTTCCTCACCCAGGAGCTGTAATAGGTGCCCCTCCCGATCCATATAAAGGTGTCGGGATGAGAAAGAGAGACGGTCTCCTCTTCTCCCTGTCCTTGCCAATTTTTCCCTGTCTTCCTGGCCAAAATGGCGCTCCTGGCTCCTCCTCTTCTGAGTGTCCCCATAGTAAACCACTTCCTATGGGGACACTCATGTGGGCTCAATCCTTATGCTGCGTACACACGGTCGTTTTTTGCGATGTAAAAAAAAAAGGTCGTTTTTTAAAACGTCATTTAAATTGATCGTGTGTGGGCAAAACGTCGTTTTTTGTCTTCAAAAAAACGACCAAAAAAAAATTCCAACATGCTTGAATTTTTTGTGTCGTTTTGTTTCACAAAAAGTCACCGTGTGTAGCAAAAACGTCGTTTAAAACGACGTTTTTCAACCCGCGCATTGCCCAGAAGCTAGTTATGAAGCGAGCTTCAATGGAAAAGAGTGGTGAACGTAACCTTGCTTTTTGTGAAAAAAACGATGGTGTGTATGCAACATCGTCTTTGAAAAGTGACGTTTCAAAAACGTCGTTTTTTACTTCACAGAAAACGTCGTTTTTTTTTTCATCACAAAAAATGATCGTGTGTACGCGGCATTACACACGCCTTAAAGCGGAGTTCCACCCAAAATTTTAACTTCCGCTAATCCCACTCCTCAACCCCTTACATGCCACATTTGGCATGTAATTATTTTGGGGGGGGGGAGTGGGGGCTTCAGGAGGAGTGGGACTTCCTGTCCCACTTCCTCCTTCCGCCGAGGGGCTGGTTAGGCGATTAAGCTTAATCGCCTACAGCAGCCCCTCCCTGTAGGCGATCGCATGGGACACTGACAGGTCCCATGCGATCGCCTGTCCAATCAGCGGCGGGCCGTGCCGCTCGCGCATGCGCAGTGCCGCTCACGCATGCGCAGTGGGTGCCCGGCCGTGAAGCCGAAGGCTGTCACGGCCGGGTGCCCACAGTTGCGATGAGGACGCCGGCCGGGGAGGGGGGGGAGAGGAGCGGAGCCCCGGTCGGCGCGTCGCTGGAGCAGGTAAGTGTCTTTATTAAAAGCCAGCAGCTACACTTTTTGTAGCTGCTGACTTTTAATAAACATATAACTAGGCTGGAACACCCCTTTAAACTTTTTTACAAAATATCCTCCGAGCCAAACGGCAAAGAATAGTTGACTAACAAACACGTAACTACGTGCCTTTTCGGCTCTTTTGCGCCACCCTTTGGGCAACTTCTGCTAATGTTGTGTTATGATGGTCATGCGTGTTTGTACTTTGGATTTTTGTCTGAAGGACTTGTGTACGCACGATCGGATAATCCAACACACATTTGTTGTGGGAAAATTTTAAAGCATGCTATCCAACATTTGTTGGCAGAAAATCCGACAACCATTGTCCGATGGAGCGTACAGATGGTCGGATTTTCCGACAATAGCCTGCCATCACACAATTCCCATCGGATAATCCGATCGTGTGTACGAGGCTTTACTCTCCTCGGTATGGCGGTGAAGGTTCCTGGGTGGACAGGAGGTGGTTGCGCTGTCAGTTGTCTCAGTGTAATGTTGTCATTAAATTTTGATTGCCCAACACTCGCTCTCCTCCGACTGTCACTGCTTGTGGGTAAACAGTTCTTTGTCTATACAGCCTGGAAGACTTTCACTGAATCTTCCCTTTTGTTAAAGGCAGAGTCACCCACACCAGAGCGGTAGCCTTTTTCCCCGTACACACGATCGCATTTTCCGTCGGAAAAACCTTGGATGGGTTTTTTTTTTTCGACAGAATTCCGCTCAAGCTTGGCTTGCATACACACGGTCCATACAAGTTCTCGGAACTTTCGCCTGTCAAGACCGCGGTGACGTACAACACTACGGCGAGCCAAGAAAATTTTAAGTTTAATGCTTCCGAGCATGCGTCGGAATTGCTACAGACGATTGGATTTTCTGATAGGAATTTTTTTCCGTCTGAAAATTTGGGGACCAGCTCTCAATCTTTTGTTGGCGGAAATTCTGACAGCAAAAGTCCGATGGAGCATACACATGGTCGGAATTTCCGTTCAGAAGCTCACATGGGACTTTTGCTGTCGGAATTTCAGATTGTGTGTGTGTGTGTGTGTGTGTGTGTGTGTGTGTGTACGGGGTAATAGACTTTGGCTTGGTTACCCCTTTTGGCTGGTTTGTTGCTGGTCGGGGTGAAGTGACACCATTTTCTTGGCCATGGTGGCTCCATGCAGTGTGACACCATCTGGCTTTTCCTTTTGGCCTTTAAATGTCTTTCCTGAATGTCACCACCAGGGTCAGACGGCCTGTGGTGTGTGGCCCTTTAACACTATTGTGTGGCCTTACTGAGGTGATCAAAGCAAGGCCCATATGGGGTACAGGGAGAATTCCCATACTATTGGGGCCCATGTCTTGTATCCTGGGGGTCCTATCTGGTCTTATTGCTTCAGCATTCTGTCTGAATGCCGACTGAAACCCCAGGATGGACTGACTGTATAACAGATGTAGTAGTGTGTTCTATCCAGAGGCGGCTCTTTAATTTAGGCAAATTAGGCAGTTGCCTAAGGCCTCGCACTCACAGGGGCCTCGTGCCCGCCTAATTTACCTCTGCTCAATCACTGTGTGCTAGATCCGTGCACCTCTGCAGTAATTATTTTTTATTTGCTTGAATTTTTGGGGTTGTGGGGCCCCCGTGTCTAAGTTTTGCTTAAGGCCTCACAAATCCAAGCGCCACCTCTTGGTTCAGATGACAGGCTGGTGGTATTTTGGCATTTGGTTGGGTCTTTAGGCCTTCCCTTTTTTGCCATTGGAAGTTCCCAAACGCCATGAATAGAGATGCATCACTGTCATCAAATGAACTCCACAGGTAGCGCAGCAGAGAGTCATCTTAAAGCCTGGTACACACGATCGGATTTCTATCGGACATATTGGTGGGATTTTGTGCGAAGGGCGTTGGCCTTGAACTTGTTCTGCATACAGACGGCAGAACTTTTTCAGCCAACATACATTTTTTTTTTTTTTTTTTCAGCTCTTTACCTTTGGGCAACTTGTGCTGATGATTTGTTAATGGTTAGCATTGGTTCAGAGCATGCGTGTTTGTACTTTGGATTTTATTCTGACAGGACCCACGATCGCATAATCCAACAAGACGCATTTTGTTGTCTGAAAATTTGAAAGCATGCTATCAAACATTTGTTGTTGGAAATCCCGACAACAATTGAAGCGTACAAACAGTTGGATTATGTGTCAAAACCCTTCCATCATGTATTTGTTGTCGGTGAAAATCCGATTGTGTGTACGAGACTTAAGAGTCCATAATCTCTTGCAGGTAACAATGTCTCAGTGGGAAGATAAAAGGTAGCAATGCGGTTTTTTGAAGGATGACAATTCTCCTTTCATCAGGGCTGAAACAAGATCTGATATAGAATGCAAATAATGGTCATAGGTGTAAAAACAGAAGGGCAGGGTGACAATCATTCCATCAGAACTAAAAAATGTACAAAAAAAATATCCATATATATATTGTGTTAATAAAATAAAAATATTTTGTGTGTGTGTATTTGTATATGTGTGTATCTATCTATCTATCTATCTATCTATCTATCTATCTATCTATCTATCTATCTCATCTCTCTATCTTCTAATTTTTTATTTATTTTTTTACTTATTGTGACTTCTGAAATAAGCAATTTTTATAGACTTTTTAGGGCTCGTTCATACCATAGGGTATAGAGAGTGTGTGTGTGTGTGTTGTATTTTTTTTTATTTAGTACTGCACCTGCTGTGAACAAATCCTTGGAGTTTCTAGTTCTCCCTCTGGTATTCTTTTGTTTTAGTTTTCTTAATTTGGTGGCCATTGCCCCTTTTGAGAGGGTCCCCACCTTGAGGTAGAGCTGACTAGGTAAAGCCATTAATACCAGCACCCTCCTGTCTCACAGATGGGAGGTGCTGGGCTTGGACCTCCCGCCTGACAGATGAGCGATCCAAGCCCAGCACCTCCCACCTGAAAGATGAGAATCAAGCCCAGCACCTCCCCATGTGACAGATGAGCGATCCAAGCCCAGCACCTCCCCATGTGACAGATGAGCGATCCAAGCCCAGCACCTCCCCATGTGACAGATGAGCGATCCAAGCCCAGCACCTCCCCATGTGACAGATGAGAGATCCAAGCCCAGCACCTCCCCATGTGACAGAAGAGCGATCCAAGCCCAGCACCTCCCCATGTGACAGAAGAGCGATCCAAGCCCAGCACCTCCCCATGTGACAGATGAGCGATCCAAGCCCAGCACCTCCCCATGTGACAGATGAGCGATCCAAGCCCAGCACCTCCCCATGTGACAGATGAGCGATCCAAGCCCAGCACCTCCCCATGTGACAGATGAGAGATCCAAGCCCAGCACCTCCCCATGTGACAGAAGAGCGATCCAAGCCCAGCACCTCCCCATGTGACAGAAGAGCGATCCAAGCCCAGCACCTCCCCATGTGACAGAAGAGCGATCCAAGCCCAGCACCTCCCCATGTGACAGATGAGCGATCCAAGCCCAGCACCTCCCCATGTGACAGATAAGCCATCCAAGCCCAGCACCTCCCCATGTGACAGATGAGCGATCCAAGCCCAGCACCTCCCCATGTGACAGAAGAGCGATCCAAGCCCAGCACCTCCCCATGTGACAGAAGAGCGATCCAAGCCCAGCACCTCCCCATGTGACAGATGAGCGATCCAAGCCCAGCACCTGCCCATGTGACAGATGAGCGATCCAAGCCCAGCACCTGCCCATGTGACAGATAAGCCATCCAAGCCCAGCACCTCCCCATGTGACAGAAGAGCGATCCAAGCCCAGCACCTCCCCATGTGACAGAAGAGCGATCCAAGCCCAGCACCTCCCCATGTGACAGATGAGCCATCCAAGCCCAGCACCTCCCCATGTGACAGATGAGCCATCCAAGCCCAGCACCTCCCCATGTGACAGAAGAGCCATCCAAGCCCAGCACCTCCCCATGTGACAGAAGAGCGATCCAAGCCCAGCACCTCCCCATGTGACAGATGAGCGATCCAAGCCCAGCACCTGCCCATGTGACAGATGAGCGATCCAAGCCCAGCACCTGCCCATGTGACAGATGAGCGATCCAAGCCCAGCACGTTCCACCTGACAGATGAGATCCAAGCCCAGCACCTGCCCATGTGACAGATGAGCGATCCAAGCCCAGCACCTCCCCATGTGACAGAAGAGCGATCCAAGCCCAGCACCTCCCCATGTGACAGAAGAGCGATCCAAGCCCAGCACCTCCCCATGTGACAGAAGAGCGATCCAAGCCCAGCACCTCCCCATGTGACAGATGAGCGATCCAAGCCCAGCACCTGCCCATGTGACAGATGAGCGATCCAAGCCCAGCACCTGCCCATGTGACAGATGAGCGATCCAAGCCCAGCACGTTCCACCTGACAGATGAGATCCAAGCCCAGCACCTGCCCATGTGACAGATGAGCGATCCAAGCCCAGCACCTCCCCATGTGACAGATGAGCGATCCAAGCCCAGCACCTCCCCATGTGACAGATGAGCGATCCAAGCCCAGCACCTCCCCATGTGACAGATGAGCGATCCAAGCCCAGCACCTGCCCATGTGACAGATGAGCGATCCAAGCCCAGCACCTTCCACCTGACAGATGAGATCCAAGCCCAGCACCTCCCCATGTGACAGATGAGCGATCCAAGCCCAGCACCTCCCCATGTGACAGATGAGAGATCCAAGCCCAGCACCTCCCCATGTGACAGATGAGAGATCCAAGCCCAGCACCTCCCCATGTGACAGATGAGAGATCCAAGCCCAGCACCTGCCCATGTGACAGATGAGCGATCCAAGCCCAGCACCTCCCCATGTGACAGATGAGAACCAAGCCCAGCACCTCCCCATGTGACAGATGAGAGATCCAAGCCCAGCACCTCCCCATGTGACAGATGAGCGATCCAAGCCCAGCACCTCCCCATGTGACAGATGAGCGATCCAAGCCCAGCACCTCCCATCTATCATACCTCCTGGAATGCAGAAGAGGCCCCCCATTTTCCTCTTCATTCACAATCTTCTGTTTCACCACATGAGAGATCTGTTCTGGATTCTGTGATTGCACTTCCCATGGCTGGAAACAAATACTTCCTATGATTTTAGCATGAAATGCTTGTCACAGAAGCTAACAATCCATTCTGGTTTTTAGCCAAATGTATTTATTACTTTTTTTTGATTCCTGATGTTTCCTTATCTGTCCAGAGCAAAGTGTAGCCAGGTGGATCCGCACTCGGAACGGTCACATTGGTGTAGTAGAGTGGCTGGGACTTGGAGGTGTCGGAGGGGTTGCCTTCCAATGAGATGTGACATCTGATTGGACCTTCTATGGTAGGAGAGATTATTGATCAGAATAACAGAACAAGCAATGCCCCCCTCCCCCCCCTTTCCCTCCTCTTCTTCCCACTTTTTTTTTTTTTTTTAAATACTTCATCTTCAATTCGTCTCAAGGAAACGAGGACCAAACTTATTTTAAGGCTTGAATGGCCGATTGCTTGTCTACTGAGGATTCTTTTGCAAGATTTTTTTTATTATTATTATTATTATTATTATTATTATTATTATTTTTTTTTTTTTATTATTATTAAGAAAAAAAATGAATAGCATTTTTATATATATTTATAATAAGAAAAATATTAATATTGTTTTTCATATTATTTTTCTTATATTTTTTTAATAAGTAAAATAATATTAATAAGAAAATAAAATTTAATAAAATGTTTCTAATAAATATATATATAAAATAAATGGAAACATTTTGTACATTTTTTTTTTCTTTTTTTCATATGTATGTATATATATATATATATATATATATATATATATATATATATATATATATATATATATATATATACACATAGAGGATTCTTTGCAAGAAGTTTTTATTCTTATTAATAAATGTTATATTTATATATTTTTTTTTTTTATTAATAATAATAATATTAAATGGAAAAATTTTAATACATTTTATTTATTTATTTATATATATATATATATATATATATATATATATATATATATATATATATATATATATATATATATATATGTATAAAATGTTTACATTTATTATTATTAATAAAAAAATATATATATTACCTTTATTAATTGGAATAAAAAATAAAAACTTCTTGCAAAGAATCCTCAGTAGACAAGCAAGCGGCCATTCGAGCCTTAAAAGACGTTTGGTCCTCGTTTCCTTGGGACAAATTGAAGATGAAGTATTTATAATTTTTTTTAAATATATATAATTTATTTTTCTAACTCAAATCCTTAATTTAAAGGCCGGGGATGATTCGGCACATGCCCGTGGAAGAAGTGTAGAGTTAACTGTGAATTCTGGCCCCAGAATTATTGCTATCACTGCGGCCTTGGTGATAATCTCACGTGTGGAGTCATTTATGATTTACATTCCTGTACTTGATACCAATACCTAGATGTTTATCAATGCACCTAAACAAGGGGTCAAAGGTCCACTATAGTCAAGTATTGTATAGATAATAGTTGTCTTCGGAATTCCATTCGCAAAACTTATTTTATTTTATATTTTACTTCACCTTTTACATGCAGACTACACTGTCCAGCAAACCTGGAAGCGCTTTGGCTTTAATTTTGTTGTTTCCTTTTTTTAAATCCCTTGAAATGACCTCCAGACTTCCCTCCCATGTGCGCAGGATGGAGGCATTACAAGATTGGAGAAGATAACCTGCTGTCCTGACCCTTCAATTTCCAATCCATTCAGCAGGCTGGATTTATTGGCAGGATCAACCTCTAGAAAACTGATTGGGGGAATCGGATAAACAAACCTTTTTGACATTTTGTACATCCGGCTTCATAGATCCCATGTGGCCAAACTTCAGACCCTTTACTCTTCAATTTACAGTGTATGAAGGGCTTCGGCCGTGAACTTGTTCTGCTTACAGACGGCAGAACTTTTTTAGCCAACATTCATCAAACTTTTTCTGCTCTTTAGCGCCACCCTTTGGGCAACTTGTCTTTTGGTTTGGCATTGGTTCGGAGCATGCGTGTTTTGTACTTTGGATTTTAGGCCAACGGATTTCTGTACACAGGATCAGATCATCAGACGGAACACGTTTTGTTGTCGGACAATTTGAGAGTATAACCATCCAACATTTTTTGTTGGAAATTCCGACAACAATTGTTTGATGCATACAGACGGTCAGATTATCCGGAAAAACACGTCCATCAGACAATTGTTGGTGGAATATCCGAATGTGTGCACGGGCTTTTAGTGAGCCCCCCCAAACCCCCCCTTCTTTCCTTTTTCTTTCCTTTTTTTTTTCTTTCCTTTTCTTTCCTTTTTTTTCTTTCTTTTTTTTTTTTTTTTCTTTCCTTTTTTTTTTTTTTTCTTTCCTTTTTTTTTTTTTTTTTTTTTTTTTTTCTTTCCTTTTTTTTTTCTTTCCTTTTTTTTTTTTTTCTTTCCTTTTTTTTTTTTTTTTTTTTTTTTTTTTTTTTTTTTTTTTTTCTTTCCTTTTTTTTTTTTTTTTTTTTTTTTTTTTTTTTTTTTTTTTTTTCTTTCTTTCTTTCTTTCTTTCTTTCTTTCTTTCTTTCTTTCTTTCTTTCGGTTGTTAAAATTTTATTTTCATAATAAGCATCCTTTACCTGCAGACACTCCTCTTTTCACTTCCTTTATTGTTTGTTTTTGCTCAGAGGTTGCTCTATTTCTTCTCTGTTCTGTTCACTTCCTGCTTGTCTGATTGTTACTCACCACCGTGAAGGGAGACTTTACTGCAGTGGTCAGTGACGTGCTCAACCCCTCCTGGGAACTACATCTGTGCGGCAGGATGCTCTCTACGTGTTGGAGACTTCAAGGAGGTGTGAATTACTGGGCGTGCCGCAAGGCATACTGGGAAATGTAGTTCTTACATGAACGAGCGCCGCAAACCAGGAAGTGAATGAGAGAACGAAACTAGAGCGCCAGAGGTGATATAGATGAAGGAATTTAATAGGTATTTACTCGTTTTTTAACAGAATCATTACACTATTCTGTCTGTCTACCTTGCAGACATTCATTTTAGGCAAAACTTTATTTTTTCCCTTTTACAACTCCTTTAAATTCTTTTGGCCATATTGATTTGTGAGCTTCCTCCTTTCTATTCTTCTTCCGTATATATACAAAGCACTTACGCCGACGTATCTCCAGACACGCCGCGTAAGTACAAATATGCGCCGTCGTATCTGTGCGCCAAAACCACAATCTCAGATACGCCTAAAAACAGACTTCATCTCACCGACGTAACTTGCCTACGCCGGCGTAGAGTGGGCGCATATTTACGCTGGACGCATGTGGCTTTCCCATTGATTTTCTATTCAAATATGCAAATGAGGGAGATACGCCGATTCACGAACGTACTTGCGCCCGGCGCATTATTTTAGCAGTTTGCGTTCGGCGTAAAGTTATTCCCCATAGATGAGGCGCAACCCATGCAAAGGTATGGACCAGGGAACACAAGCCTACGTATTGTACGTTGGACGTCTGTGAATATGTGCCGACGTGGGTCTGGCTAAGCGTAGGTTACGTTCACGGCGTACACAGTGATCCAGCGTATCTTAGGCAGTTGTTTCGATGTGGTTGTGCGCATGGGCACAGGGATACGTCCATGTCCCGACACATGCGCAGTTTATTTTAAGTACTTGTCTGGCGCCCGGCCCATCATTTGCATGGGGTCACGCTTCATTAACATGGATCACGCCCATTCCTACTTGCGCCGGCTTACGCCTACAAAATATACGCTACGCCGGCGCAGAGTTGGGAGCATTTGTTTTGTGAACGCCTCTCTGCGCCTCGCCGGCGTAGCCTAAAAGAGATCTGCTACGGTGGCCAGTTTGGACTAATGGAACTCCTGAAGAGCGCTGGGATTGGCTATGCATGCGTGGCTTAATTGCGATCTTTGGGAACTTTATTAGGCAGGCAGGTTAAACGTTTTTTTTATTGCAGAAGAAACCTGCAGCGTCTGTTCTGTAATGAAAACTTTTTAATAAGGTGACATTTCACTTTAGGATCTTCCTGAGATAGAATGTGCTTACAGTGCACATCCGTGGTCTTCATTTTATACCTTCTCTCCTATTCTTCCCTTTTTTTTTTTTTTGTCGCCAGTAATTGGCGCGTGCCACGCTAGTCTTACTACTCTTCCAATTACTGTCCAGCTGTCTGCGTATTCCTGGCTGAGAGTGTGTGGGAAGACTGCTAGTTATGAGGACTTCATTACCCCCTTGTTACCGGTGTCACCTTCGTTGTACCAGTTGGCCGAGCACAAGCAATTATAACGCAATAAGAGGTCACTGTAGGCTGGAACACATTTTTGTTTTTATTTGGCGGAGCAATGGCCGAACGCCAGGACTTGAATAGAGTACTGACCTTGGTGGAACCGTAATATCGCTCTGCACAACCTCCAAACTCAGAATGAACGCGCCCAATGCAGTGTGACCTGGGAGCGCTCCTCAGATTGCGGCATCTTCTCGCAGAGGACTTTTTTAGGTTCTAATGACAAATCTAACCTAGTATGAATTCCCTTTGTAGACCGTCTTCAATGTTTTATTTTTTTTAATCTTCTTCTGCTTTCTTCTTCTGCTTTTGTAAAGTAAAAAAAGTAACAACATAATATATACCCGAATATTCCTAATTTTATCACAAAAACTGGGAAAACGTATTGACTTGAGTATAAGCCTAGGGCAGTGATGGTGAACCTTGGCACCCCAGATGTTTTGGAACTACATTTCCCATGATGCTCATGTTCTCTGCAGTGTAGTGGAGCATCATGGGAAATGTAGTTTCAAAACATCTGGGGTGCCAAGGTTCACCATCACTGGCCTAGGGTGTCTATCTGCATGCCTCACTGTGCCCATGACTAGACTGACATATAACATGGGAGTCTATGGAAGGGGTGCCCGGCTTTGAAAAATTGGTATTCCCCGGCCGTAGGTCCCCCAGACAACAAACTTCGCACACTTGTAGAGGAGAACTGGAGCTACATGTGTGGGGTCCAGGGGACCGGGTCCCTAATGCCTCGTTTCCACTAAGCGGTTCGGTACGGTACGCTATTTTGGGTTTTTTCCATTATGAAAGCGTACCGTAAAACCAAACCGTACCGTACCAGCAAGGGTCCTGCTTCAGATGAGGGACCAGAGAGAGTGGAACGGTTTGGTTAGGGAGGACCTACAAATGCATCTTACTGATTGGTGGATGCGCTAGGAATTTTTTCTAAACCCTGAATGGTCCCTCACGGTCCGATTTGCAGTGGAAACGCTCACGCGATTAGACTGGCCCCATCCGAACCGCTCCAAAATTACTGACCCGACCCGATCCTTGCAGTGGAAACGAGGCATTATTCACCGTAAAAATTACCGTTTAACATGGGAATCTATGGAAGGGGTGCCCAGCTTTGAAAAATCGGTGCTCCCCGGTCGTAGGTCCCCTGGACAACAAACTTTGCAAACTTGTAGAGGAAGAGTGGGGCTATATGTGTGGGGTCCAGGGGACCTACGGTCGGCCAGTACCGGGTCACCAAAGTCCGGGAGATCCGGTGCAAAAAGGTGAGTCGAGTATAAGCCGAGGGGGGGGCATTTTCAGCACAAAAAAAATTGCTGAAAAACTTGGCTTATACTCGAGTATATACGGTAAATGCAAACTGTAAAGCCTCGTACACATGATCGGACTTCCATTGGACAAATGCGTGGATTTTTGTCTGATGGGCGTTGGCTGTGAACTTGTTCTCCAGACGGCAGAACTTTTTTAGCCAACATCCACGTAAGAACGTTGCCTTTCAGCTCTTTAGCGCCACCCTTTGGGCAACTTCTGCTAATGTTGTCTGATGGTTAGCATTGGTTCGGAGCATGCGTGTTTGTACCTTTTTGGATTTTAGTCCAACGGATTTGTGTACACCCAATCAGATGATCCCACGGAACACATTTGTTGTTGGACAATTTGAGAGCATGACCATCCAACAATTGTCCGATGGAGCGTACAGAAGGTCGGATTATCCAAGCAAAATGTGTCCATCGGACAATTGTTGGAATATCTGATCGTGTGTACGGGCCTTTAACTGTGGAGTCCGAGTCGAGGAGTCGGAGGAAATTTTGGTTACCTCGTGTCGGAGTCGGAAAACTATGCACCGACTCCGACTCTTACTAAATTTAGATTGTCAGAACATTTATCTACCGACTCCACAGCCCTGCTTTAGACAAGATAATTTGGTTGTTTGTGGATTGGCTGGTGAGTTGAGCTGGGAATTTTTCTTTTGGTTTTGTTCTGTACACATACAGGCACGGGATGCCATTTTTGTCCTGGTATTTGCTGTCGTTGACTGTAAATGACCCGTATTACATAGTCTGGCCCACCCACCTCTGTCACTGAAATCCCATTGGCAGCTGATGTCAGTATTCTGTACAGAAGCTTACACACTTTAAAGCAGTACCCCAGCCGCATCTCTAAAGATACAAGATTTGGGTCTGGTCTTGGGTTTGAAGATGCCTGTCTTGGGTTAGCTGAGGTTTGATGGTGTGTGCATTGGGGGGGCTGAGCTGAGGTCTAAAGGGCAAGCCTGGGGGGGGTGTTGATGGTGTGTGCGCCGTGGGGGGGTTCGAGCTGAGGTTGGAAGGGGCATGCCGGGGGGGGGGGGGGGGGGTGGTGTAAGTGAGTTGAGGTTTGATTGGGGTGTGTCTCATAGGTGCCCAAGCGGAAATTGGGGGGGGGGGGGGGGATGGTGTATGTGTCATGGTTGCCCAAGCGGAGGTTGGAAGTGGCATGCCTGGGATGGGGGTGCAGGAGGAGTGAGTTAAGGTTTGATGGTGTATGTGTCATGGGGGCCCAAGTGGAGGTTGGAAGCCACACACTAGGGGGGGGGGGGGTTTGCAGGAGGAGAAAGTTGTGGTTTGATGATGTATGTGTTATGGGTGCCCAAGCGGAGGTTGGAAGTGGCACGCCTGGGGTGCAGGAGGAGTGAGTTGTGGTTTGATGGTGTATGTGTCATGGGGGCCCAAGCGGAGGTTGGAAGGGGCATGCTGTGGATGTACCATGGGGGCTGAGCTCTGAAGGAGTTTGCAATGTGGACTATTTAATACATTTTGTATTCATAGTTGTATTGCTGATAAGTTGCATTTGAATTAATGGGAAGTTAAATGCAATTATATAAAAATGTCTAGTTTAAAATAAAGACAATAGCACATTATGACTTTAATGTGCCGGTTTGCTGACCGCTGTCCTGCAATGGTGTCCGTGGCTCTGGGTGGAAGATTGCAGAAACTGGTTTAGTCGCTCTGCAGGGTGTGGTGATAGTGAAGGGCGATTCGTCCGATTAGGAAATCAAGTTTCTCCTTCTGAGTGTTTCCAGCTAATCTGGCTCGGCTCGATCTTACATGTCACTGCACTTCAATGTGAAATAATGGCGGTGAAGTCATCAGGCGTGTTACTATGTAAATAAAGATTAAGAACAAAGAGCGCTTAGAAATCCCATCCCTGTGGAAGGTCTCCGGGTGCCCATCTCTGGAAGGCCTCCGGGGACTCGCCTCTGTGGAGGGTCTCTGGGGGGCACCTGTCCTCTGTGAAGGGTCTCCTGGGGGGGACCCGTCCTCTGTGTAAAAGGTCTCCTGGGGGGGACCCGTCCTCTGTGTGAAGGGTCTCCTGGGGGGGACCCGTCCTCTGTGTGAAGGGTCTCCTGGGGGGGACCCGTCCTCTGTGTGAAGGGTCTCCTGGGGGGGACCCGTCCTCTGTGTGAAGGGTCTCCTGGGGGGGACCCGTCCTCTGTGGAGGGTCTCTGTGGTATTGGTGCCAGTCTCTCCAGAATATCCTCATATGGGGAGCATATATTTCATTTTACTAGGGGGTAGGGCTGGGTCTTCTCTGCTCCTGCAGAGGAACTAATGGAAGCTTTTCCATGGGATCCCGGTGTAGAGGGTCTCTGTTGGACAGGTCCAAAAGAGACCCTCCACAGAGGACAGGTGAAGACAGAGTAGTCCTATGTATGTATAATTTATCAACTTCTTTTTTTTTTTTCTTGTCGGAGTATAGAACTGGCTTTTTTCCCAAGCATGCTTGAAGCCAATTAACTACCCTTTTTTAGTAAAATACATTCCAAAATTTTAGTTTTGAACTTTCCTGTAGAGATGTAGTTGGGGTCTGGCTATAAAGATGTTGGACGGGGGGGTACGACTGTAGAGATGTCTGTTAAGTGGGGGGGGGGGGGGGTAGGCTGTTGAGATGTCGTGGGGGGGTAGGCTGTAAGTGAGTGAGAAACTTATATAGCGCAACACATGCAAACTGAATCACCTCTGAGCGAGATGTCTGTGGAGTAGGGTGGGGACTGGTTGAAGGAGATGTCCATGTATTAGGCTGTAGAGACCTGGTTGGGGTCCGGCTGTAAAGATGGTGGGTACGACTGTATAGATGTCGGTGGAGTGGGGGGGGGGGGTAGGCTTAAGAGATGTTGGTGTATTGGGCTGTAGAGACCTGGTTGGGGTCCGGCTGTAAAGATGGTGGGTACGACTGTATAGATGTCGGTGGGGGGGGGGGGGGGTAGGCTTAAGAGATGTTGGTGTATTGGGCTGTAGAGACTTGGTTGGGGTCCGGCTGTAAAGATGGTGGGGGGTACGACTGTAGAGGTGTCGTGGAGTAGGGCTGGGGGTTACAGGTGTAGAGATGTCTTTGGGTGGGGGGTAGGGCTGTAGAGATGTCTTTGGGTGGGGGGTATGGCTGTAGAGATGTCTTTGGGTGGGGGGGGGTACGGCTGTAGAGATGTCTTTGGGTGGGGGGCGGGGGTATGGCTGTAGAGATGTCTTTGGGTGGGGGGGGGTACGGCTGTAGAGATGTCTTTGGGTGGGGGGGGGTACGGCTGTAGAGATGTCTTTGGGTGGGGGGGGGTACGGCTGTAGAGATGTCTTTGGGTGGGGGGGGGTACGGCTCTAGAGATGTCTTTGGGTGGGGGGGTACGGCTGTAGAGATGTCGTTGGGTGGGGGGGTACGGCTGTAGAGATGTCTTTGGGTGGGGGGTACGGCTTTAGAGATGTCTTTGGGTGGGGATGGGGGGGGGGGGGGCAGCTGTAGATTGTGAATCATTACCAAGAAACGACACAATCTGCTCGTACATTTCCTGTGAGCCGCCCTCCTCCTATACTCAGCCTGGATATTCCCTCCTGTGTATTTATGTAGAGGAGGATTTAGCGGGTCGGTACAGATGTGACTCCGGTGTACGCTGCGTATGAGCGAGGTGCACGTCATTACCATTCACACATATAATTATGGTAGGTGGGTGGGGGGTGGAGGTGATAACAATCTCCCACGTCCTCCTCTGGCTGCTATTATGTGGGCAGATGTGATCCTAGCGTTGTGTTTTTTTATCAGTCTGAATTGTAGTAATAAACGTAACCTACCGTGGCAGAGGAGGGGGGGGGGGTGGTAGATGCTGTTCTGGGGGTCTTCAATATTCCAGCATAACTTCAACCCTCTGGAAGTGACCTGAACGAGGCCGTCTGTCATCTGGTTGCCACCATCCCAAGTGCCGGTTACCGGGGCAGCACCGAGAATTTATGCCGAGGGAGAGTTGGTATTACATCATCGCGTGTCTTATGAGGCAGCGAGATTTATTTTTCTATCTGTGGTAAGGCTGTAGAACGCGTGACTTGCAGTGCCGGTATTCCTGGTTTTCATCATCAAGATGCTTCTCTGCATGGAGTTTGTATGAACTCCTCTTGTGTTGTGATTGGCTCAGTGTGTCCTCTGAAGCTCCGCAGAACAAATGTTAATTCTCTCTAAATGACAAAAAAAAAAAAGTATATTCGCCTAAAGCAGGGGCGCCCAACCTTTTGAAGCACGAGGGCCACTTAAGCAACTTGGTAACCAGTCGTGGGCCACAATGAGCGGAGCGGGCAGATGAAGGGTTACGACTACTCTATAGGCCCTCTGATCCACCCAGATGGAAGGGGACAAATTCCCTTATTTTTTTTCAGATTGGAGGTAGGCGGGCGTAAACGGATATCTGTCGCTCTATAGGGGTGAATTGAGGGTCTCATTTGTTTGGGCTGATTGTGTGAAAAGGGCCTAAGACTGCTTCCACACTGATGTGCTACGGTTTACCCACACCCACTGTGTCTATGCTACGGGTCAGCTGAACTTTGCCATAGACTCCACCTGTGGCAAAAGCCAGTGCTGTAGAGGAAGCATCGGCTTATGGGGTTCTGCTCCGCAGCTGCTTTCTTCCTCTACCACCAGCTTCATTCACAACACTGATGCTGCGGTATGGCGGGTCGGCAACCTGCGATCTAGGTTTGCCAACTTCCATTCCAGAGCAGAAGGTTACGGGCCACATCAGAGTGCTCCGCAGGCCACATCTGGCCCCCGGGCCACTGGTTGGCCACCCCTGGCCTAAAGTCTTCTGCAGCAAATGGGAAACATGCTCAGGACAGGGGGGCAATCTGCATCTTCTGTGGTGGAGAAATATGTTTTGGGAGGAATGATCTCGCCAGGGCATGTACTGGCCATCGGGACTACCGGGAGTTTCCCGGTGGGCCGATAGCTCAGTGGGCCGGTCAGGTGCAGTCCTGGAGCCACTCCTCTCTGACAGTGAGTGATCACGATTTCACTCCTGTCAGGAGGAGCAGCTTCCGTCACTTGCTGGAGAGAGGATTAGGCTTTCTGCTCCCCTCTGATGTAAGGGGGCTGCTGATGGGGACACTCTGATGTAAGGGGGCTGCTGATGGGGACACTCTGATGTAAGGGGGCTGCTGATGGGGACACTCTGATGTAAGGGGGCTGCTGATGGGGACACTCTGATGTAAGGGGGCTGCTGATGGGGACACTCTGATGTAAGGGGGCTGCTGATGGGGACACTCTGATGTAAGGGGGCTGCTGATGGGGACACTCTGATGTAAGGGGGCTGCTGATGGGGATACTCTGATGTAAGGGGGCTGCTTATGGGGACACTCTGATGTAGGGGGCTGCTGATGGGCACACTCTGATGCAAGAGGGCTGCTGATGGGCACACTCTGATGCAAGGGGGCTGCTGATGGGGACACTCTGATGTAAGGGGGCTGCTGATGGGGACACTCTGATGTAAGGGGGCTGCTGATGGGGACACTCTGATGTAAGGGGGCTGCTGATGGGGACACTCTGATGCAAGAGGGCTGCTGATGGGCACACTCTGATGCAAGGGGGCTGCTGATGGGGACACTCTGATGTAAGGGGGCTGCTGATGGGGACACTCTGATGTAAGGGGCTGCTGCTGATGGGGACACTGATGTAAGGGGCTGCTGCTGATGGGGACACTGATGTAAGGGGCTGCTGCTGATGGGGACACTGATGTAAGGGGGCTGCTGCTGATGGGGACACTGATGTAAGGGGGCTGCTGATGCGGACACTCTGATGTAAGGGGGCTGCTGCTGATGGGGACACTCTGATGTAAGGGGGCTGCTGCTGCTGATGGGGACACTCTGATGTAAGGGGGCTGCTGCTGCTGATGTGGACACTCTGATGTAAGGGGGCTGCTGCTGATGGGGACACTCTGATGTAAGGAGGCTGCTGCTGATGGGGACACTCTGATGTAAGGGGGCTGCTGCTGATGGGGACACTCTGATGTAAGGGGGCTGCTGCTGATGGGGACACTCTGATGTAAGGGGGCTGCTGCTGATGGGGACACTCTGATGTAAGGGGGCTGCTGCTGATGGGGACACTCTGATGTAAGGGGGCTGCTGCTCAAATTTAAGTGATTTCCATTGCCAAATTTTTGTCCCAGTCCACCCCTGATCTCGCCCTCTTCCAGAAGATTCTGTTTGTTTATATTTGGGTATCTGCTCACCAAAAGGAGGAATGAGGTCAGCGCAGGATAACAAATCATGGGGGGGCGAGGGGGAAATCTGTGTGGATGTGGTCCTTCTGGAAGGCTGGGGACTCTGTAGGGACACTGTGGGAGACTAGAGGATGCTACAGGGGCTTGGGGGGTATTGTAGGGGAATATAACTAGGGTGTTTGGGAAACTGTGGGAGGTTGAGGGACCCAGTGGGGTGGTTGAAGGGCACTGTGGTCCTATAAGGCAAGTTGGGAGTCACTGTGGTAGTTTAGAAGATCTTCAGCTGGTGGGGGGCTGGGACCTCTCAACAGGCCAGGGCCCAGTGGTTGGGGACCAATGCTCTTGACCAGTGGTCATCAACCATGTCCTCAGGGCCCGCATGGTGGAAAGCTTTTGCGAGCGCATTCCCGTGATACAGCGGCGGGCATAGCCGCCAACTGTATCACTCGCCCCCGGCGCGCCGCGTCATCTTCTGTAATTGACAGCAGCGCCAGCCAATGGCTGCGCTGCTATCAATCCACCCAGCCTAGCCAATCAACGGCCAGGCTGGGAACCCAAGAACATCACATGGACGCGCCCGGGACTTTCGAATGGTCAGGTAAGTAAAACGTGGTCTCAATCCTACAATCCCTGCAGTCGATCATTTTGGTATTGCTTACCTCTTTGTCTCTGGAAGGCGTTGTCTAGTAAACATTCTGTATAGTAAGAAGACCTCTTGAAAAAAAAATGTATGTAATGCAGAAAGACGCGAGAGGAATGTGTAGCGATCCATCAATTGGTCAGCAAGGCAGTTTGTGAAAAAAGTTGGCTCTTCTGCAAAACTACTTTTCAAATGTAAACAATGTGACTCAAGTCATTGTGCTGATTGTCGGCTCCTCTGGGTGTGGCTATTTTTTTTTTTGGTTCTCTGCTTAGCAATACTACATAGAAATTGGATAAAATCGCATCTTGCAAAGACGCACCTCTGGCCTGTAGGTGTATAGTCGGGTTAAAAATAATAATAATAATATAATCTCACACACACATACATACACATACAATAATAAATATTAATAATATCGCACTATATTACCAAAAGTATTGGGACCCCTACTTTTACATAAGCTTTAATGGCATCCCAGTCTTAGTCCGTAGGGTTCAATATTTAGTTGACCCACCCTTTGCAGCTATACCAGCTTCAACTCTTCTTTATTAGTGAACATGAAGGCCAAGAAACACACCAGGCAGGTCAGGGATAAAGTTGTGGAGAAGTATAAAGCAGGGTTAGGTTATAAAAAAAATCTCCCAAGCTTTGATCATCTCACGGAGCCTCTGTTCAATCCATCATCCGAAAATGGAAAGAGTATGGCACAACCGCAAACCCACCAAGACATGGCCGTCCACCTAAACTGACCGGGCCGGGGAAGGAGAGCATTCATCAGAGAAGCAGCCAAGAGGCCCATGGTAACTCTGGAGAAGCTGCAGAGATCCACATCTCAGGGGGGAGAATCTGTCCACAGGACAACTATTAGTGGTGCTCTCCACAAATCTGCCCTTTTATGGAGGAGTGACAAGAAGAAAGACATTGGGGAAAGCAAGACATAAGAAGTCCTGTTTGTGAGAAGCCATGTGGGGGAGGGGACACAGCAAACATGTGGAGGAAGGTGCTCTGATCACATGAGACCAAAATTGAACTTTTTGGCCAAAAAGCAAAACACTTTGGGGTCAATTCACAAAGAGAAACGTTATTGGTTTTCTTCAGGTGTTAAATTAGCACTCCTTATTTAACGCTAGCAAACATGGTATTCACGAAAGCTATAATCGTTATTTAACATAGTCGTTATGGTTTTCAACTGACTCTTTATCCAAACGTTATTCTAACTACTCAGACTTTATTATTAACATTTGGGACGTTAAAATAACTCTTAAAGGGGTGTTCCAGCCAAAAATGGTGTTTATTAAAAGTCAGCAGCTACAAAAAGTGTAGCTGCTGGCTTTTAATAAACACTCACTTACCTGCTCCTGCGTTCCAGCGACGCGCCGACCGGGGCTCCGCTCCTCTGCCCCCCTCCCTGGCCGGCGTCTCCATCCTGTCTGTGGGCACCCAGCCGTGACAGCCTTCGGCTTCACGGCCGGGCACCCACTGCGCATGCGCGAGCCGTACTGCGCATGCGTGCGCGGCGCGGCTCGCCGCTGATTGGAGAGGCGATCGCATGGGACCTGTCAGTGTCCCATGTGATCGCCTACAGGGAGGGGGCTGGTGTAGGCGATTAAGCTTAATCGCCTAACCAGCCCCTCGGCGGAAGCAGGAAGTGGGACAGGAAGTCCCACTCCTACTGAAGCCCCCACTCCCCCCCCCAAAAAAATTACATGCCAAATGTGGCATGTATGGGGGTGAGGAGTGGGTTAAGAAGGGGTCATATTTTTGGGTGGAACACCCCTTTAAGATCGTTAAATAATGCTGGAGAGATGCATTCTGGGAGCAGAAGGGGAGGAGAACAGCTGCATGTGGAAAAGAGCAGATGCAGAGAGAGAGAGACACACACAAGCAATACACATGGAGATTGAGCATGTGATGTGCATAACTTCTAGTGTGTGCTTTTCTAAAGCCATGTGTATTTCCTCATACAGAGAATAAATCATGGGAGATGATAATCGGAATTTAGCTATCACCTGGGTTTCAGAAAAGTCATCCAAAATAGTATGTGAACGGAATACACGTTTATAAATCTGAACAACATTCTAACGTGTTCTTCTTCGCCTCTGGATAATTTTAAGTTCAAATAGAGCATGGTTCTAGCTTGCCCAACACTACACTACACTACAAAAATCGCCAAAAGCTTCCTCTAACAACAAAATATCGCCTGGGAAATGTCATAACGCCACCCTGAGGGAGGTGTTAATTTAACGATTGCTTAACGATTGATAACTGTCCAAAAAATCTTTGTGAATTGCACTTCTGTACATATTTAACGATTTGAATCTTTAAAATAACGATTTGAATCTTTAAAATAACGATTTGAATCTTTAAAATAACGATTTGACTCTTTAATAAGGATCCACACCTTAAAATATCGTTTCTGTGTAGGGAAACGTTATTTGATGATATTTCAGAGCGTTAAATCGTTTAGTGAATTGAACTAGCTTCAATAACGTGCAAAATCGTTAAAATAACACTCGCAATCTGAAAATAAAGCTTTGTGAATTGACCCCTATGTGTGGAGGAAAACTAACACTGCACATCACCCTAAACACTATCCCCACTGTGAAACATGGTGATGGCAGCATCATGTGGTGGGGATGCTTTTCTTCAGCAGGGACAGGGAAGCTGGTCAGAGTTGATGGGAAGATGGATGGAGCCAAATACAGGACAATCTTAGAAGAAAAGCTGTTGGAGTCTGCAGAAGACTTGAGACTGGGGGGGGGGGGTTCACCTTCCAGCAGGACAACGACCCTAAACATACAGCCAGAGCTACAATGGAATGGTTTAAATCAAAGCCTATTCATGTGTTAGAATGGCCCAGTCACAGTCCAGACCTAAATCCCATTGAGAATCTGTGGACAAGACTTGAAAATTGCTGATCACAGACACTCTCCGTCCAATCGGACAGAGCTTGAGATATTTTGTAAAGAAGAATGGGCAGAAATGTCCCTCTAGATGTGCGAAGCTGGTAGAGACACCCCCCAAAAACACTTGTGGCTGTAATTGTAGAGAAAGGCGGTTCTACAAAGTTTTGACTCCGGGGGGCGCCATACAAATGTACCCCCCACACTTTTTTCACATATTTATTTGAAAAAAATGTTAAACCATCCTTCCACTTCACAATTATGTGCCACTTTGTGTTGGTCTATCGCACAATCCCTATAAAATACATTTATGTTTTTGGGTGTAACGTGACAAAATGTGTAAAATTTCAAGGGGTATGAATACTTTTTTCTTTTTTATTTTATGTGATCAGAACTCAGTATTTCAGATTCAGATCCTCCCCCGCATCAAAATGTTGCTGATCTCGGGAGGATGTGTTCACCGTCTTTTTTTTTTCTTTTTTTCTTACACTTGTTACAATGTGTAATGGTGAAGGATCTAATTTTTGGGTGTTATGGTATGATCTCACTGTCGGCTCCTCCCCCTACCTGTCAAACACCCTCTGAAAAGCGATCCACCATAGAATGCTATTCAGCCTTTATGGTCAAGAAAAGAGAAGCGTTCTGCATGAAGCTCAAACAAAGCAGAGCGGAGGGGGAGGGGAGGAGTGGTTTAGCTGGTGATGTGGAAACGCCAACATGCTCAGGTGCCAAAACATAGAGATTAGAGGTGTGCCAGCTGAACAGGTGAGGCCGCCTGGCACGGCTATAAACTGCCGAAATACAAAACAATCCTGCACACCCTGCAAGGCTCATAGTTTTTCCAAAATACTGCGGGCCAAAATTGCCCCTTTGGAGCATTTAAATATGGCATCGGATATCTGCTCGTTTAATGTAGAGCTTTGGCCTTCCAATAAATAAACAAACTTCCACAAATACCGGTTGATCCTGCCAAATAATGCATCTTCCTCTGATGGGTGACCACAATGCTGCACTGCTCCTGAATTCACAGCAGAGTTGTCACTCATGTAGGCGGAGCCTGTCTGCACTACAGAAGGATGGGGAAATGTGGGGGACGAGGCTGTTGTCACTCATCTAGGCAGTCTCTGCACTACAGAGGGAGGGAAAAATGTAGGGGACGAGGCTGTTGTCACACTCATCTAGGCAGTGCCTGCACTACAGAGGGATTGGGAAATGTAGGGGACGAGGCTGTTGTCAACCTCATCTAGGCAGTATCTGCACTACAGGGGGATGGGGAAATGGGGATGAGGCTGTCACACGCATCTGGGCAGTGTCTGCCCTACAGATGGAGGGAGAAATGTAGGGGATGAGGCTGTTGTCACACTCATCAAGGCAGTGCCTGCACTACAGAGGGATTGGCAAATGTGGGGGACGAGGCTGTTGTCACACTTATCTAGGCAGTGTCTGCACTACAGGGGGATGGGGAAATGTGGGGGATGAGGCTGTCGTACTAATCTGGGTAGTGTCTGCACTACAGAGGGATAGGGAAATGTGGGGGACGAGGCTGTTACACTCATATGGGCAGTGTATGCACTACAGAGGGATTGGCAAATGTGCGGGACGAGGCTCTTGTCACACTCATCTAGGCAGTGCCTGCACTACAGAGGGATAGGAAAATGTAGGGGACGAGTCTGTTGTCACACTCATCTAGGCAGTGCCTGCACTACAGAGGGATAGGAAAATGTGGGGGACGAGTCTGTTGTCACACTGATCTAGGCAGTCTCTGCACTACAGGGGGATGGGGAAATGTGGGGGATGAGGCTGTCGTACTAATCTGGGCAGTGTCTGCACTACAGAGTGATTGGCAAATGTGGGGGACGAGGCTATTGTCACACTCATCTAGGCAGTGCCTGCACTACACAGGGATTGGGAAATCTAGGGGACGAGGCTGTTGTCACACTGATCTAGGCAGTGTCTGCACTACAGAGGGATAGGGAAATGTAGGGGACGAGGCTGTTGTCGCACTCATCTAGGCAGTGTCTGCACTACAGAGGGATAGGGAAATGTAGGGGACGAGGCTGTTGTCGCACTCATCTAGGCAGTGCCTGCACTACAGAGGGATAGGGAAATGTGGGGGACGAGGCTGTTGTCACACTCATCAAGGCAGTGCCTGCACTACAGAGGGATTGGCAAATGTGGGGGACGAGGCTGTTGTCACACTTATCTAGGCAGTGTCTGCACTACAGGGGGATGGGGAAATGTGGGGGATGAGGCTGTCGTACTAATCTGGGTAGTGTCTGCACTACAGAGGGATAGGGAAATGTGGGGGACGAGGCTGTTGCACTCATATGGGCAGTGTATGCACTACAGAGGGATTGGCAAATGTGCGGGACGAGGCTATTGTCACACTCATCTAGGCAGTGCCTGCACTACAGAGGGATAGGAAAATGTAGGGGACGAGTCTGTTGTCACACTTATCTAGGCAGTGCCTGCACTACAGAGGGATAGGAAAATGTGGGGGACGAGTCTGTTGTCACACTGATCTAGGCAGTCTCTGCACTACAGGGGGATGGGGAAATGTGGGGGATGAGGCTGTCGTACTAATCTGGGCAGTGTCTGCACTACAGAGTGATTGGCAAATGTGGGGGACGAGGCTATTGTCACACTCATCTAGGCAGTGCCTGCACTACAGAGGGATAGGGAAATGTAGGGGACGAGGCTGTTGTCACACTGATCTAGGCAGTCTCTGCACTACAGAGGGAGGGAAAAATGTAGGGGACGAGGCTGTTGTCACACTCATCTAGGCAGTGTCTGCACTACAGAGGGATAGGGAAATGTAGGGGACGAGGCTGTTGTCACACTCATCTAGGCAGTGTCTGCACTACAGAGGGATAGGGAAATGTAGGGGACGAGGCTGTTGTCGCACTCATCTAGGCAGTGCCTGCACTACAGAGGGATAGGGAAATGTGGGGGACGAGGCTGTTGTCACACTCATCTAGACAGTGTCTGCACTACAGAGGGATGGGGACATGTGGGGGACGAGGCTGTTGTCAACCTCATCTAGGCAGTATCTGCACTACAGGGGGATGGGGAAATGGGGATAAGGCTGTCGCACGCATCTGGGCAGTGTCTGCCCTACAGAGGGAAGGAGAAATGTAGGGGATGAGGCTGTTGTCACTCATCAAGGCAGTGCCTGTACTACAGAGGGATAGGGAAATGTGGGGGACGAGGCTGTTATCACACTCATCTAGGCAGTGTCTGCACTACAGAGGAATGGGGACATGTAAGGGAACGAGGCTGTTGTCACACTGATCTAGGCAGTGTCTGCACTACAGAGGGGTTGGGAAATGTAGGGGACGAGGCTGTTGTCAACCTCATCTAGGCAGTCTCTGCACTACAGAGGGAGGGAAAAATGTAGGGGACGAGGCTGTTGTCACACTCATCTAGGCAGTGTCTGCACTACAGGGGGGGTGGAGAAATGTGGGGGGACGAGGCTGTCACACTCATCTGGGCAGTGTCTGTACTACAGAGGGATTGGCAAATGTGGGGGACGAGGATATTGTCGCACTGATCTAGGCAGTGTCTGCACTACAGAGGGATGGGGAAACTGTAGGGGACGAGGCTGTTGTCAACCTCATCTAGGCAGTATCTGCACTACAGGGGGATGGGGAAATGGGGATGAGGCTGTCGTACGCATCTAGGCAGTGCCTGCACTACAGAGGGATTGGGAAATGTAAGGGACGAGGCTGTTGTCACACTGATCTAGGCAGTCTCTGCACTACAGAGGGGGGAGAAATGTGGGGGACGAGGCTGTTGTCACACTCATCTAGGCAGTGTCTGCACTACAGAGGGATGGGGAAATGTGGGGGATGAGCCTGTTGTAACTCATCTAGGCAGTGCCTGCACTACAGAGGGATGGGGAAATGTGGGGGACGAGGCTGTTGTCACACTGATCTAGGCAGTCTCTGCACTACAGAGGGGGGAGAAATGTGGGGGACGAGGCTGTTGTCACACTCATCTAGGCAGTGTCTGCACTACAGAGGGATGGGGAAATGTAGGGGATGAGCCTGTTGTAACTCATCTAGGCAGTGCCTGCACTACAGAGGGATGGGGAAATGTGGGGGACGAGGCTGTTGTCACACTGATCTAGGCAGTCTCTGCACTACAGAGGGATGGGGAAATGTGGGGGACGAGGCTGTTGTCACACTGATCTAGGCAGTCTCTGCACTACAGAGGGGGGAGAAATGTGGGGGACGAGGCTGTTGTCACACTCATCTAGGCAGTGTCTGCACTACAGAGGGATGGGGAAATGTAGGGGATGAGCCTGTTGTAACTCATCTAGGCAGTGCCAGCACTACAGAGGGATGGGGAAATGTGGGGGACGAGGCTGTTGTCACGTCTTATTTAGCTTGTAGCTTGTCAGTTATCTGGCCACACCCAGATCCGCCCACTGATTTTGAGATTAACCACACCAATTCTGTTGCTGAAACCCTCCCACTGTGAGCAGTAGTGCCTGTGAGGGGGAGCACATGAGACGTCAATGGAAGAGGCTTGGGATCGGTCAGAGGAGGTTATGGAAGTTATGTGTAAGTGGCTGTTTTGGTTGTGTATCACCTGATAGCTGAATAATGTTGTTCTTCATACAGAAGCCTTCAGTTGTATTTTAAGTGCAACATGCAGAGTAATATAAGTGTCCCCCTTCCAGGTATTTATTGCCCCTCACTCCTTCAGCCTTTACAACCGTAGATTGGGACATGCTGGACTTCTTCATGGAGACTTGTACAGCGACTGGTCCTCGTTAAACTGCATTTTAGACGCCCCCTCTTGGACCTCTGGCCTCCTTCAGACTGTCCACTCTGAAGCTTCTATTAGTAAATCTGGGAATGCGCAGTCTAGGGGCGGTTGGGCTGATAATGTAGTAATGAGACCGGCGGTGGATCTGAAGGAACGGTCTGCTTCTTCTGCAGGGAAGACGTGTCGCGGTGTGTGGGAGGGAGAGATCTGCATTGATCGGAGGATGGGAATGGCAGAACTTGTTGCGTTTTTTAATAAGCTTGGTCTGCTGAATCTCATCTTCTCTGATTCCCCACAAGAAACGGCAGATTTTTTATTTCTGCTACGGCAATCACTAGAACACTCGACCTCCAGCCGAGAGCCTTGCTGTTGTCATGGCCAGTCTTGGAGGAGATTGGAGACTCTACAGGCAAACAAACAATGACAATTCATGGGGGTGTGAAGGGGCCCCTAATTCATGGCTCCTGTATTAAATTCCCTTCACTGTGCGGGTGACGAGATCTGCCACATTTCCAGCCAAATGCTCAGGAAGTTGGTTGTGACGAAGAATCTCTCCCACTAGAACACCTTCATATTACAGTTTGTTGCTCCAAGGCAGTCTGTTCTCTATTGCTTTGCAGAGTGCTGTCAGTCAAACACAGGACATGTGCCTGCAGAGGGGGTTTGGGGGGGGGGGGGGTATACAGCCACAGTCTTTGTTCAGTTGGCAGACTGGGGCAGTTCCTTGAACATGATGTGCCATGGAAGTGAAGGCCTAGGGCAGTGATGTAGAACATTGGCACCCCAGATGTTTTGGGACTACATTTCCCATGATCATGCGCGCTGCAATGTAGTTGAGCATCAAGGGAAATGTAGTTCCAAAACATATCAGGTGCCAAGGTTTGCCATCACTGGCCTAGGGGAACCTTTCCCAACTGGTCTTCCTCAGAGAAACCCTTGACTTTTTTTGGGGTCTTTGGAAACCTATTTGTAACGAAATGTCCCACAGTGCGCTCGAGTGCTTTCATCATATACCGCTTCCTCCCAGTCTGAATATAGATATCAGATGTTCCAACCACTGTCAACTACAAACAAGACGATACTCGTTTGATTGCTGAACATGAACTGTTTATTAGAACCAAAATACTATTGTATACTAAATGGTATTGTATACAGTAGAAGAGGAGGTTCCTACCTCCTGCTCATATTACTCTAACAATACACCTGTAACCAGAAACCTAAATTAACTAACATGAGCTAAATAACTAATCCCATAAAGCAGCTGATGTGACTCTGTGCCCTCCTGGGCATTGTTATGATAAATCAGGATTTCACTACAGGTCAGACTTGTTGTCACCGAGCTTCACACACTAGATTATGCATTATCAGAAGTATAAACACAGGACACCTTCTCGCATTAAACTTTTTCTAAATAAGTGTTAAACCTTTTAACTGTATTACTTTAGTACATGACCTATGCCATACTCAACGTCCTCTTTAGTTGTGGATGGGCCTTGCAAATCCTTTTTCAGAGAAAATCTACAACTCAAATCTGACTGAAAATCATTCACTCCTGTTTAATGGCCCGGGTAAAGTCTTCCACAAAACTACATTACAAGCACAGATATCGGTTATTCCGAAGGAAGGCAAAGACCCAAACCAATGCGGGAGCTATCGGCCGATCTCTCTTCTTAATACTGACTTTAAGTTATTTACTAAAATCCTGGCCGTTAGACTCCAACAGCATCTAACGTTTCTCATTCATTTAGATCAGGTAGGTTTTGTCCCGACTAGGGAAGCCAGAGACAATACCACTAAAGTCTTAAACCTGTTACACATTGCAGTAGATAAAAAAACACCATGCCTTTTCCTTGGGACGGACGCCGAAAAGGCGTTCGACCGGGTCAATTGGGCGTTCATGTTTGAGACGCTGCGATATATAGGCCTGGGGAGTAAGATGCTTCGTTGGATAACTGCAGCTTACACTGAACCTACAGCCAGTGTTAGAGCTAATGGGGTTCTCTCAGAGACCTTCACAGTTACCAACGGCACTAGACAGGGCTGTCCCTTATCACCCCTCCTGTTTGCACTCTCTCTGGAACCCTTCTTGTGCCACATCCGACTGAATCCAAATATTACAGGTATAGGAGTGAACGAAAGGCAATATAAAATCTGTGCCTACGCTGATGATCTGATGTTCACCCTTACAAACCCTATGACCTCCCTGCCAAATCTGTTACACGAATTCGAATTATATGGTCAGCTTTCTAATTTCTAATTTTAAGATCAACTATAATAAATCAGAGGCAATGGGCATAGGGATTCCACCTACTCAACTTATTAGACTTAGAGATAGCTTTCACCTGAAATGGACAGATACGGCTTTGTTGTATCTTGGTATTCATATACCTACGTCCTTTTCCCAAGTTTTTAAGTTAAACTTCCCACCTCTTTTGAAGACAATTCAACAGTCGCTGGACCAATGGAGTAGTGGTCTTCACTCCTGGTTGGGCCGCTGTAATATTCTTAAAATGGCAGTGCTCCCTAAACTTCTTTATCATATGCAGGCCCTTCCAATTCATATTCCTAGGAATTTCTTTAAACAAATTCATTTTATTTTTACTCGTTTCCTATGGTCAGGGAAACACCCACGACTGAGTAGGGCGACACTTTCACTACCTAAATCATACGGGGGGTTGGCATTTCCAGATATGCGTCTTTATTATCAAGCATGCCACCTTAGTAGACTTCTCGACTGGAATAGGCATAAGGACATCAAACTGTGGACGCAGTTGGAACAAGACCAGAGTGAAATCCCTCTTATCAGAGCTCCCTGGTGTTATACAGCCTTACCACATAAAGTTAAGCAACACCCACTAATAGGTAATACGGTTGGAGAGTGTGCGCGCCTGTTATCGGGACCCCCCTTCTCGACGCGCGAATCTCCAATGAGACCTGTGATAGGTCATCCCCAATTTGGACCAGGCCTACATGATAGGATTTTTCGCAAACTACGGGAAGCAGGAGTTCACCAGGCGTCTCATTTTAGTATTTTGGGTAGATGGAGGACGTATTCTGAGCTGGTGGACCCTAACGGTCAGTTTAAACTAGACTTTATGAGAGCTTTGCAGTTAAGTCATTTTCTTAAGACCATCCCACCCCCCCCTGACGTTTTGCAATACCCACTTACGACTATAGAAGAGCTTTGCTCAAAGACTGGGACGATTGCCCATACATTATCTCTGATGTATGCTGTATTGGTAACACCTCAGGGAGACCACCAACCCCCGACTCTATTGAAATGGGAGAGAGACTTAGACCGTCATTTTACCTCGAACGAGAAAGACCGGATAATTCAGTTAACTCATAAGTCTTCCAGGTGCTCTAAGTATCAGGAAACCAACTATAAACTTTTTACACGTTGGTATAGGACCCCTGCCCTTTTACATAAACTATTCCCGACGTCCTCAGATCTTTGTTGGAGGTGCCAGAATAATAGGGGTACTCTTTTACATATATTTTGGTCATGCCCCCGTATTAGGGGGTTCTGGGAGGGGGTTCGTGGAATTGTACAACAATTCACGGATTGTACGATCCCGGAAGACCCGGCCTTTTTTCTTTTACATGTAACTGATATCCCTATGCGAGTTTATGAAAAATCAATTATCCGTCACCTTCTCGACGCAGCCAAACACTGTATTCCACTCAACTGGAAGTCACCGCATCCTCCGTCTATAGCCTCTTGGCTTCGGAGGGTTGACGAAATCGGTCGGTTAGAGGATTTGGTCCTCACTGGACAAAAACGACAAGAGAATTACAAAGATACCTGGCAACCCTGGAATATATTCAGGTACTCAATAGAGGGCCAACGCCTCAGAGAGTCCGCTACGCCAAACTGATCGTTCCATACATACCATTCGTGGGTTCATATGAATCATATGAACCATGCTCCATAAATGACACCTGGGAAGTGAACCAGGATAATAGTGTATTGAAGGACTGATACTTAAACTTCCATGCCTGCAAACCCCTTCCCTTCTTTTTCCCCCTTTTATATTCCTCACTCCCTTTCTTTCTTATTTTTATTTATTTATTTTTATTTTATTTTTCTCTTTTTTTTTTTATTTTATTTTTATTAGTGTGTGTGTATGTATGTGTATGTATGTGTGTGTATGTATATATATGTGTATATATATATATATATATATATATATATATATATATATATATATATGTGTATGTGTGTATGTATATGTGTATGTATATGTATATATATATATTTTTTTTCACTTCCCTAAGAAAATGGAAAATAAATACAACTGTTAAGTTTATGTTATCCATGTAGGTGCATGAGCAATATCATTATTATCTATTTAAATTGTTATATTTTCTTTGTTTGTAATCCTTGTGGACTAATTCCCTCGATATAAATAAAATAATAAAAAAAAAAAAAGAAAATCATTCACTCCATGTGTGGTTGAAATATAACCTCAGCGCTTAAAG
Source organism: Rana kukunoris (assembly GCA_029574335.1). Lineage (NCBI taxonomy): Eukaryota > Metazoa > Chordata > Amphibia > Anura > Ranidae > Rana > Rana kukunoris. Next base: position 148,499,681 of record CM056060.1, read on the forward strand.
ATCAGACGGGCTGAGTGATTTGTGGAGAAAGACATGGAAAAAGTCGACTTTACAATAACTGTTCAAAATATGTGCAATACATGGGTCTGTCCGTGAAGGTTCTCACTTATTCAGGTCATGGTAGATCTAGTAATAGTAGGTCTCATGGCCATGATGTATCTAGTAGTAGGTCTCATGGCCATGATGTATCTAGTAGTAGGTCTCATGGCCATGATGTATCTAGTAGTAGGTCTCGTGGCCATGATGTATCTAGTAGTAGTAGTAGTAGTAGTAGTAGTAGGTCTCATGGCCATGATGTATCTAGTAGTAGGTCTCATGGCCATGATGTATCTAGTAGTAGGTCTCATGGCCATGATGTATCTAGTAGTAGGTCTCATGGCCATGATGTATCTAGTAGTAGGTCTCATGGCCATGATGTATCTAGTAGTAGTAGTAGGTCTCATGGATCCAGGTCAGCTGGACATTTTCTTTAATACTGAGGATCTTTCAAAGCTTCTGCAAGCCACTTTGTCCCCCTTTTTACATGGGGTAGTTTCCATTCCAGTCAGCTCAGATCCCTGTTGATTGGAGCAGAGCGGACGGATGACACTCGGTTTCTGTAGATGGGACATGGACAGCTCTGCTCTATGGGTGACCAGGAGTAATTGAACTCTGCTATATATATATATATATATATCAAATTTTTGTGTGTTGCTGCACGTTTAACGCAGTATATTCCAGTGTGTTGCTGCACCTTTAACGCAGTATATGCCTAGTGCACGTTTAATGTTGTATATTTCAGTGTGTTATGTGCTGTTTAATGCTGTATTGTTCTGTGAGTTAGTGCACGTTTAATGCAGTATATCCCAGTGTGTTACTGCACTTTAACGCAGTATATTTCTGTGCATTACTGCACGTTTAACACAGTATATTCCAGTGTGTTACTGCACATTTAACGCAGTAAGTATTACTGTGTGTTATGTGCCGTTTAATGCTGTATTGTTCTGTGCGTTAGTGCACATTTAACGCAGTATATTTTGGTGCAATCTGAACCACACAGGGTGAGCCCAAGCACACCTTGTGCGCACGCCTATGATCGATTGATTGATTGATTTTCTTTAGATGTCTTACCGCCTTTTACCCTTAGCGTTTTGTAGCTTGAAGCTCAAAAAGCCTGGAGGGGGAAAAAAAATCAATGATTCTTTTATGGAGATGGTTTCACATCTCCACTCCAAAAGGCCTGAAGCTCAAACAAGTTCTGGAGCTTTTTGTTAGGCAGATTACAGGCATTTTTCTGCTTTTTACATTGGTGACCTTTTTGACCCCCTACAAAATCGTGGCGACTTTCAGCCGGAAAATGATACTCGGGTGTGAATGCAGCAGCCTCCAAACTTGCCTAAATGGATGCAGCATCTGTCCCCCGCCGGATCTTGGGCTGAGAACTGAGCGATCAAACACCGCCGACCGCTCGGCTCTCAGAGCTCCCTGAGCAGAGACCTGGGGACTGTTCTACGCCGGCTCTCTGCTCTGCCAATTTCGCTCACTGGGGTGTGGGAGCGAGGGGCTCGCTGAGTCTGGTTGCCGGTCCAGGCATGTGGGCAGATCCCCACTTCATTGTCTCAATCTTTCCCGAGCTCTGTGACGTCAGCCGATAGCAGGCTTCAGCTTCACTGCTGAAAACAGGTCACAGGAGTGCAGAACGAACTCAACTACTGTGATCCAGAGGAGAAATGCAGCCGAATTTGTTTTCCCCGTACTTCTCCTTTTTTTAAGATCTGCAGTGCAGTCTCTGGGTTGAAGGTGAATATTGCAGCAAAGGCTTTAATGGTCTTCTTTTTTTTTTTTTTTTTTTATTATTTTATCCTGTGTTTGACTTGCTTTAAGTGGTCAATTCTATTCTATTTTGACCAATTGGTATTTTTTTTTTTTTTACTCTAGTGTTGCTATAAAGTAATCAATTTTATTCTTCAATTCGTCTTTTTTTTTTTTTTTTATGCCACTATAAAAATTTCCGCTGTAAGGCACTGTAGAAGTCTTTGGAGATGAATTGCGGCACGTTGTGCGTCTTCTCTCTGTGTGGTGGAATGGAGCGATCAGCTCAGCACCGGCAGCACGCCTCATTGATTCTTCAGAGTTCAGTGCCACCGACTCCCCACCAGCCCCAGTGGACAACTTCCAACCATGATCTCATCCTCCCTCCTCTACCGCGCTGTGCCGGAGTTCATTCCGAGCCGCCGATAATACGGAATACAAAGAGCAAAGCCTGACCTTACCTAAAGGGGATTTATAGTCTCTATTTTTTGGATAAATACAATAATAGACGGTAGAGTCTATCGCTGGGGGGAGGGGGAGACTGAGGAAACGCTTCCTCCTGCCTGCAGCACACTGATGACATCATCTCAGCCTTGGCATGGTTACTGGACTGGAGATCCAGGGTGGCTTTTTAATGATAAAAGGTGAAGCTCTACATTAAAAAATAAATGTACACTTAATTGATGTGAACTCTTTCCCCCCCCCCCCCCCACACTCTTCCCTCTTCCCCCGGGTTTTCCACACAAACTGCTCTCCCATCCAGAGGCGGCGCTCTGTAGGGATCGGATGATTTGCTGCTCTACAGCCTGTCCTTTGCTGCCATCTTCTTCTGACGTCATCGGGCACTGGCTATCCTCCAGGTTCTTGCAGCTGGCCCCCTTATGACACCTGTGCTAGAGTACACTATATTACCAAAAGTATTGGGACACCTGCCTTTACACGCACATAAAATTTAATGGCATCCCAGTCTTAGTCCGTAGGGTTCAATATTGAGTTGGCTCCGCCCTTTGCAGCTATAACAGCTTCACCTCTTCTGGGAAGGCCGTCCACAAGGTTTAGGAGGGTGTCTATGGGAATGTTTGACCATTCTTCCAGAGGTCGGGGACTAATGTGGAAGAGAAGTCCTGGTTCACAGTCTCTGCTCTCATTCATCCCAAAGGTGTTCTATCTGGTTGAGGTCAGGACTCTGTGCAGGCCGGTCAAGTTTCTCCACCCCAAACTCGCTCATCCATGTCTTTATGGACCTTGCTTTGTACACTGGTGCGCAGTCATGTTGGAACAGGGAGGTCCCCAAACTCTTCCCACAAAGTTGGGAGCATGAAATTGTCCAAAATGTCTTGGTATGCTGATGCCTTAAGAGTTCCCTTCACTGGAACTAAGGGGCCAAGCCCCCCCCCCCCCCCACACACACACACACACACAACACACACACACACAACAAAGGATTTGGACCAGTGCACAAAGCAAGGTCTATAAAGACATGGATGAGCGACTTTGTGCAGGCCAGTCAAGTTCCTCCACCCCAGAGTCCTGACCGCAACCCGTCACGTGACAAGTTGTACCCCATGATTTCCAATAAGTACCGTTCATATCTGTGCGACTTCAAAGTAGTCCCTGCGCTACTTTTGGTCTCACTTTGATGCGACTTGAAGTCCAGGACCTTCAGAATACACAGGCATTGCTTCAAGTCGTGGCAAAACCTGAGTGACTTTGGGGTTGAAGTAGTGGAGACAGAGCCTAACTGCATTGGAGTGCCATTCATAATGAATGATGGTGTGCCAACATGCGTTACTGCAACACACCGCAGTGCAAATGTCTGTTCAATGCCCCCTCCACATTACATACCACCCCCTCATATTACATACCACCCCTCCTCCCACATTACATACTACCACTCCTCTCCCACATTACATACCACTACCACTCCTCTCCCACATTACATACCACCACCACCACTCCTCCCACATTACATACCACCACCACCACTCCTCCCACATTACATACCACCACCACTCCTCCCACATTACATACCACCACCACTCCTCCCACATTACATACCACCCCCTTATATTACATACCACCCCTCCTCCCACATTACATACTACCACTCCTCTCCCACATTACATACCACCACTCCTCCCACATTACATACCACCACCACTCCTCCCACATTACATACCACCACTCCTCTCCCACATTACATACCACCACTCCTCTCCCACATTACATACCACCACCACTCCTCCCACATTACATACTACCACTCCTCTCCCACATTACATACCACCACCACCACTCCTCCCACATTACATACCACCACCACTCCTCCCACATTACATACCACCACCACTCCTCCCACATTACATACCACCACCACTCCTCCCACATTACATACCACCCCCTTATATTACATACCACCCCTCCTCCCACATTACATACTACCACTCCTCTCCCACATTACATACCACTGCCACTCCTCTCCCACATTACATACCACCACTCCTCCCACATTACATACCACCACCACTCCTCCCACATTACATACCACCACCACTCCTCCCACATTACATACTACCACTCCTCTCCCACATTACATACCACTACCACTCCTCTCCCACATTACATACCACTACCACTCCTCTCCCACATTACATACCACTACCACTCCTCTCCCACATTACATACCACCACCACTCCTCCCACATTACATACCACACCACTCCTCCCACATTACATACCACACCACTCCTCCCACATTACATACCACCACCACTCCTCCCACATTACATACCACCACCACTCCTCCCACATTACATACCACACCACTCCTCCCACATTACATACCACCACCACTCCTCCCACATTACATACCACCACTCCTCCCACATTACATACCACCACTCCTCCCACATTACATACCACCCCCCCCCCATATTACAGACTGTGCTGGTGAGGAGCAGAACGCAGGTTTTCCTGTCATTCACCCTGTCTCGGGGTAAATCCGAATTTCCTCCGGTGACTTGTTATTGTGTTCGATGCGTTTTTGTTCCTCAAGGCCGTTGAGTCAGATTTGTTCTGATTTTCTCCTCCAGTCCTTTATTTGTTGTTCCACAAATACACAGTTACTGTATCGGCGGCGGTGAATCATGTCATCGGGGAGGAGCGCTGCCGGCGAGGACTCGTCTTCTTCTTTTTGTCTCTTTTGTTTTATTGAACCTTTTAATATGCGGATCACTTTGTTTGTTTTTTGGATTGTAGTTGCAAATGTTTCCTTTTTAATCTATAGAGAATTTTTTATTTCATTTAACCACTTAAGGACCTTGCCTGTTTTTTTCAGACTTGGTGTTTAGAAGATTAAAACATATATTTTTTTTTTTTTTTGGTAGAAAATTACTTAAAACCCCCAAACATTTTTTTCTAACACCCTAGAGAATAAAATGGCGGCCATTGCAATACTTTTTGTCTCACTGTATTTGCGCAGCGGTCTTACAAGCGCACTTTTTTTGGACAAAATTCACTTTTTTTTTAATTAAATAAACAGTAAAGTTAGCCCCATTTTTTTTTTTTTATATTGTGAAAGATAATGTTACGCTGAGTAAAATGATACATGTCATGCTTCAAAATTGCGCCCGCTCGTGAAATAGCGTCAAACTTTTACCCTTCAAAATCTCCATATGCGACTATTAAAAAATTCTACAGGTTGCATCTTTTGAGTTAGAGGAGGTCTAGGGCTAGAATTATTGCTCTCGCTCTAACGATTGCGGCGATACCTCACTTGTGTGGTTTGAACACCGTTTTCATATGCAGGCGCTACTCACGTATGCGTTCACTAATGCGTGCGAGCTCGTCGGGACGCTTTTTGTTTTCTTATTTATTTTTATTTTATAAATTTTTACACACACAAAAAAAAAAAAAAAAATGGGTCACTTTTATTCCTATTACAATGTAAACATCCCTTGTAATAGAAAAAAGCATGACAGGTCCTCTTAAATATGAGATCGGGGGGTCAAAAACACTGTGCATCTCTTATTTAGACTAAAATGCAAAATAAAAAAAATGACAACAAGAAAATATGCCTTTAACCACTTAAGACCCGGACCAAAATACTGCTAAAGGACCTTGCCCCTTTTTTGCGATTCGGCACTGCGTCGTTTTAATTGCGCGGTCGTGCGACGTGGCTCCCAAACAAAATTGGCATCCTTTTTTTCCCACAAATAGAGCTTTCTTTTGGTGGTATTTCATCACCTCTGCGGTTTTTATTTTTTGCGCTATAAACAAAAATAGAGCGACAATTTTGAAAAAAAAATGCAATATTTTTTACTTTTTGCTATAATAAATATCCCCCAAAAAGTTATATAATTTTTTTTTCCTCAGTTTAGGCCGATACGTATTCTTCTACCTATTTTTGGTAAAAAAAAATCGCAATAAGCGTTTATCGGTTGGTTTTCGCAAAATTTATAGCGTTTACAAAATAAGGGATAGTTTTATTGCATTTTTGTTAATTTTTTTTTTTTTACTACTAATGGCGGCGATCAGCGTTTTTTTTTTTTTTTTTTTTCGTGACTGCGACATTATGGCAGACACTTCGGACAATTTGGACACATTTTTGGGACAATTTGTCATTTTCACAGCAAAAAATGCATTTAAATTGCATTGTTTACTGTGAAAATGACAGTTGCAGTTTGGGAGTTAACCACAAGGGGGCGCTGTAGGATTTGTGTGTTCCCTGCGTGTAGGGGGGTGTGGCTGTAGGTGTGACGTCATCGATCACGTCCCCCTATAACAGGGATGACGTGATCGATGCTGCGGCCACAGTGAAGCACGGGGAAGCCTTGTTTACACACGGCTCTCCCAGTTCTTCAGTTTCGGGGACCAATCGCCGCAGTTCAGCGGCGATCGAGTCCCGCGGTCCTGGTCCCGGAACTTCGGACTGGGTCACGGGAGCGCTCCACGGCTGGGTACTAGAAACCAACGTGTATATATACGTTGATGTGCCCAGCCGTGCCATTTTGCCGACGTAAATGTGCAGTAGGCGGTCCTTAAGTGGTTAAGAAGCATGGTGGGCAGAAGTGAAGTTTTGACGTCACTTCCGCCCTGCTATGCTATGGAGACGGGCTGGGGGCCATCTTGCCCTCATTTGTATCCCAGCCTAGCAGGAGAGGGGACCCGTTCGCCTCCGCCGCTGCCGACGGCTCTGGTAAGCGGTGAAGGGCACGGGAGATGCGAGAGGGGGGGCCCCTCTCCAGCCGCCGATATTGGTGATCTTGCGGCAAATTCGCCACGGAGGCAACCGTTATCATTTAAAGGACCGCTCACAGGAAAGATGGATATCTGGGTTGTACCATCTTTAAAAAAATGACGTGTATATATACAGTGAGCGGGTCCTTAAACGGTGAAAGAGAACCGCGCTCAGGTCCCCGCCCACACCGCCATCCTTAAATGTCCTGAAGGTGTGCAATGTGCTGCAGCTATGCGAATCAATGCAAGTCGCACCTGAAATTGCAAAAAATTAGTGCAGGAACATTTCTATTTTTTTTTTTTTTTTAAATCGGTGCAGCGCCGTAAAGTCCCACCGACTTGAACAGTTCCATTGCTGACAATGGGGTAGGACTTTTCATGCGATTTGGAACTGTCAGATTGCATGACGAGTGGCATCAGTGCGAATGAGGGCTTAAAATTCAATTTTTTAATTTTTTAAAACAATAATTTTTATTTATTTATTTGATGCACAGTACTTTTAGGTCTTGCTTTAGGCCGTTTTTTTTAATTATATATATATATATATATATATATATATATATATATATATATATATATATATATATATATATATTATAAGTCAGCAGCTGCTGACTTTTAAAAAAAAAAAGGACACTTGCCTGTCCAGTGCGCCCGCAATGTCAGTAGCCGAGGCTGAGCAATTGCTCGGTCCTTGGCTGCTTCCGCCGCCATCCTTGGTGAGGGAATCAGGAAGTAAAGCTTGACGGCGTCACTCCCCGATTCCCTATTCCCTAGCTATGATGAAGCACTGAGCTACAGTGCGAAACGCGTCAGCTTCTGTCCTAATCTTTGCTGTGGCATGTATTTTTTTGTGACCAGTTTTAATAAAAGGAACATTTTTTTTTTGGAGTGCGGCTGTCCAAGTTTCTCTCTACATTTGCCCGATTCCCTATTGCGCATGCGCGAAGATCGCGGCGCTCCGTCACTGGTCCCCGCTTTCTCCTGTGAACAATGTTTCCCAGAAGACGGGGGGGGGTTTGGATGATGTCACAGGCTGGATTCCCCGAGGGGACCAGACCCGGGGTGCAAATACCTGTCTCAGTCCCCCCTCCCCCCTGAAAGGTGCCAAGTGTGTCACTGGAGGGGATCCAAAAAGCGGAGGTTCACTTTTTGTGTGAACCTCCGCTTTAAATACTTTTGAGACTGTTTTTTTATTTTTTTTTATTTGCTCCTCCGTGGTACATTGAAGAATGAATCGTCTCTTGCAAAATTTTACTTTTTTTTCTAGCAAATGCTGGAAAAAATTTTTTTTTTAGCGGGTTTGTTTTAGAAAGGGTTAATATTTGACGTGATCAGCGGCAGCCGGGAGCGATGTAGTCCTTGGGAGTCGGTGCTGAATGACAGGGAGAGGGCAGAGGCGGGGGTGGGGTGACTTGTTGGCTGTACCTGAGGACATGTGAGTTGGATATTGACAGAGAACGGCCCGCAGAAGGAGAAGGAAGGGAGATGTGTGGAAGAAGTTTACATAATAAGTTACATAGTTAGTCTGGTTGAAAAAAGACACAAGTCCATCCAGTTTAACTAATACAAGGGGGGGGGGGGGGGGTCATACAATCCAATATACAGTAAAACCTTGGTTTGAGAGCGTTTTGCAAAGACAGGCAAAATATTTTTATAAATGTTTGCCTTGTTATACAAGCGATGTCTTGATATAAGAATAGCGTCATGTCACACCTGAGTATAAAAGAGAAGAGGGGCGCCTCCAAGTGCAGCGATATGGTTACATTTAATGAAGGTACAACATATTGCTATACTCCTCTCTTCTCTTTTATACTCTGGAGCTCCTGCTGGATTTTGCTTCTAATCCCCTTGTGGAGGCTTCCATTTGTAGATGTACATTTTTATGGTTATACAACATATCGCATTGCTAAAATCTTTTTATATGGACTATAAACTGAAGAACTTCTGAATAAATGGTTGTGGAACAAATCATTTGCGTTTCCATTATTTCTTATGGGGAAATTTGCTTTGATATACAAGTGCTTTGGATTACAAGCATGTTTCTGGAATGCATTATGCTCGCAAAAAAAAAAAACATAACCATAAAAAAATTTAATCTTTATTATTATTATTATTACCATATTTATCGGCGTATACCACGCACTTTTTCCCCTTTAAAATCAGGGGAAAATCGTGGGTGCGCGATATACGCCGATCCTCGCTTTTTCTGAGCGCTGCCGACAAAGACCGAGCCGAGTGTACTGCGCACTCGGCTCCGCCCGCAGCCACGTGCGAGGAGCAGAACACGCCGGAAATTCCGGCTCTGCACAGCTCGACCGAGGCGTCAAATTCAACGCTGCAAGGCCGCCGGACAAGGCCGCCGGACAAGGCCGCCGGGCTAGACGGCAGACGGCCGCCGGGCAAGGCGGCAGACGGCCGCCGGGCAAGGCGGCAGACGGCCGCCGGGCAAGGCAGCAGACGGCCGCGGACAAGGCTGCCGACGGCCGCCGGGCTAGACGGCAGACGGCCGCCGGGCAAGGCCGCCGGGCAAGGCAGCAGACGGCCGCCGGGCAAGGCAGCAGACGGCCGCCGGGCAAGGCAGCAGACGGCCGCCGGGCAAGGCAGCAGACGGCCGCCGGGCAAGGCAGCCGACGGCCGCCGGGCTAGACGGCAGACGGCCGCCGGACAAGGCCACCGGGCAAGGCAGCAGACGGCCGCCGGGCAAGGCAGCAGACGGCCGCCGGGCAAGGCAGCAGACGACGGCCGCCGGGCAAGGCAGCAGACGACGGCCGCCGGGCAAGGCAGCAGACGACGGCCGCCGGGCAAGGCAGCAGACGACGGCCGCCGGGCTAGACGGCAGACGGCCGCCGGACAAGGCCACCGGGCAAGGCAGCAGACGGCCGCCGGGCAAGGCAGCAGACGGCCGCCGGGCAAGGCAGCAGACGGCTGCGGACAAGGCTGCCGACGGCCGCCGGGCTAGACGGCAGACGGCCGCCGGACAAGGCCACCGGGCGAGGCAGCAGACGGCCGCCGGGCGAGGCAGCAGACGGCCGCCGGGCGAGGCAGCAGACGGCCGCCGGGCGAGGCAGCAGACGGCCGCCGGACGAGGCAGCAGACGGCCGCCGGACGAGGCCGCAGACTTCCCTTCTCAGCTTGGGGTGCGCGTTATACGCCGGTGCGCGGTATACCCCGATAAATACGTTTTTTTTTTTTTTTTTTTTTTTTTTTTTATGAATGGCAACAGGGTCTCTTTGAAGGAGATCTTCCAACAAAAAGTGAGTCCGTTCCAGAGTCCAGGAGTCTTCAGCTGGTTTAGTTCTCTTGGTGGGAAATCTCCATAATGAGGAGGTCCTGGAGGTTGACGTTCTGATGGTTGCTTTGCTGTCTTGCTTCAGTTCTTTAAGTTGGCGCCCTGAAACTAATGACGCCAGCAACGCTGGAGCGACTGATCTGCATGCATTCTTCTAGGTCGGGATCTAATGTGCTGAAGCAAATGGACCATCATGACAGCTGGGGGCCAATCATGGATGAGGAAAAGTTAGCGGGTGAATTTCCTTGTCGCAGTTTTTTTCATGTTACTGCTGTCCTCAACCTCCAGCTACAGGGACAGGGGGAGGAGTCCAGAAAAGGGCCACCTACCTGGTGGGTGCTTCAGGTCTTCAATATCTGATTGTCCTCCAGTCCCTCTGATTGTTAAATCTGTGCGACCACCTTTGTCTAGAACTCCATCCTGCCGCCCCCTTTCCTTTTTCGGACCCATTTATTTATATTTTTTTTTTCCTGCACCCAATGATGGAGTAAGGTGCCCTGTCCAGAGTCTATCCTTTCCATGAGCCTCTTCTAGAAAATGGAGGCAGCGCCCAGCTAAACCATTTGTGGCCGCAGCATAATTGTGAAGTACCGTATATACTCGCGTATAAGCCGAGTTTTTTTAGCCCTTTTATTTTAGAGCTAAAAAAAAACACCCTCGGCTTATACTCGAGTCGGTGTACTTGAAATTATTGAGAGGCTGCAGGGCATCCGGCATCGGTACTTTAAAGATGGATATCTCAGTAACGGCAGCAGCTGCTGCCACAATCGAGATATCCATCTTTAGTGTGAGCGGTCCTGTAAAAGATAACGGTGGTCTCCGCGGCGGATTCGCCGCAAGATCACCGTTATCGGCGGCGGGAGAGGCCCCCCCCCTTTCCGCGCCCTCCGGCACTTACGTGAGCCGTCGGTAGCGGCGGAGGCGATCGGGTCCTTCAGCCTGCTGTGTGGGGATGCAAGTGAGGGCAAGATGGCCCTCACCCGTCCCCTTTCTCCTTTTTTTGTTCTTTCTTTCTTTCTTTCTTTCTTTCTTTTTTCTCTCCTCCTTTCTTTCTTTTTTTCTCTCCTCCTTTCTTTCTTTTTTTCTCTCCTCCTTTCTTTCTTTTTTTCTCTCCTCCTTTCTTTCTTTTTTCTCTCCTCTTCTTCTTTTATTTTTTTTCTTCTTTCTTTTTTTCTCCTTGCTTCCTTTCTACCTTCCTTTCTACCTTCCTTCCTTCCTTTGAACAAGGTGAAGTTGGGATCTCATACAGCTGTGCATGGTAGCCATCGGCTTCTGAGTGAGCCAGTTTTAGTAAATCGCCCCCTATGTGGTTCTGTGTGCGGGCAAAGTCCTCAACCAACCTGCATTAGTGCCAAGTAGGATCAGAGCAATCGGCACTGTTGGTGGCAAAGCTTTTGTGTCCGTGCCAGCGAGAGTCATGAAGGTTGATCTGAATTCATGAGTAATCGTAGAGGTGGAACAGCAACCGGAATTGTACATCCTGAATATCCCGAGCTATTGTGACTCATGAAGAAAAAAACAAAACATTCTAGCAATGATTGGCCAAACGGTGGGCTCATCAATGTCTACAAATCCATCATGCAGAGCATTCAGAGGAATGTCCTCACACTGCTACCTGGCCACTCCACGGAGCAGATCATTTTCCTCCACATCACTTCCCCTTTAAGAACCTCCCACTAGATAAACACTTCCCAGGCATTATCCCACTTGTTTGGGTTTTTTTTTTGCGTTTAAAAAAATAAATAAAAAAAAGTCTCATGAATGCTAATGAGCAGTGCTAATGAGCAGTGCTCAGCCCCACTTGAGTCTTGTTCCAGGAGTGGGACGGGAAGTTCCAATATCACTGTTTATAGCCGAGGACAGAATGTAGAGCTGTATATAGCGGAGGACGGAACGCAGAGCTGTATACTGTATATAGCGGAAGACGAAACGCAACAATGTTTACGTTATATAGCTGAGGACGAAACACAGAGCTGTATACTGTATATAGCAGGGGGACGGAACGCAGAGCTGTATACTGTATATAGCGGAGGACGGAACGCAGAGCTGTATACTGTATATAGCAGGGGGACGGAACGCAGAGCTGTATACTGTACATAGCGGAGGACGGAACGCAGAGCTGTAAGCTGTATATAGTGGAGGACGGAACGCAGAGCTGTGTATAGCGGAGGACAAAACGCAGAGCTGTATACTGTACATAGCGGAGGACGGAACGCAGAGCTGTATACTGTATATAGCGGAGGACGGAACGCAGAGCTGTGTATAGCGGAGGACGGAACGCAGAGCTGTGTATAGCGGAGGACGGAACGCAGAGCTGTGTATAGCGGAGGACGGAACGCAGAGCTGTGTATAGCGGAGGACGGAACGCAGAGCTGTGTATAGCGGAGGACGGAACGCAGAGCTGTGTATAGCGGAGGACGGAACGCAGAGCTGTGTATAGCGGAGGACGGAACGCAGAGCTGTGTATAGCGGAGGACGGAACGCAGAGCTGTGTATAGCGGAGGACGGAACGCAGAGCTGTGTATAGCGGAGGACGGAACGCAGAGCTGTGTATAGCGGAGGACGGAACGCAGAGCTGTGTATAGCGGAGGACGGAACGCAGAGCTGTGTATTGCATATAGCTGAGGAGAGAACGCAGAGCCGTATATTGCATATAGCTGAGGAGAGAACGCAGAGCCGTATATTGTATATAGCAGAGGACACATACAGTTTATACATCGCGCCCGGCAATGTCTGATGTCTGATCCAGCTTGATGGGACATTAAATGTGGAATTATGCTTTACATTCCCCCTATTGAGTTTTTCCTTCAAATTTTCTCATTGATTTGAAATCGCCAACCATTAGAAAAGCAAAGATCCAAAATTGGAAATGTTTCACCTGGAATAGTTGTGGTGTACGGGAAACGTAGCCATCATGGTGTGTCCTGTACTCTGATTCGGGGAATGTTTATCTCTAATGATTTGTAGTCCTGTGAATGTCGGAATACAATGACCGGGGGGGGGGGGGGGGGGGAACGACCTTCTGTATATCTGTGCAGTACGGCTGGTGACGGATATTCCGCTCCATACAATGGGGGAACCATTGATCATTGGAAGCTGCCCACAGGGCTGACTCTGAATCCCTGTCCTGTTTGTACTCCAAAACCCTCCGTACTCTTGGCCCCATCAACTTCCCCCTCATCCCTCTACAGCTAATTGGGTCTTTTGTGGGGGGTGTTTTAATTTTTACCTTCAGACTTGCAATGTGCGAGGCGTTACCCGTAACTCTGATCTGTATTGTGGTCTAGTGATTCCCTAGAATCCTGCTGGAGCAGCAGCAGAAAATGGGGGTCTGAGTCAGCTGCTTTTAGTCTCCTAGGTAACGAAAATGCTTTGTATTCGTAGCGAGAACGAGCCGAGATCCCTGAACACCTAAAAGCCAGTAATTGCAGATACTTCATATTCCAGAAACGCAGAACACGCAAGTTTCTATCCTTTTTATGTATTTGTGTCTTAGAAAATGTGACAACGGAATATTCCTCCTCTATACCGAACCTCGCCTCTTGGCACCTTCTTCCACCATCGCCCTCACCATATCGCCCCCACTATCCCCACTTTTCTCTACACCGAACCTCATCCCTTACCACCTTCCTCCACCATCACCCCCACTCTCTTCACTACCACCACCTTCATTACACCATAACCCTCCTCCACTTTCACCACCTTCCTCTGTACCGAACCTCACCCTCCTCTGCCTTCTTCCACCAGCACTCCCACCACCTTCCTTCACCATCACCACCACCACCTTCTATCGCACCCTCCACCATCTTTTGATGACCCCCACCATAAACCCCACCTTAGTCCTCCACCACCACCTTCCTCTATACCAGGGGTGGCAAACTCCAATTCATCGGGGGCCGCATTAGCAGTATGGTTGCCCTTAAAGGGTTGGTTGTATCTGTAAGACTGTGTCCACTATTTATTATCATAAATAATTGTCACTGCATTTATTACTGGTTTTATGGAGCGCAGGGTTTGCTGCGTACGAAATGCAGGATGCAGGATACAGGATACTGGAGTATGCTATGGACATACACTGACCTCACCTACCTGACATCCACTGACCTCGCCTACCTGACATCCACTGACCTCGCCTACCTGACATCCACTGACCTCGCCTACCTGACATCCACTGACCTCGCCTACCTGACATCCACTGACCTCGCCTACCTGACATCCACTGACCTCGCCTACCTGACATCCACTGACCTCGCCTACCTGACATCCACTGACCTCGCCTACCTGACATCCACTGACCTCGCCTACCTGACATCCACTGACCTCGCCTACCTGACATCCACTGACCTCGCCTACCTGACATCCACTGACCTCGCCTACCTGACATCCACTGACCTCGCCTACCTGACATCCACTGACCTCGCCTACCTGACATCCACTGACCTCGCCTACCTGACATCCACTGACCTCGCCTACCTGACATCCACTGACCTCGCCTACCTGACATCCACTGACCTCGCCTACCTGACATCCACTGACCTCGCCTACCTGACATCCACTGACCTCGCCTACCTGACATCCACTGACCTCGCCTACCTGACATCCACTGACCTCGCCTACCTGACATCCACTGACCTCGCCTACCTGACATCCACTGACCTCGCCTACCTGACATCCACTGACCTCGCCTACCTGACATCCACTGACCTCGCCTACCTGACATCCACTGACCTCGCCTACCTGACATCCACTGACCTCGCCTACCTGACATACATGTAACATGGACCTAACTGACATACACCCATCATGTGTCACGGCAGCCAGCCAGAAAGAAGAGGAGAGTAGAGGAGGGCCGCCCGCCCGAGCCGGTATCTTTTTTCATGGTGTGGAGGAGAGGAGAGGAGAGCCGCCCGAGCCGGGATCTTTTTTCATGGTGTGGAGGAGGCTTGTAATTGCCGCCTTCTGGAGTGTGTGGCGCCTATGGTGGACGTCGCACGTCCCGCGGTCCCGGGATTGTATCTCCGGGACATCCATCATAGGAGCTGCAGGCTCCAGCCTAGGCAACCACCGCAGCTGGGTGTACCAAGATGGCCGACCGCTCCAGAGCTAGGCCGAAGCCGCGGCCTTTCCTAAGGCTGTGGTACGCTCCACGGATCGCGTTCTATACTGTGGCCCGCACAACGAACGGCCCGTTGCGCGGGCCACATGGCAAGGTCTGGCGGGCCGAATTTGGCCCACGGGCCTTGTGTTTGCCACCCCTGCTCTATACCATGGGTCTTTAAACTATGGCCCTCCAGTTGTTGTTCAGGAACTACAATTCCCATCATGCCCGGTCATGTCTGTGATTGTCAGAGTTTTACAATGCCTCATGGGATGTGTAGTTCTGCAACAGCTGGAGGGCCGTAGTTTGAAGATCCTTGCTTTATACTGAACCTCGTCCTCTACCGCCATCACCACCAATATCGTATCGCCATCACTTCATTTTTTTTTTCTTGCCATCTCGTTAAATGTTGTTCAAAAGCCCATCCTGACACCAAACCATTCACTGTTCTAATTCTCTGAAAATAATCCGTACACATCACTATGTAGTTTCATGAGAAATGGATTACAGGGTGCCAATGTTTGTTTCTGCTTCTTTGTAATCTCCCCCCCCCACCCCCCCCTGTGCATGTTGGTTGTGGTGATGTGATCTGCTCAATGCACGCTTCAAACCACATAGTGAATCCCAGGAGCGAGGAAGAGGGTGGCTACATTCCTGCATACAGTAAGACCATGGCCAGGTGGCTACATAAAGTGAGACCAAGGCAGGGTGGCTACTTTCATACATACAGGGGGACCAAGGCGGGTAGGCTACCCACAGTGAGACCAAGACGGGGGGGGGGGGGCTATGTTCCTGCATGCAGTGAGACCAAGGCAGGGGGGGGGCTACGTTCCTGCATGCAGTGAGACCAAGGCAGGGGGGGGGGGGGGGGCTATGTTCCTGCATGCAGTGAGACCAAGGCAGGGGGGGGGCTACGTTCCTGCATGCAGTGAGACCAAGGCGGGGGGGCTACGTTCCTGCATGCAGTGAGACCAAGGCAGGGGGGGGGGCTACGTTCCTGCATGCAGTGAGACCAAGGCAGGGGGGGGGGCTACGTTCCTGCATGCAGTGAGACCAAGGCAGGGGGGGGGCTACGTTCCTGCATGCAGTGAGACCAAGGCAGGGGGGGGGCTACTTTACTACATACAATGGGACCAAGGCAGGGGGGGGCTACTTTACTACATACAATGGGACCAAGGAAGGGTTGCTACCTACAGTGAGACCAAGGCAGGGGGGGCTACATTCCTACCTACAGTGAGACCAAGGCAGGGGGGGCTACATTCCTACCTACAGTGAGACCAAGGCAGGGGGGGCTACATTCCTACCTACAGTGAGACCAGGGCAGGGGGATACATTCCTAAATGCAGTGAGGCCAAGGCAGGGGGGCTACATTCCTACCTACAGTGAGACCCTGCAGGTGTGCTACGTTTCTTCATGTAGTGAGACCAAGGCAAGAGGGCTACATTCCTACATACAAGGGGACCAAGACATGGTGGCTACATGCCTACATACAGGAGGACCATGGCAGTGGGGGCTACATTCCTTCATTAAATGGGACCATGGCAGGGTAGCTACATTCCTACATGCATAGGGATCATGGAAAAGGAATGTAGCCACCCTGTAGTAGGAAATCGGATCCCTGCAGCCAGGCAAATGAGATTTGGAGGAAGATGAGAACAATAGACTGGACTTTTCCAAGTTAAACATGAAGTTTTCTATAACCAGAGCTTAGTGTGACTTTACACGTTCATCCAAATCAACAAAGATTTCCTTCACCCTACTAATAGAAAACTGAACGTTCTCAAAATGAAGATTTTTAACTCTTTGGTATTTTTAAAGCCCCCGTGTCTCTAATCCTCTCCACTTCATCCAAAATATGTAGATGGTTTTGCTGTCTGAAGGCCATCCAACCTTACAATGTATGTTCTGCTGGTAAATGAGATCGGAGGGACCATGGAATTCTTTGGTTGACGTTTTTCCTTCTCTTCTTTGTTTTCCAGACGATTATGGAACAGTTTAACCCTTGCCTTAGGAATTTTATCTCCATGGGGAAAAACTACGAGAAGGCCTTGGCAAGTAAGTACACATCGATACATTTTCAGCTCCACGTAATAAAATGAATGTTAGTAACTTTGTTTCATGTTTAAGGAAAAAAAAAAAAAGTAACAACTTAATCGGGGGAAGGAAGTGCAGGGAATCCTTGCTGACAAGGACACAACCTGACCGCCAAGATTTAGAGCAGTATAGACGAGGGAGGGGGGGGGCACGCGGGGTGCCATAGACGAGGGAGGAGGGGCATGCGGGCGTCCCATAGACGAGGGGAGGGGGTGCACGCGGGGTGCCATAGACGAGGGGAGGGGGGGGCACGCGGTGTGCCAGACGAGGGGAGGGGGGGGCACGCGGTGTGCCATAGACGAGGGGAGGGGGGGGCACGCGGTGTGCCATAGACGAGGGGAGGGGGGGCACGCGGCGTGCCATAGACGAGGGGAGGGGGGCACGCGGCGTGCCATAGACGAGGGGAGGGGGGGCACGCGGCGTGCCATAGACGAGGGGAGGGGGGGCACGCGGCGTGCCATAGACGAGGGGAGGGGGGGGCACGCGGCGTGCCATAGACGAGGAGGAGGGGGGGCACGCGGCGTGCCATAGACGAGGGGAGGGGGGGCGGCGTGGCGCGGCGTGCCATAGCTGGGAGGTGGCATTCGCGCGCTCTAGGGTGGCGGCGTGTTCGAATCGACTTCCCCTCCACTTCAGCCTGGAGACTCAGTGGCTGCGTCGGACGGCGGTCGGACGTGACGTCAGTTCCGGCGGAAGGGGCGGATTCGATACACGAGGCCGCGTCTTCCGGTTCCGGACGCGGCCTAGAAAGGCGGAACCAGCACTCGGCTGGTGCGGTCACCTATTCAGCTGTAGAGACAGCACTTTTTGGGACCAGAGGCCACCGCTACCGTGCGGGAGGATGTCGGAGGCAGAGGCTTCTAAAACTGCTCCCGGAGAGAAGGACACCAGCCAAGCAAAGGTCAGTGGAACCCTGGGGTGGTGTTCCCTGACTCACAAAACCCCTGTTAGCTCCACGGGTGTGTTTTCCCTACCAGGTGGTCGGTAGGAGAGGAGTGGGTCCCTGGTGGTGGTCATTCCTGGGGATTAGGCACTCCTGGTGATCCCTGTTTATTCAGCTGGGGGGTTCTGACTAATACTGCTGCTCTTTATGTTTTCTGTTTGTTTCAGAAATACACAAGCAAATCGCTCCATGGCTCTAAGAGAAAGTGCCCTGTCTGCAGGTCCACGTTAGGGGAGACTTGGGACAAGACTCTCTGTAGGGGGTGTATGGATGCGGTAGTGAGAGAGCAGACAGCAGAACAGGGGGTAGATCTGGCAGCATCTGTTAAGGAGCTTTCAAGCACTTTCCAATCATTTAAAACGCTGTTTGCTAACTTTCAGTTGCCCCAGGCCCAGAGAACCCCTCCCCCAGTACAACAGGCGGTTTCACCTGATCCACCGGTACCCCTCGCTATTGGTGCAGAGAGATCGGTAGGATCAGCAGAGGAAATTGAGGTAGAAGCAGGAAGCACTCCCTCTGATTCTCAAGGACAATCTGATGAAGAGGGGTTGGACGGGGAGTCCACTAAACCCTCACGTTACAAACTCTCTCTAGAGGAGGTTGAGGAGCTTTTAGGGGCTATCCACACCACCCTAGGGATTCAAGAGGAGAGGAAGCCGCTGTCCCTGCACGACCAAATGTACAGAGGCTTAGGGGAACAGAAAAGGAAAGTTTTCCCAGTCTTGACGTTCTGGTCGATGCCATCAAAAGAGAATGGCAGGATCCGGAAAGGAAACTTTTTCTCTCAAAGGCATTGAAAAGAAGATTTCCTTTTGAGGAGGGAGAAAATTTAGTTTGGAATAAGACGCCTAAACTTGACGCAGCTTTTTCCCAAGTTTCCAGACACACAGACCTAGCCTTTGAGGACATGGGGGTACTTTCTGATCCCATGGATAAAAGGATGGATTCCCTGTTAAAGAAAACCTGGGATTCCTCCCAGGGTAATCTTAGGCCAGCAATGGCGGCTACAGTGGTAGCCCGCAACTTGGAGTACTGGCTGACTCAGATCAAATCCCATATAGAGGCGGGTACAGCAAAGGAGACAATCCTCTCCTCTTTCCCCATGCTACTGAAGGGAGTAGCTTTCTTGGCAGACGCCTCAGCGGAGTCTATTCATATGTCCGCAAGGTCTGCAGCATTGTGCAACTCAGCCAGAAGGGCCTTGTGGCTCAAAACGTGGCAGGGAAACAGTGCGTCCAAGGCAAAACTTTGTAGTATCCCGCTTACGGGGGATTTGTTGTTTGGTCCTGGTTTAGAAGCAGTCCTAGACCGGACCGCCGACAAAAAGAAGGCGTTCCCCGTTAAGAAGAAGTTTGGGGAGCAGCCAAAAAAGAGGTTTCGATTTCGTGGGAAATCAGACACCCAGGTCAGGTTCCCAGAAGAAAAGTTGGGGACAGAAGGGGAAGGGTCGAGGGGGAGCAATTTTTCGCCCCCCTGAACCCCCCCAGAAAGACCAATTGACTCCAAAACAGTGGGAGGAAGATTGGGGGTCTTCCTACCACAGTGGGAGATGATTACCTCCAACCATTACATCTTGGAGATCATCCGAAGGGGTTACAAGCTAGAATTCTCAACCCCCCCCCCCCCTCAGGCGGTTAATTACCAACCTTCCGAAGTGTGTGGAAAGGTCTTGTGCCCTCCTATCCTCACTTCAGGAATTGAAGGAGCAGCGGGTCATTGTTCAGGTCCCAACCAGGGAGATAGGTGGGGGTTTTTACTCCCACATCTTTGTGGTCCGCAAGCCGTCGGGAAAGTTCAGGCTTATCCTCAACCTAAAACCTTTAAATGCCTCGGTCAGGTACAAGAGGTTCAGAATGGATTCGATCCATTCCGTAAAAGCCCTTCTCCCTCCAAATTGCTTTATGGCTTCGATCGACCTAAAAGACGCTTACCTACATATCCCTATAGCGGAGGAACATCAGAAGTTCCTGAGGCTAGCAATAAACACCGGGGATCAGGTACTGCACCTACAATTCAGAGCCCTTCCTTTCGGCTTGTCATCTTCCCCCCGCATATTCACAAAGGTAATGGCAGAGGTCTTGGCTTTCCTGCGACTCAGGGGAATTCTGATAGTCGCATACCTGGACGACCTTCTATTGTTCGCCCCCTCCCCGGAACAATTGAGTCAGGACTTACAGTCAGCCAGAAACATTCTGGAAAGTTTGGGTTGGCTCATAAATCCAGAAAAGTCCAACCTAATCCCGTCACAGAGGGTGTCCTTCCTGGGGTTTATTCTGGACTCAACAGTCCAAAGGGTCTTCCTTCCCCCAGAAAAGGTGCAAAAGGTGGACAAGGCCATGCTGTTTCTGCAGGGCAGTGGCCAGGTCTCTATAAGAAAGGCCATGTCCGCTCTGGGGTTGCTGACCTCCACCCTTCCAGCAGTACAGTGGGCGGGCCTTCATTTCCGTCCCCTTCAACTCTTCATCTTGAAGGTGTGGGACCACAGCCAGGGGTCATTGGATTCCCTAGTCTCTGTCCCAAGTCAAGTAAAACGGTCCCTCTGGTGGTGGAGAAGGGGGGCAAACTTGTCATAAGGCCTAGAGTGGGTCCTACCCATATCCAGGACGGTCACAACCGACGCCAGCAACACAGGTTGGGGAGCACATTTGGGTTCTCGCTGGGTACAGGGCACCTGGGCGTTAGTGGATGCAGCAAAGTCCTCCAATTGGAGGGAATTGAGGGCAGTGTCACTGGCCCTTGTCTCATTCCAAGAAGATCTGCGGGGTCACCATGTTCGAGTCCGAACAGACAACTCGTCGGCAGTGGCTTATATCAACAAGCAGGGGGGCACAAGGTGCGGCCCCCTCTGGCTGTTGACAGAGGCCATTTTCAGATGGGCCGAGATCAATGTCCTGTCCCTGTCAGCCTTACATCTGAAGGGGGATCAGAACTGCTTAGCAGACTTCCTCAGCAGAACAACGCTGAGGGAGGGCGATTGGTCTCTGAGTCAGGAGGTCTTCAGGATGATAGCCCTGAGATGGGGGCCGCCATGCGTGGACCTCTTTGCCTCCAGGCAGAACGCCAAGGCGGACAGGTTCTTTTCTCTAAGCAGATACGATGGAGCTTTAGGGATAGATGCACTAGCTCAGAAATGGGAATTTTCCAGGTGTTATGCCTTCCCCCCTCCGGTTCTGATCCCTGCGGTGTTGAGGAAATTTCAACAAGAGAGCACAACCTTAATTCTAATTGCCCCGTATTGGCCCAGGAGACCGTGGTTTTCAATCCTAAAGAACCTGGCTGTAGAGCCCCCCTGGCTTCTACCAGCTCACTCACTCAAGGTCCAGTCTGCTGCCCTCACGTGGACAGGTGGAAACTTGCAGCCTGGTTTCTGAAGAGGAGTTGCTGAGGGGAAAAGGGTTTTCAGATCGCTTGGTTGCGACCCTACTAAATTGTAGGAAAAAGGAAACGCAAACCATCTACCACAAAGTGTGGAGACGATTCAATTCATGGTGCTCTGAAAGCTCCTTCAGTGTACACAGTTCCGTAGCAGTACTAGAGTTCCTACAGGCGGGGGCAGATAAGGGATTGGCTCTCAGCACCTTGAAGGGACAGGTGTCAGCCTTGAGTGTATTTTTAGAGAAAAATCTAGCAGGGGATCCCTGGATAGTAAGATTTTTTAAATCTTTGAGTAGGCAGAGGCCAGTTGGTGTGACCCCTTTTCCCGTATGGGATCTTTCCTTAGTTTTGCAGGCCCTTACGGGAGATCCTTTGAACCATTGGGGTCATGCTCTTTGAGGTTAATCACTCTCAAAACTGCATTTTTGGTAGCGATTACGACGGCACGTCGAGTAAGTGAACTCGAGGCCCTCTCAATCAAAACTCCTTTTTTTCAAGTTTTTCCAGATCGTATTGTTTTTAAGACCGATCCGGCCTTTTTGCCAAAGGTGGCTTCAAAGTTTCACAGAGGCCAGGAAATTATTCTGCCAACATTTTGTTCAAACCCGGTGAGGGAAAAAGAATTTATTTTTCACAACCTAGATGTAAGGAGGTGCGTCCTTCAGTATTTGGAATGCACCAAACAGTTTAGAAAATCAGATTCCCTTTTTGTTTTATTTTCAGGGGCTAGGAAAGGTTCTAGAGCCTCCAGGCGTACTATAGCGAGCTGGATTAGGGCAGCTATTAGCCAAGCTTATGTGTTAAAAGTGATGGAGCCTCCAGTGGGAATCAGGGCACATTCTACTAGAGCAGTGGCGACGTCACAAGCAGAATGGGCTGGTGCTTCTCCGGAGCAGATCTGTAGAGCAGCGACTTGGTCGAGTTTTGCTACCTTCGTAAAGCACTACAGACTAGACCTGCTGTCAGCACAGGACCAAGCCTTTGGTCGTAAGGTGCTACAGGCAGTAGTCCCACCCTAAGGTAAGGTACTCGCTTATCCTCTCTAAGGTGCTGTCCTGAAAGACGAACTAGGGAAAAATGGAGTTACTTACCGGTAACATCCTTTTCCAGGAGTCTTTCAGGACAGCACCGCTACCCACCCAGGGTCTGAAGATTGGAAGACTCATCACATGAGGACGTCAGGTAAGATAAAGTATTCTTGTATAACGTTGTCTTGTGTCTCCCCAGTTGGCCGGAGGTACTCTGTAAGAACTGAAGGGCCAGTGGGAGGATGAGGCTTTAAAGATCTAAAGAAGGCGGTGTTTCCTAGAAGGGGAGGAGCCGGGATCTCTCTAAGGTGCTGTCCTGAAAGACTCCTGGAAAAGGATGTTACCGGTAAGTAACTCCATTTTTTCTGTCGGAATTTCTGACGAAATTGGATAGAGAGCAGGTTCTCTATTTTGTGGAACCAAGGGATGGTTTTAAAATCCTTTACAAATAAATATGTGAAAAGTGTGGGGGGGTACATTTGTATGGCGTCCCACGGAGTCAATACTTTTTAGAACCCCCTTTCTCTGCAGTTACAGCTGCAGGACTTTTTGGTGTCTACCAGCTTTGCCCATCTATAGAGGGACATTTCTGCCCATTCTTCTTTGTAAAATAAGCTCTGTCATATTGGATGGAGAGCGTCTGTGATCAGCAATTTTCAAGTCTTGCGACAGATTCCCAATGGGATTTAGGTCTGGACTGTGACTGGGCCATTCTAACACATGAATATGCTTTGATCTAATCCATTCCACTGTAGCTCTGGCTGTATGTTTCGGGTCGTTGTCCTGCTGGAAGGTGAACCCTCCCCCTGGTCTCAAGACTTTTGCAGACTCGAACAGGTTTTTTTCTAAGATTGTTTTGTATTTGGCTTCATCCATCTTCCCATCAACTCTGACCAGCTTCCTTGTCCCTGCTGAAGAAAAGCATCTCCACCACATGATGCTGCCACCACCATGTTTCACGGTGGGGATGGTGTGTTCAGGGTGATGTGCAGTGTTAGTTTTCCGCCACACATGGCGTTTTGCTTTTAGGTCAAAAAGTTGAATTTTGGTCTCCTCTGAAATGAGATTGCACATGCGGTGATTAGTGTGCCTGGACACATCCGGCACACCCTGTGTGCACGCCTGTGATGGGAATGTTTACATTGTTTCATTACATTTTATTCAGGGATTTTTTTTCTTAGAGAATAGGTGCAGGTATTCCCCCCCCCCCCCTTCTCAGTCACCATTTTTCTTCACCCCTGCCCCCCTTCCAAGCACTGTCCCTTGGTTCCACCACCTGCCCACCTCTGAGCACGGTTCCACCTCTGAGCACGGTTCCACCTCTGAGCACGGTTCCACCTCTGAGCACGGTTCCACCTCTGAGCACGGTTCCACCTCTGAGCACGGTGCCTTGGTTCCACCTCTGAGCACGGTGCCTTGGTTCCACCTCTGAGCACGGTGCCTTGGTTCCACCTCTGAGCACGGTGCCTTGGTTCCACCTCTGAGCACGGTGCCTTGGTTCCACCTCTGAGCACGGTGCCTTGGTTCCACCTCTGAGCACGGTGCCTTGGTAGCCGGCAGCAATAGACCCCAGAGAAACAATAGACCTCATGCCAAAATCAATACCTCCCTCTAGCAAAATAGATCCACCCCGGTAGATCTCCCAGCATCAATATACTCCCCCTTCAATAGTAGGTTCCTCCCAGCAACAATAGTCTCCCTTGCAACAATAAACCCCCTCCAGAGATAGCAGATCCCACTAGCAGCCAGCAATAGACCCTCCAGCATCTCCCAGCCAGTACAAATAGTAATTGCATACATTCAGTGCCGGAACTGCGTTCCCCCACGTTCCCACTGAAAAAAAAGCCCTGCCTTTATTTTTTTTTTATTTTTTTTAAATTTAAGTTATTTTCTGTGAATTATGCTTGTGATTGGCGCGTTGTTCAGGGCGCTTTCTATATGTCAGAGGAAAGCTTTCTATCGAAGAAGGTGCAGTATATTGTGTCCGCCATGACTGTCAGACGTTGAGTTGATTGGCCTGTCTGTCCTAGAAGGATCCGGTCTATATGCATTCCTGTGTGATGGCAGCACCCCTGGGGAATTACTCCGTTCCCTCATCTGTCACAAAAAAGAAACAATTTTTTTTTTTTTAAATACAAAAATAAGTCCTGCGCTCAGTATTTTGTACTGGTGTAAGGTGAGCGTCTTTCTGCCACCATTGTCCAGCACCTCACCTGTGTCAGGATTGGGGAGAAGCTAAGGCCCAGATTCAGAGAGCCATTACGCCTGTCTAACTGGTGTTAGACTGGAGCAATTTCTAATTACGCGCGTTTTCTAGCTAGTCGAAAACCTGAAACCATGAATAGACGGCTGCGGGCTTCAATTCGACTGGATTACGTGTTCGTACGCCTTCGGATCTACGCTGCAATAAAATTGCGGCCACTGGGTGGACTTCCCGTCGTTTTCCGCGTCTGGGTATGCAAATGAGCTTTTGCCGGCGATCCCCGAAATTACGATCTTCATTCGCAATCTCTTACGGCACCTTTAGTCATCTTTTTTTTTTTTTGCGTAACACTATACCAGCTTTTTGCTGCTTTAATATTAGACAGCCCATGTTAAGTATGGCCGTCGTTCCCACGTCGAATTTCTACGTTTTCCGACATCTTTTATTTTTTTAAGTCGTCCGGGAATAGGAATGTTCGTAAACGACGCTACTCGAACAACGAATGACGTAACGACGTGATTTCGCGCAATGCACGGCGGGAAATTTCTGAACGGAGCATGCGCAGTTCGATCGCCGCGGGGACGCGCTTAATTCAAATGCTTCACGCCCCCTAATCGCGTATTTTGATTACGCGGCGAGAAATAGACTACGCCGCCGTAGCGTACGGGCAAAAATCTACCAGGATTCGGTGTAGAGCCTGGTAAAATACGGTAGCGTAGAGTATTTAGATTATGCAGCGCAATATTAAGTGTATGTGAATCTGGCCCTAAATTTGTATTTTTTTGCCTACATTTTTTTTCTCATTGAAAATTTTGGTGGATTTAATATTTTGGCTCAATGCATGGCTGTAAATAAAGAACACAATTTTTTTAAAGTGACATTCACCCCCCTCATGCCTAAGCCTTTTTCTGACACTTGTTGCTTTTTTTGCTCGTAAATTTCTTTAACTTTTTATTTATTTATTTTTTGAGACTTGTTGCTTACAAGTTAATTTTATTTATTTTTTGCTCAAAAATTACTTTTACGTTTTTTTTTTTAACAGAGACCCTAGAGCAGGTGTAGATGACAACCTGGGGCCCTCCAGCTGTTTTGGAACTACATTTGCCACAAGGCATTACAAGGCCCCCAGGTTGCCTAACCCTGCTCTAGGGTCTCTGTTTAAAAAAAAAAAAAAAACGTGAAAAGTAATTTTTGAGAATTTTTTTAAACTGAACTTGTAAGCAACAAGTCTCAGAAAAAGGCTTAGGCATGAGGTGGGGAGGGGGGTTGGGTTTAATATAAAAAATAATAAAAAAATATATTTTTTATATATATTATATTTAAAAGTAATATAACATCACCGCCGCTATCATTAGAGTGACAACAATAGTTCTAGAAAAAGACCTCCTCTGTAACTCGAAACTGGTAACCGCTAACATTTTTTTTAAAGCGTCGCCTACGGAGATTTTTAAGTACCATAGTTTGCCGCCATTCAACGAGTGTGCGCAATTTTAAAATGTAAAACGTTGGGTATCTATTTGCTCTGCGTAACAACATTATATTTCGCAATATATTAAAACAAATTGGGCTAACGTTGCTTTTCTTTTTTTTTTTTTTAATTCGTGTGTATTTTTTCCCCAAAAAATTGTTTCATAGACCGCTGCATAAATACTGTGTGACATAATTGTAACGACTCCCATTTTATTCTCTAGGGTCTTTTCTAAGAAGTGTGTGTGTGTGTGTGTGTATATATATATATAATCACAATCTGTGTATTTTTTGCTCAAGAAATTACTTAAAAAACACAAAAATATACACATTTGTGTTTTCATGTGATTTTTGTAGCAAAAAATACAGATATATTTATATATCTCTATCTATATATTTTGCTAGAAAAATTACTTTAAAAAATTGTATGTAAAGTCATTTTTCTAACAAAAAATATATATATATATATATCTATGTGTATCTATATTTGTTGTTAGAAAAATTACTTTATATATAATTTTTTTAAAGTAATTTTTCTAGCAAAAAATATAGATGGAGATTTCTTTCTTGCTTTCTTGCTTTCTTGCTTTCTTGCTTTCTTGCTTTCTTGCTTTCTTTCTTGCTTTTTTGCTTTTTCTGTTTTTTCAGTAATTTCTCGAGCAAAAAATGCCGATTTTACTTGTAAACCACAAGTGTCAGGCGTAGTCCTGGTCTTAAAGCAGTTAATCTGGGAACACCAGCTGCGGTTCCATGCGAGTGCGCAGGTCGGGGGTCTCCCAGTTTGTGATGAGTGTAAATGAGCCCCATCACCCCCGCAACATGGATCACGTGTCCGCACATTTCCGGGACCTTCCTGTTGCTCGGGTCGTTCATAGAACATGCAGATCCCGACTTCACCCAGGACTATAAAATCATCTACAGACTCCCATTACATCACAATATGGAAAACCGAGACTAAAAATAGCCGCATGCTAATGAGCCGGGAGCGCGGATGATGACGCTTCACCTTTCCTGTCTGTCAGAATTTATTTATTTGCGGAGGAAACCGCCCCAGGGACAGAAGATCAGAGCGGATGGAAGGCTCGGGGTGACGGCTCCTCTTTATTTACTCGCTCTGGTGGCAGCAGAAGGAAAAAAAAATAATCAGCTGGGCAAAGTTTCATTGCGTTTTAGAAGATTTAAAAAAAAGTGAAAATGTCCAAATTGGGCCCAAAGTGTCTATATTTTGGGTCCCCTCCTCTATGATGTCCATCACGGAGCTGGTGGATGTTGGGAGACCTTGCGTTCCTCCCCCTTCCATTTGAGGAGTCCCACAGAGGCTCAATAGGGTTTAGGTCCGGAGACATGCTTGGCCAGTCCATCACCTTTGGAAAAAATGGGGGGAATCTCGCGCCAAAATAAATTGGGGGGGGGAAATACCAGTGCAATTAATTAAGAGCTGCTCCCTAAATAATACAGAGTGCTGGATTATACGTGTGAACAAGTGGAGTAAGGGGCGCTAACTAATGATATATTTAGCATATATTATGTAACATTGATGTGAAAAATATATGTGAAAATCGTGCCACAACAATATAACAGCAAATTAATAACAAAACACTGAATACAACAATGGTGCAATGGCGGTAGACAATGGATGTCTACCCAGAGTCCATAAATAAGATGTGCAATATTGTGCTGGAAAACAATAGTGATCTTTGGAGTGCTCCGTGTTAGATCTTCCAAATAATAAATTCCACCTTCACCAAAGTGCCACCACAAGTGGGGATAGATGGCTCCTTACCCGATGGTGTTGACCTATTAATTAAAATAAGGTCAAATGAGCTCAGGAATCAGCTGCTACCCGTGGGAAACTCGATTTCAGACCAAGTTGTTAACAGATCTCATAGAAGGAGAAAAACAACTTCCATAGTGTAAAACCTTTTATTGGAGTAAAAATGCTAAAAATACAGTGCCGAGTGGCCTCTTGCTTGAAATGGTGCCCGTAATCCCGGCACTGAGGCTGTAGATATGTAGGGATTAGAGAGAGATGGTGTGGTAAGCTGGTGAAGCCGGCGTGCGTTCCACCGCCGTCAGCTTGAGAACCAGGAAACCAGAAGTGAGCTAGTAGTGCGTGCCCAGGTACCGCCTCGACGTACGTTTCGTTGTTGTCGTCATCAGGAAGCTTTACCCTCAGCTTCTTTAGCAAGGCAGTGGTGGTCTTGGAGGTGTGTTTGGGGTCGTTATCATGTTGGAATACTACCCTGCGGCCCAGTCTCCGAAGGGAGGGGCTCATGCTCTGCTTCAGTATGTCACAGTACATGTTGGCATTCATGGTTCCCTCAATGATCTGTAGCCCCCCAGTCCTGGCAGCACTCATGCAGCCCCCAGACCATGACACTCCCACCATGCCTGACTGGTAGGGAAGACACACTTGTCTTTGTCCTACTCACCTGGTTGCCACCAGGACTCCTTCACCTTCATTCATGTGCGTTGGGCGGAGCGGTAAAGTAAAAGTTACATTCTTTCCGTTGCGCTCCTTGAAGTGCTCAGGGCCAAAATAGGAAATGCTACATTTCAGTGTCATGCGATCCTCCAGAAACCACCCCCAGCCTGCTGACTGGCCAATGAAAGAGCAGCGACAGCTACAAGGTCATCCTTCTGCTCACTAATGTTTTTTATTTTTTATAATGGAGGTACGATATAATAGTAGGGGTACGATGTACCCCATACTCATTCACATAGGGTGGAGGGTGGTATCTGGGGGCCCCCCTTATTAAAGGGGGCTCCCAGTTTCCGATGACCCCCACCCTGCCCGCAGACCCCAACAACCAACGGCCAGGGTTGTCGGGAAGAGGCCCTGTCCTCAACATGGGGACAGGTGCTTTGGGGTGGGGGAGCCGGAGGGCGTCCCCTGCCCCAAAGCACTCGCCCCCCATGTTGAGGCCATGTGGCCTGGTAGAGCGCAGGAGGTGGGGGGGGCGCTCGCTTGTCCCCACCCCTTTTCCTGACCGGCCGGGCTGCTGCTCGGATAAGGGTCTCGTGTGGATTTTGGGGGGACCCCCATGCCGTTTTATTCGGCGTAGGGGTTCCCCTTTAAATCCATACCAGACCCAAGGGCCTGGTATGCTCTTGGAGGGGGAACCAATGCTGTTTCTTTGTTGTACCCCTATTAATATAATAATAATAATAATAATTAATGAATTTTTATCTCCTGCACCAATGAAAAAATAAATAAGTAGTGAGCAGAAGGATGACCTTGTAGCTGTTGCTGCTCTTTCATTACCCAGTCAGCAGGCTGGTGGTATTTTTAGAGAGTCTGTGCTGCAGCATTGGTGCTTGAGGACCTGGCTGTATTGTCTGTTAGGCCTTTCTAAATCGTAAAACCTGGCTACACAGCATTCCAAATCTATTGAGCAGTAAAGGGAAATAATGGAGGCACTGATTTGCTGAACACTGTGCTCTCATGCTGGTCCTCTGGCTTCAGAGCCCTGACTTTCTTTGACTTTATTCATCTGCAGACTTGTTCTGGTTCAGTAACTTGAAGCGTTGGGGCTCACAGCAGGACGGGGACAATGGTGGTGCCCCCCCTCCCGTGTTGTGTTTTGGCATGGGCTGAATTTAAAGGGGACCTGTCAGAATATATCTGCTCATCCTGACACCACAACGTAGCCAGAGTCTGAGTATGAATCTCTGATCTGATGGGTCACCTTTCATGCGGGGGACTCGGTACTCAGCGATACAAGGATCACAAGAGCGGAGACCGGAACATCAAAAAGGTGGCGAGTCCCTTTTATGTCCATCAGGACAGGATTCCTGTACAGATAAAGAGGAATTGCTGATAGACGGGGGCCAGGGAGCCAAGTCTACACCTCTAATGTCTCATCCTGAAAGGAAAGTCTGTGGGGGCCCAATCACACCGCTAAAGAAATTCTATAAGAAGTTGTGCTAGCAATGGACTGTTAATTGAAAAAATAAAATAAAATGTGTGTGTGTGTGTGTATATATATATATATATATATATATATATATATATATATATATATATATATATATATATATATATATATACAGTGCGGAAAATAAGTATTTGAACACCCTGCTATTTTGCAAGTTCTCCCACTTGGAAATCATGGAGGGGTCTGAAATTGTCATCGTAGGTGCATGTCCACTGTGAGAGACATAATCAAAAAAAAAATTCCAGAAATCACAATGTATGATTTTTTAACTATTTATTTGTATGATACAGCTGCAAAGAAGTATTTGAACACCTGTCTATCAGCTAGAATTCTGACCCTCAAAGACCTGTTAGTCTGCCTTTAAAATGTCCACCTCCACTCCATTTATTATCCTAAATTAGATGCACCTGTTTGAGGTCATTAGCTGCATAAAGACACCTGTCCACCCCATACAATCAGTAAGAATCCAACTACTAACATGGCCAAGACCAAAGAGCTGTCCAAAGACACTAGAGACAAAATTGTACACCTCCACAAGGCTGGAAAGGGCTACAGGGAAATTGCCAAGCAGCTTGGTGAAAAAAGGTCCACTGTTGGAGCAATCATTAGAAAATGGAAGAAGCTAAACATGACTGTCAATCTCCCTCGGACTGGGGCTCCATGCAAAATCTCACCTTGTGGGGTCTCAATGATCCTAAGAAAGGTGAGAAATCAGCCCAGGACTACACGGGAGGAGCTGGTCAATGACCTGAAAAGAGCTGGGACCACCATTTCCAAGGTTACTGTTGGTAATACACTAAGACGTCATGGTTTGAAATCATGCATGGCACGGAAGGTTCCCCTGCTTAAACCAGCACATGTCAAGGCCCGTCTTAAGTTTGCCAATGACCATTTGGATGATCCAGAGGTGTCATGGGAGAAAGTCATGTGATCAGATGAGACCAAAATAGAACTTTTTGGTCATAATTCCACTAACCCTGTTTGGAGGAAGAAGAATGATGAGTACCATCCCAAGAACACCATCCCTACTGTGAAGCATGGGGGTGGTAGCATCATGCTTTGGGGGTGTTTTTCTGCACATGGGACAGGGCGACTGCACTGTATTAAGGAGAGGATGACCGGGGCCATGTATTGCGAGATTTTGGGCAACAACCTCCTTCCCTCAGTTAGAGCTTTGAAGATGGATCGAGGCTGGGTCTTCCAACATGACAATGACCCGAAGCACACAGCCAGGATAACCAAGGAGTGGCTCTGTAAGAAGCATATCAAAGTTCTGGCGTGGCCTAGCCAGTCTCCAGACCTAAACCCAATAGAGAATCTTTGGAGGGAGCTCAAACCCTGTGTTTCTCAGCGACAGCCCAGAAACCTGACTGATCTAGAGAAGATCTGTGTGGAGGAGTGGGCCAAAATCCCTCCTCCAGTGTGTGCAAACCTGGTGAAAAACTACAAGAAACGTTTGACCTCTGTAATTGCAAACAAAGGCGACTGTACCAAATATTAACATTGATTTTCTCAGGTGTTCAAATACTTATGTGCAGCTGTATCAAACAAATAAATAGTTAAAAAAATCATAAATTGTGATTTCTGGAATTTTTTTTTTGGATTATGTCTCTCACAGTGGACATGCACCTACGATGACAATTTCAGACCCCTCCATGATTTCCAAGTGGGAGAACTTGCAAAATAGCAGGGTGTTCAAATACTTATTTTCCGCACTGTATATATATGTGTGTGTGTGTGTGTGTGTGTGTGTGTGTGTGTATATATATATATGTATATGTGTGTGTATAATATGAATTCTAGGAAGCAAAAAAAATATTTATTATTATAATAAAAATCAGATATTTTTTTTTTTATAATGTATGTATTTTATTGTATATTAATACGAAAATGTATAATCTTTTGCAAAATTGCTATAAATTTATTTATAATAATTAAACAAAAACAAAACAAATCTTGTATAAAATTATTATTATTATTAATAAAACAAATCTATAAAAAAGCTAAATAATTATATAAATATTTGTATTGTATAGCTTAATGTATCATAATTAATAAATACAACCTAATATCAATTTCCAAATGTAACACATAGATATATATATATATATATATATATATATATCTATCTCAAAAAATGGAGTTGCTTCCCTCTTATCTCTGTTTTTCCTAGAGCAGTTTCACGGTGGACTAATATAATAATATATATAAAATTCAATTTTTACTTTTAAGGGAAATCAGACCATTGTTCGTCCAAATTCGCTTCACTTTACAGATACCACAGACTATATATATATATATAATGTGTCTGTGGTATCTGTAAAGTGAAGCGAATTTGGACAAATAATGGTCTGATTCCCCTTGTTTCAGGCCCCTTTCACACTGGGGAGGTGAGAGCGTCGGCGCTGCACCGTCAATTTTGCGGCGTTCTTCCCCGCTAGCGGCCAAAAAAGTGTTAAAACAAAGTGCCGATGCAGCGGCGGTATAGCTGCGGTGCCCATATATACATACACATATATACACACACCGCTCCAAATCCTGATAGCAGGACTTTTTATTTATTTTTTTATAAAAAAGATTTGCGTCCTGCCAGCGCACCGCTCCAGTGTGAAAGCTACATTTCCAATGATGCTCCACTACACCGCAGAGTGCATGAGATATCGTGGGAACTGTAGTTCCAAAACATCTGGGGGATCCCTGTCCTAGAACAAATACTTGTTGTGTACACCCAACCAGAAAATCCTACAATCGTTCCTCGGATGAAAATGTTTGTATTATTATTTAATTATTTTTTATTATAGTGTTTACGAGTCTTTAGAGTGTCGATGTGTAAATCCTGTGATCTCATGACGTTGTATCCTTCTCTCACAGATCTGTAGAAATGTTTCAGCCGGCGGATGGTTTGACGCGTCTGACGCTTTTTCTTCTTTTTTCGGTGTTTTTCAGGTGTGACGTTCGCAGCGAAGGGTTACTTTGACGCTCTGGTAAAAATGGGAGAGCTGGCCAGTGAAAGCCAAGGATCCAAAGAGCTGGGTGAGTCCGTCCGCTCCAGACAAGAGCTGAGAGTCGGCGCCGCCATCGCTGAGTACTGGTTGGCTCTGGAGGATTAGTTATTGGGCGATGGGGGGCTTACAATGTTTGTTTAAAGTGGATGTAACCCCACTCTCGTCCTTTCTAAACTCCTGCCATAGGTCTGATCTATAAGGATATAGATGCCTCCTGCATGTATCCTTACCTGTCAAATGTCTCCCCTCTGTCTGTTATAAGACCTGAAAAACTGCAGATTCTGTGGGTGGGTCTGTTGGCTGGAGCTCTGTGGGTGGAGTTGTGATGTCAGTAGACTCCCCGCCCTCCTCTACACTCCCCTTGTCGACATGCATTTTCCCCTGTGTATTTCTTACACTGAATTCTGCTGTGATCAATAACATCCAGTCAAAATCCAGAAAAGTAACCACATGACTTCAGAAAAGGGCTGGGAATTGAAATATAATGCCTGTCTCCGGGCTAGTGGATGAGATATGTAAATAACCTGTCATTCACAGCAAGGGGGCGGAACGGACTAAGGTTTTTCCCTGTAAGTCTGTTTTATTTCGCTGAACAATTAGAGGATTGCTCAGAGCTGGATTAACTCTGTGTGGGAAGACTGGTCACAGATTATAGGACTTATACTGTACATTGTGACATTTTTTGGGGTTTACATCCACTTTAAGGCTTTGCAGTGGTGCTGAGGAATGAAAAGTATGCTGGAGGGAAGTTTCCTTACCCATAGCAGCCAATCGGACTAAACGATCTTTTTTGATTGGTCACTCTGAATAGAAACATGAAGTAAAATCTAGTTGGTGAAAATGTTACTTTTCATACATCAGCATACAGAACTTTTTATATAATATTTACTGCAAGGAAAGCCACAGTCCCCGGCTGCCAGTCCTCAGTGATTGCAGAGCCATTGTTGGTCATGGAGACACGGCCTGGTGAATATGCTGGTAGGAAGATCAGCAAGGTACATAGGAAGCCAATCTGGCATTTTATATTGACTGTATATGGTATGGCGGTCATACTATACGTAATATGGTGTATTTATAATACGGTCAGCTGACCAAGACATGCATAAACTAGAGCAGTGTTTTTTCAACTCCAGTCCTCAAGGCGCCCCAACAGGTCATGTTTTCAGGATTTCCTTCAGATGAAACGGCTGTGGGAATTACTAAGGCAGTGAAACTGATCAAATCACCTGTGCAAAATACTAGAAAGGCTGAAAACCTGGCCTGTTGGGGCGCCTTGAGGACCAGATTTGAGAAACGCAGAACTAGAGTTCCTCCTTTAATCCCTCCTCTGCCTTCCTTGTGGTATTGGGTTGATTGATTTTTTTTTTTTTACTTTATTTTTTTTTGATCAGGTTTTTAGGATGTGAAAGCAGAGGTCCACCTAAACCAGTGGTCTCCAAGCTGCGGCCCTCTGCTTGCCTTTTTCTGGCCCTTTGGGCACTATTCCTCCCACTGATACAAGACACTATTCTGCCACCAACAATGGGGCATCATTTCTTCCACTGACACCAAAATGGGGTACTATTTCTCCCTATGATACCAAGGACCGGGCACTGCTTCTCCCCCTAATACCAAAAGTGGCAATGCTCACTCCCACTGATGCCAGGAATATTTCCACTCCTGCTGGCCATAGTCCGGCCCTCCTAGACTCTGAATGACAATAAACCAGCCCTTTGTTTAGAATGTTTGGAGACCCCTGACCTAAACAAAAAAAATATTAAAAACCAGCAGCTACAAATACTGCAACTGCTGACTTTTAATAAATGGACACTTACCTGTCCCAGGGTGCCCGTGATGACGGCAGCAGCAGACGAGCAATCGCTCATCTTTCGGCTGCCCCCGCCACCATCCTTGGTGAGGGAACCAGGAAGCGAAGCGTTGCAGCTTCACTGCCTGGTTCCCTACTGCGCATGCGCGAGTCGTGCTGCGCATCTTCACTGGTCCCCGCTGTGTTCTGGGAACTGTGTGTTTCCCAGAACACAGTGGAGAGGGAAGAGCAGTGGCATAAATACCCGCAGATTCTGCAGCTAGCTATCAGCTATCTATGCCCGGAAGTATACCTGTATTATACAGGTATCTGCACCCCCCTCTTCCTGAAAGGTGCCAAATGTGACACTGGAAAAGCAGATGTTCACTTTTTTTGTGGATCTCCGCTTTAAGTTGTTTGTTTTCACTAAGAAGGTGCTGAGAAAATATACCATGGGTGCTCAACCCGTGTGGCCCTCCAGAACTACAAGTCCCACGAGGCATTGCAATGTTGACAGTTACAAGCATGACTCCCAAAGACTTTTTGGCTTCAGTTGTGCGCCTCTCTGATTTTAGTTTCACTTTGTTAATGTAACCTGAGTTTATGGCTCCGCCCTTCCTCCCCTGTACACTGTCCAATGAAACTTCCTATGTGGTTAGTAAGGAACCTATCATTGTAGAAGTTGATGGTGATCAGTGTCTTGATCAGTTTTGATGGGGGTCAGTGTCTTGGGGAACAGTGGTTGGTTAGGAAGGACTGGTGTACATGGTGGTTGGTCATATAAGACTTGTGTCCTGGTGAACTCTGCACCTCCATGGTGGTTGGTTTTGAAGGACTGGTGAACTCTCTGAATCTCCGTGGTGATTGGTCATGAAGGTCTTGTGTCCTGGTGAACTCTCTCTGAACCTCCATGGTGGTTGGTTATGAAGGGCACAGTGTACTGGTAAAATCACTGAACTGTCATCTATAGTTATAGTTAATCTGGTTAAAGTCGATTCAGTTCAAACAACAGTGTTCATAAACAGAATTGTTGATCTTGGTAGATCTATGAAAAAGTTGTGTAATGATGTGATAATAAATATATAGATAATAGATAATAAATTGTACATTTTTGACTAGCTGTTCACAAAGGTCAAGTGTACGGTTTAACACTCTGGACCTCCGTGGTGACTGGCCATTGGGGGGTCAGTGTCTTGGGGAACTCTCTAGACCTCCATGGTGGCTGGCCATGGGGTTCAGTGTCCCTGGAAACTCTCTGGCCCCCAATGGTGTTTGCCCATGGGGGGGGGGGGGTCAGTGTCCCTGGGTACCTCCTGGACCTCCATGGGTGGCTGGTCATTGTGGGGGGGGGGGGTTAGTATCCTGGGGAACTCTCTGGACCTCCATGGTGGCTGGCCATGGGGGTCAGTGTCCCTGGGAACTCTCTGGCCCCCAATGGTGTTTGCCCATGGGGGGGGGGGGTCAGTGTCCCTGGGTACCTTCTGGACCTCCATGGGTGGCTGGTCATTGGGGAGGGGGGGGTTAGTATCCTGGGGAACTCTCTGGACCTCCATGGTGACTGGCCATTGGGGGTCAGTGTCTTGGGGAACTCTCTGGCCCTCCATGGTGGCTGGCCATGGGGGTCAGTGTCCCTGGGAACTCTCTGGATCCTCCATGGTGTTTGCCCATTTGGGGGGGGGGGTGTTAGTATCCTGGGGAACTCTCTGGCCCTCCATGGTGGCTGGTCACAAAGGGTTTATATTTGTTGACCGTGTTAGATCTATAGAAATATCCAAATTCCCCGGAACTCGCATGCCCTGTCTCCGTCTGCCCTCCTGTGCAGACATTTCCTCCAGAATTACAGGTGCTCTTTATTGGCATTCCGGTTTGGCACATAGAGGATGACTGGAGTACAAATTGCTTTATAAACAAACTTCCAGAAACTTGGCCGACACTTTGTATATCCTGACACACCTGATGTTCCAGCTTTACTTATATTAAACATGTGAAACTGAACTCCACCCTGCCCTGGGGAGGAAACTAAACTCCGCCCTCACTGATGTAACCCTGAACTCTGTGATAATAAATCCACCGGTCATGTGACTTCTAGAATCTTCTCCCAGATTTATGCAGTAATCCAGTGGGAGACTTCCTGTAATAAAGACCGCCCACTGCTGCTCCCTCTCCTTGAGCAGGAGGACAGGTCTGGTCTCTGCCCCTTCCTGTGGTATGTGGAGCCTGCTGAGCCCTTCCAACAGCTTTTCTCTATGTGCAGGGTGGCTGATCTGGTCTCTGACACCTCCTATAGTGGGTGGAGCCTTCTTGGTCCCTCCCATTGGTCTGCTCTATCTCCTTGTGCAGGAGGACTGGTCTTGTCTCCGCCCCTCCTGTATTTTTTTTTGCAGACAGCCTGTAGTGGGTGGCGCCTGCTGGATCCCTTCCACGGCTCTTTTTGGCTTTCCTTGTGCAGAAGAACTGCTCTAGTATCCACCCTCTTATAGTTTTCTGTAGTGGGTGGAGCAGTCTCATCCCCTCCCATAGCTCTGCTCTCTCCTTGTGCAGGGAGATTGGTCTTGTCTCCGCCCCTCCTGTAGTTTTCTGTAGTGGGTGGAACCTGCTGGCCCCTCCCACAGCTCTGCTCTCTCCTTGTGCAGGGAGATTGGTCTTGAATTGGGTTAGATCCTCTGCCAGGACAGACCATAATTTCTGGTCAAATGTTGGAGTCTCTCATTGGAGATGATGGCGTCCTTCCAATATTTTCCAGAAGATGATTTAAAACCTTTCTATACAATGTTTGCATTTCTTTGTTGGATATTTTAACCCTTTCAGTGTTGGGTATAGATAACAGACCAAAAGAGCAAATGAGGAAAGTTTCTAGTTGTGTGTGTGTGTGTTTCCAGGATGAGGGACTGTGGGAGAGAGGGTGTGTGTGTGTTTCCAGGATGAGGGACTGTGGGAGAGGGTGTGTGTTTCGGGACGAGGAACTGTGGGAGGGGGTGTGTGTTTCGGGACGTGGGACTGTGGGAGAGGGTGTGTGTTTCGGGATGAGGGACTGTGGGAGGGGGTGTGTGTTTCGGGACGAGGAACTGTGGGAGGGGGTGTGTTTCGGGATGAGGGACTGTGGGAGAGTGTGTGTGTTTCGGGATGAGGGACTGTGGGAGAGGGTGTGTGTTTCAAGACGAGGGACTGTGGGAGGGGGTGTGTGTTTCGGAACGAGGGACTGTGGGAGGGGGTGTGTGTTTCGGGACGAGGGACTGTGGGAGGGGGTGTGTTTGTGTTTCGGAACGAGGGACTGTGGGAGGGTGTGTGTGTGTGTGTGTGTGTGTTTCAGGATGAGGGACTGTGGGAGGGGGTGTGTGTTTCGGGACGAGGGACTGTGGGAGGGTGGGTGTGTGTGTGTTTCGCGACGAGGGACTGACTGTAGGAAAGGGTGTGTGCTCCGGGATGAGGGGGTGTGTGTTTCAGGATTTGGGACTGTGGGAGAGGGTGTGTGTTTTGGGACTGTGGGAGAGGGTGTGTGTTTTGGGACTGTGGGAGAGGGTGTGTGTTTTGGGACTGTGGGAGAGGGTGTGTGTTTTGGGACTGTGGGAGAGGGTGTGTGTTTTGGGACTGTGGGAGAGGGTGTGTGTTTTGGGACTGTGGGAGAGGGTGTGTGTTTTGGGACTGTGGGAGAGGGTGTGTGTTTTGGGACTGTGGGAGAGGGTGTGTGTTTTGGGACTGTGGGAGAGGGTGTGTGTTTTGGGACTGTGGGAGAGGGTGTGTGTTTTGGGACTGTGGGAGAGGGTGTGTGTTTTGGGACTGTGGGAGAGGGTGTGTGTTTTGGGACTGTGGGAGAGGGTGTGTGTTTTGGGACTGTGGGAGAGGGTGTGTGTTTTGGGACTGTGGGAGAGGGTGTGTGTTTTGGGACTGTGGGAGAGGGTGTGTGTTTTGGGACTGTGGGAGAGGGTGTGTGTTTTGGGACTGTGGGAGAGGGTGTGTGTTTTCGGACTGTGGGAGAGGGTGTGTGTTTTCGGAACGAGGGACTGTGGGAGTGGAGGGGGTGTGTTCCAGGACCTGTTCACACCATGTGCTCTGCATCGCAAACCATGAATATTTATTTTATGACATTTAAATCTAAAACTTAATAAAATACAATTTGCAGGTTCTGCCCTCCCCAGCGATGTACGCTGACCCACCCACTACAAGGACCCCCACTCCCTCCAGTCCCTCTCCTCCAGTGGCTCCCTCCAATCCGAGTGAAGATCCCACCCCCAACCACCCCCCCCCCCCCTCCAATCCGAGTGAAGATCCCAGCCCCAACCACCCCCCCCCATCCAATCCTGAGTGAAGGCCCCAACATCCCTCCGCCCCCTCCCCAGCTGCAAATCTTTCCCTTTAATATCCCCGATTGTCGTCTCGCTCGGCTTCCTCCTCTCTGTTTAATGAGTCACTTATTTCTCATTCCTTCCTTCTCTCCTACAGAACTCATTGTATCCTCTCTACTGTATTCTTACTGCCCCCCCCCCCCCCAACATGTCATACAGAACCGCTCCCCCCCCCCCCCAAACCAAACCTGCAGAAATGGTGGGTGACAGGTGTCATAGCGGCTGCACTCTATTCTCTTGTCTGATGTATATGAGGATTGTAGTGATGCCTTCCCTTGAACTGTATAGAAGAACATGGGGGGCGGGGGGGGGGGGCGGATTGTTGTGCTGCAAACCTGGGGGCTGCGGGGAAGGAAATCAACATTTCATTGTAGAGTCACGGCTCAAAAACGCGCAAATATCAGCGCCAACCTTCCCATTGTTACAGAAGTTCATGGACTGAATCCGCATCGAAAGCTGCGCCGACATTCTTCTTCTTCATCAAATTTCTCTCCTTTCTCTTATTCTCTTCCTCCTTCCATTCATTATTTCCCCTGCTTTCTCTACTAATTTTTTATTTAAATTTTTATTTATTTTTTCTCTTTTCACTATTTCTCATGTGCTCTCTCTCCATTTCATCCTATCTTTTATTTTTGTTTCCTCCTTCTTTCCTTTTTATTTTTTTTATTTTTTATTTTCTTTGCCCCTTTTATTTTTTTTTATATATATATATATATATATATATATATATATATATATATATATATATATATATATATATATATATATATATATATATATATATATATATATATATATACAATAAAACACAAACACATATATAAAAAATTAATAATGAAAAATAAATGAAAACTGGGAGGGTTCAGGAAAAAATAAATAAAAAAAATTATACACACACACACACAAAATATATATATATATATATATATATATATATATATATATATATATATATATATATATATATATATATATATATATATATATATATATATATATATATATATATATATAATGTGTGTGTGTGTGATTTTTGTTATTTATTTTTTCCTGAACCCTCCCAGTTTTCATTTATTTTTATTTTTTCATTATTTATTTTTTATATATGTGTTTGTGTTTTATTTTATATATATATATATAAATAATGTGTGTGTATATATATTATCCATTTTTTATTTATTTTTTATGTTTTTCATAGTTTCCCTCTATTTTTCTCATTGCCCTTCACACTCCTCCTTGTCTCATATGATCGCTGTAGGGAAGAGCAATCTTGGATGTGATGACGGTCGCTGGGACCTCCTATATGGTTTCAATCGTACTTGTGAGGAAATCCTTTCAATGATTTGGATTGGATAATCTGTAAGGCCTCGTACACACGATCTGACATATCCGATGAAAACTGTCCGCGGACCATTTCCATCGGATATGTCGGATCTGGAGTTTGATCCGATGGCGTGTACACACCATCGGATCAAATTCCCCGCCGGCGGACGGCGCGGTGACGTGTCGGTGATGCGGCGGTGACGTTGACGCCGCCACGTCACCGCACCAGGAAGTAAAACACTTACCGCGCAAGCGCCGAATCCATTCGGCGGCAGCGCGGCGGCGGTGCGGGACGACATGTCTGCTGGTAAGTGTACTAACCAGCAGACATGTCGGGTGGACAGATTCCCACCGGATAGATTTCAAAGCATGCTTTGAAATCTGTCGGGTGGACAAATCTGTCCGCTAGCCCATACACACGAGCGGAGATGTCTGCTGAAACGGTCCATTAAAATGCTGTCTAAATGTGTTTGTTCGAGCACTAATACTCTGCCCAACAAGAATTCTCTTGCCTTTGTGGCTGTGTGTGGTGAATAAATCGGGTGTGTTATTTGGATATACCGTATTTATCGGCATATAACACACACCTTCACTTTAAGAGGAAAGTTTCAGGAAAGAAAACTTAAATTTGAAATGACTGTAAAGCAAAATAAGGGTCAGTGCCCATCAATGCAGCCTAATCAGTGCCCATCTGCAGCCTCACCATTGACATCAGTGCAGCCTCACCATTGACATCAGTGCAGCCTGATTGATGCCAATCTGCAGCCTCGGAGGGGGATAGGCAGGGTGGCGGGATGACCGCCGACAGATTATATATAGGAGAATCTCCGGTTTACATGGCGGCCTCTTTAATACAAAGTCTTGCCTCCTATGATAAGACAGAATAGTCATCCAATGGCAGCCCAGGAGACGGGACTTCTAATTATAGATGCTGCCGAGTAAACCGGAGATTCTCCTGTATGTAATCTGATGGCGATCGTCCCGCCCCCTCCTTGTCCCCTCCGAGGCAGCACTGATAAATACAGTATATATCTTTTGTGGCCCTGGGGGCCAGAAAAGATATGTATATCCAAATTACCAAGGAGGCCATAGCAATTGGCCCGCGGGCCGGACTTTGGACATGCCTGATGTACAGGGAAAGCTGGCTTGGGGATCACACTCTTCATCCATTAGGGGCACCACACCCTCTCTGCTCTCCACCCCTTATATGCAGTGGATAGATTCATGGTCCAGACCCTTTTAGGGCACCGGGGGGCATGAATTACAGCAGGTTTTTTTTTTTTCTAAAAGCACCTGATTAGAGCCAGAGGCTCAAATAGGGTGGGCCTGGGTCGCAGAGGATGTGACCGGAGCCCACCCAGGTGTGTTACAACAGCGAATGAATCCTCTGATCCTCCTCCAGGCCAATTGGGAAGCGGGTATGAAACCTGTTTCCCGATTGGCCAAAATGTCAGCCGATTCTATTGGACGCCTAGTGCCAGAGGAACAGAGAGGAAATGCTCTGCAGAAGCTGCTCCAGAAGAGGAGCAGCTTTCCTTGAGCCCGCCACGCTTAAGGGAGGGGCTGGAAGATGGCCACATCTGCTCCGACCACTGCGCTCAGCACCCACATCCAGGGTAAGGACAGTGGGTGGGAGGGCCGGGGGCATTAGTGCTACTCCACCGACAGGGGTTGTTTGCTGCCCCCCCCCCCAAAGAACAAACAAGCCATCACTCCTCTGACCGGTTTTCAGCAGACAGCGGGCTTCCAGTCCGAAGCCACCCAGATGCTGGCTTAAACTCTAAGCTGCATCGCTGGAACACTGAGCCAGCCCCCTTCATTTCCTTTGCAGCCTGCTGTGAGCAATGGAGGGGAGAGCAGAGACCCGAGGGTCACATCTGCTCCGCTCATCTATCCTGGGTATTATTTATTTTTGCAGAATGGGGGAGTTTGTATTTTGGGGTCCCTGGACATAATGGCAGCAACCAGGGTCCCCCCTATGTACTCTCTCCCAGCACCTCGTCTTAGTACATCTCCGAGAGTCAGAACACCCCTTATCTCCATCCAATCACAGCAGAAA
Source organism: Rana kukunoris (assembly GCA_029574335.1). NCBI lineage: Eukaryota > Metazoa > Chordata > Amphibia > Anura > Ranidae > Rana > Rana kukunoris. The sequence goes on from CM056060.1 coordinate 148,542,664, forward strand.
ATGGTTACATTTTGGGGTCACAGAATCAGTCATGTGAGTAGTATATGGAGGGGAAAAGGGAAAAAAAATGCGCTAAAACTTACATAGAAAATAATAATAAAATGTGCTACCCCAGGTGCTGCAATCTACATGTAAACAATAAATACAAGAAATGAACATAAGAATTTTATTTTTTATCGTGCTACCTCAAATATGATAAAATAACCACGAATAAAACAAGTGAATAAACACAGAATTAAGGGTGACCTATGATGGCCGCTAGACAATGAACGGTCACCTATTGGATGGTGTTTGTAACAAAACCATATAGTGATATAAATAAATGTCCCTCTACTGAACTTCTAATTAATGTACAGTCCAAAGTGTTAAACAAAAAAAAAGGTCAGTGAAAAAGAAGACACCGGTCCTCCTGAGTCACAACACGTTGATAGAAGTGATCAAAAAGCAAACAAGTGTATCCTCCACCAAGCTTATAAATTAGTCTCTTACCAGAAACCTATGATCCCTAATGACAAAGGATCAGATACAACGTGTACAGTTCCACTCGCGTGATGTCAAATCGTCACTCCCGGTGAGAGCTGGTAGCCAAAAACGTTGCAGCAGTTTGGATGCCCACCAATTATGCAATGAAATAAACGCCTTGAGACTTAGTGTGCCGGCCGGAACACAAGAAAATCTTCAGGCACTCGTCCACTGGGGGAAAATATGGGAACTGGGTGACAACAGCGCGTCGGGCGAGCGACGCGCTGTTGTCACCCAAACTGCTGCAACGTTTTTGGCTACCAGCTCTCACCGGGAGTGACGATTTGACATCACGCGACAACACGCTGTATCTGATCCTTTGTCATTAGGGATCATAGGTTTCTGGTAAGAGACTAATTTATAAGCTTGGTGGAGGATACACTTGTTTGCTTTTTGATCACTTCTATCAACGTGTTGTGACTCAGGAGGACCGGTGTCTTCTTTTTCACTGACCTTTTTTTTTGTTTAACACTTTGGACTGTACATTAATTAGAAGTTCAGTAGAGGGACATTTATTTATATCACTATATGGTTGTGTTACAAACACCATCCAATAGGTGACCGTTCATTGTCTAGCGGCCATCATAGGTCACCCTTAATTCGGTATATGGAGGGGGAGGCACCGATGGGGGCATGGAGGCCAGCCCACCCATTTGTGATCGTAGGCGGAATCGCGGCAAAGCTCGGTATGTATTTGTGACGCCATTACTTCCTAATGGCACCCAAATTGCACCACTAAACGCGCTGCAATCTCAATGTGCTACTCTTGTCGCTCAAAGAGGAACATGCGCTTCCTTTGAGCGACCGCATCGTGCCTTGCGGTTTGCTGCGTGGCAAGATTGGGGTGCCACTAAGGCTGCATTCACACATGATCGCAGACGGAATCGCCGCAAATCCGCCCCACGATTTCAAATGGCTGCAATGGCATTACTTCTAATTATACCCACGATCACGCCGCGATTTCGATTGCCACGAAATGGCGCTGCAATCAAGGCAAATCGCATTGCTCAAAAAGGAACATGAGGTTCTTTCGGGCAACAGTGTTGCGATTTGCCACAACTGCAACATTGCGACAGTTGCCTCAACATGGTGCGTTTTGGGGTGCCATTAGAAGTAATGGTATTGCAAATGCGTCTAACGTTTTGCAGCCATTTGAAATTGCGGGCGTGATTGCGGCGAATATGCCCGCAATCGGATGTGAATGCAGCCTAAGGCTTCTCTATGCAGCCCCCCCATGTATTTTGTCCCGGGTTATCAGTATGTGTTGGGGTCCCCTTAGGAATGAATGACGCCTCCATGTACTTGCAGGAGATATGCGTTTTCTGGGTGTCACGAGCATGTGTGCGATTTTTACACACATTTCCTCAATTCACAAATGTTGGGGAAAAAAACAGTCTGGAGCAGCGGTGCTTATGGTGAATGTTGCAAAATAGGAACCCCCCCCCCGTGTTCCGTGCCACCTCTCATATTCCAGCCTTGAGTTTTTAGCTGCCGCATGAATAACGCCATTTAAATGTTTATCCCCATCGATCGGCACTCGAGGCGCGTTCTATTCATTGCATTGAGTTGCCGGTTGCTTCGTGATTCTCACACAAGGTAACTGTATAATCGCAGAGATAATGGAATGATTCATTGTTGATTCAGGAGGATGTTCTAGAACACTGTGGAACCCGAGCGCCGTGCCGTCTTCTGATTGGCCGTCGGCGCACGGCTATTATACCAATGCCGCTTGTATGCTGTGTGTCGGTAATTGTCTGCGACATTCTCAGGTGCTTCTTCTAGATTGGGAAACCTCGGTGTACCCCGAGACCGAGCCGGAGCGCCTCGCGCTGCTTCCGCCTCATCTGAACACATGCAGCCCAGAATCCGACTCCCACACAGCAATCTAATGATCATGTAAAACGCGTCCGTTACAGCCGCCGCGCTTCGGGAGGAAGAGTGCGCAATTTAGATCTGTGTCTGGCTTACGTGTGTAAAATATTTGAATGTTTTTTTTTTCCTAACAGGACGACGGTGACATCTTTCTATTGTCCGCATCGCATCACCGAGAACTGACCGGAGAATAGACGGCGAGCGCGGTGCTGCGTTGCTCCTGCTGTTGCTTTACATTTTCTCTACAGGGGGAGCAGGGCCGTCTTCATGAGAGGGCACACCTGGGCACTGCCCAGGGGGGCCCCTGCACTTTTCCCAAAGCAGCTGGTCCTTGAGCCCACGCTGCCCTGAAATTGGGGGCCCCATGAATGTACTGAGAGTGATAGATACACAGGGAGGCAGTCTGCCTCTTACCTACTTGATGTCTGTTTACCTGCACTGTCATTATTGTAGGGGCCCCAGAGCATTACTTTGCCCAGGAGCCCATGATGCTATTAAGACGGCCCTGGGGGGGGTCAAACTGCCCTCAAGGGGCTGGTTGTATCTTTAGGACTAGATGTCCAGAGCGCCCCCCCTTTAAATCAGATGTCCAGAAGCCCCCAACCCCCCCCCCCCACCCTTTACATTAAATGTGGAATGCCCTACCTGACACTTTGAGGGCTCCTCAATCCGTTGATTGTTCTAAAAAAGGCCTTCAAGAGGAAGTAAACCCACAAATAGAAAAAAAAATACACCCTGCAAGACAAAGGCATAATGAGCTAGTATGCACGTACTAGCTCATTATGAATTACCTGAGATCGAAGCCCCCCCCCCCCCCCCCCTGCAGCGGTCCTCGTTCCTCTCCTCCACTGACGCCATCTCTCCCGGAGTGACTTCCTTGTATGGTGGCTCTGGTGCTGTGACTGGCCGCAGCCGCGATGACGTCACTACCGTCTTTCTTGCAAATATCTCCTTAACTGCGTAGTGTCCGTATGGGAGGTTGGGAGACACTGTGTGACCCTGTTGGAGGTTGAAGGCCCTATGGAGGGTTGGATCGTCTGAAGGTTAAGAGTTCCCAAAGGGCCTGGTGGCACTATGGGAGTTGAGGCACTGTGGAAGGTTGGGGGGAGGGAGGGGGGCACAATGTAGGGCTGGATCCTTGGTGTCGGAGCCCTCAACAAGAGAGGCTCTGTGGGTACCTTGTGGAGTATGAGGGCTCTCAAGTCACAATGGGAGCTGGGAGGCACTGTGTGTTGGAAGATAAAGGCCCTATGGAGGGCTGGATCCTCCTGTGAAGGTTGAGGTCTCTCAGGGGGCTTGATGGCACTGTTGAAGGTTGGGGGGCACTATGTAGGAGAGGATCCTCTGTGAAGGTTGAGGACTCTCAGGGGGCCTGATGGCACTGTGGAAGGTTGGGGGGGCACTATGTAGAAGATGATCTTCTGTGAAGGTTGAGGTCTCTTAGGGGGCTTGATGGCACTGTGGAAGGTTGGGGGGCACTATGTAGGAGAGGATCCTCTGTGAAGGTTGAGGACTCTCAGGGGGCCTGATGGCACTGTGGAAGGTTGGGGGGGCACTATGTAGAAGATGATCTTCTGTGAAGGTTGAGGTCTCTTAGGGGGCTTGATGGCACTGTGGAAGGTTGGGGGGCACTATGTAGGAGAGAATCTTCGGTGAAGGTTGAGGGCTCTCGGGGTGCCTGGTGGCACTGTGGGTTTCCATGGGAGCGGAGAGGGGCACTGTGGAAGGTTGGGGGGCACTATGTAGGAGAAGATCCTCTGTGAAGGTTGAGGTCTCTCAGGGGGCCTGATGGCACTGTGAGTCTATGGGAGCAGAGGGGCACTATGGAAGGTTGGGGGGCACTATGTAGGAGAGGATCTTCTCTGAAGGTGGAGGGCTCTCAGGGGGCCTGATGGCACTGTGGGTCTCCATGGGAGTGGATGGGCACTGTGGAAGGTTGGGGGGCACTATGTAGGAGAGGATCTTCTTTGAAGGCTCTCAGGGGGCCTGGTGGCACTGTGGGTCTCAATGGGAGCAGAGGGGCACTGTGGAAGTTTGGGAGGGCACTATGTAGGATGGGATACTCTGAAAGTTGAGGGCTATCAGGGGGCACTGTGAGGACCCTGTTTGGATCCAGCTCGGTCCTTGCAGGGGGAAGTTCTCTATCTTACCTCTGCTTCAGTGCCGCCATTTTAAACTGAGATCCGTCCCATACGGCGACATGCCACCACTTTGCCTATTCTCGTAGACTACAGGACCCGGCAGAGGCCTACAGCATGTCTACACAAGCAAAAGATCACCCCCCTCCCCCACAATGCCCAGGTAATTCTTAGTGGGGACTCTGCAGTAGACACCTGGCAGAGACTCCTGGGATGTGTGATGGAGACCTCTGGGGGTTCAGGGTGGTCAGATACAGAAACCTTGACTAGGGGAGGAGGATGGCGATGATGAGGATATACTATTGGGTGGGGAGCGGCATGGTGGAGGACCACTTTGACCATCCAAGGATGGCTTTTTAGTGATGAATAGTTGTGTTGTATATTGTGACTCGCTGGCGATGTCTCCGGTCCTTGTACTCTGACAGGTCCTCTTTATCTGCGTCCTGCAATTTTAGATTCAGCGCTGAGAGTTCAGTGGTCCCCCTCCCCCTTCGCTCTTCTGATGAGAAGGAACCTCTTCATGTCTATGAAACGTCGGTTGTCGCCGAGTTCAGTGATCCTCTTCATCCCACTTTCTACCTGCAGAGCCAAACGTTTCGATAATTGCGTCTTGTCATTATCGCCCCCCAATCTACTGATTGATGGGATGCGCTCCCTCCGCCTGCAGAGACTCATTTCTTCTTTACTTTCCATTAAACTGAGTTGCGGGCTGAACGAGGCCTTCTTACATTGTTGCATTGCACCTGCTTTGGAATGTACACGGCGTGCTGATGGAGGCGGTAGTATTGTAAGGGTCACCTTGTATAGGCTTCTTGCAATTCATCTACAACAGAGCTCAGACTGGGGGAGGAAAAAGCAGCACTACAAGCCCACCATTTCATGTGCTGACAGGGTTTTGTAGGGGAGCAGGACAGGGGGCGGGGTTTTGTAGGGAAGCAGGAGAGGGGGCGGGGTTTTGTAGGGGAGCAGGGGAGGGGGTGGGGTTTTGTAGGGGAGCAGGGGAGGGGGCGGGGTTTTGAAGGGGAGCAGGGGAGGGGCGGGGGCGGGGTTTTGAAGGGGAGCAGGGGAGGGGGCTGGGTTTTGCAGGGGCGGGGGCAGGGTTTTGAAGGGGAGCAGGGGAGGGGGCTGGGTTTTGCAGGGGAGGGGGCGGGGTTTTGCAGGGGAGCAGGGGGGGCGGGGTTTTGAAGGGGAGGGGGCGGAGTTTTGAAGGGGAGCACGGGAGGGGGCGGAGTTTTGAAGGGGAGCACGAGAGGGGGCAGGGTTTTGTAGGGGAGCACGGGAGGGGGGAGGAGGGGTTTTGTAGGGGAGCACAGGAGAGGGGGGCGGAGGGGTTTTGTAGGGGAGCAGGAGAGGGGGCGGAGGGGTTTTGTAGGGGAGCAGGAGAGGGGGCGGAGGTTTTTTTGTAGGGGAGCAGGAGAGGGGGCGGCGGGGTTTTTGTAGGGGAGCAGGAAATGGGGCAGCATTTTTTGTGTAGGGGAGCAGGAAAGGGGGCAGCGTTTTTTTTGTAGGGGAGCAGGAAAGGGGGCGGGGTTTTGTAGGGGAGCAGGAAAGGGGGCGGCGTTTTGTAGGCGAGCAGGAAAGGGGGCGGGGTTTTGTAGGGAAGCAGGAGAGGGGGCGGGGTTTTGTAGGGGAGACAAGGTGCTCCTCCATAAATGGAGTATTTACAGTAAGCGTTTTGACTGTAGGAAAGGACAGGTGTGGGCGAAGGAACCCCCCATCATGGGGTGCCGTGTTAGATGTGTTCTTTACCATCTGGGAGCGCCGCAGTGACGGGTAGGTAGGCGAGGATGTGCCGGGTAGGTAGGCGAGGATGTGCCGGGTAGGTAGGTGAGGATGTGCCGGGTAGGTAGGTGAGGATGTGCCGGGTAGGTAGGTGAGGATGTGCCGGGTAGGTAGGTGAGGATGTGCCGGGTAGGTAGGTGAGGATGTGCCGGGTAGGTAGGCGAGGATGTGCCGGGTAGGTAGGCGAGGATGTGCCGGGTAGGTGAGGTGTTGGCAGAAGGAGGTGTTCTGGAGGTGGAATGAGAAGGTACAAAGAGCCCATTGACTCTGGAAATGTGACAAATGTTTTGTGATAAGCACAGCGAGCCAACAAGCGTTCTCCCATGTCAGACAATGACTCCCGGCCAGCGGGAGGACGTCCCGCGTCTGTTTATCCTTCACATAGCGGACGTCATGTTCCAGGATCAACGAGGCTTTTGTTGAACAGAACCGGTTGAAAGAGGACCTGTCTTGAATGAGCCCTGGGCCGTCCTTCGGTTGTTGAGCCCTTCAGATCTCCGATCTGTACGTTTCCTCACCTCTCGGGGATATTCTGCTTTCTGTAGGACATTTTTCTATTTTATGGATGAAGCTCTGGAAGTTTTCAGTGAAGTTTTGCAGAACATTGACACTGCAGAGCATCATACACACAGCCGGTGCATCGCCATTCTGTGTACTCCTTTTTCGTATTTTTTTTTTTTTTTAAACTTTATTTGAGCTCTTCAAAAGTACACACAGGTGGTACAACCAATAGGCGAATACAGGCCGATCCACGCAGAAAACCCATTCTTCTGCCCCTACAGGGGACGACCTAGCTAGATGGTGTCACTACAGCCATCTTAACCACTTAAGCCCGGACCAATATGCAGGTAAAGGACCCGGCCAGTTTTTGCGATTTGGCACTGCATCACTTTAACTGACAATTGCGCGGTCGTGCGACGTGGCTCCCAAACAAAATTTGGCGTCCTTTTTTTTCCCACAAATAGAGATTTCTTTTGGTGGTATTTGATCACCTCTGCGTTTTTTTTTGTTTTTTTTTGTTTGCGCTATAAACAAAAATAGAGCGACAATTTTGAAAAAATTTAATATTTTTTACTCTTTTCTGTAATAAATATCCCCCGAAAATATATATAAAAAAATTCCTCAGTTTAGGCCGATACGTATTCTTCTACATATTTTTTGGTAGAAAAAAAACGCAATAAGTATTTAACGATTGGTTTGCGCACAATTTATAGCGTTTACAAAACATGGGATAGTTTTATGTCATTTTTATAAAAAAAATAAAATATTTTTTTTTTTTTACTACTAATGGAGGCGATCAGCGACCTGACACATAAACGTGGACCTTATTATGGCGGGATCACCAGGGGCCCATTTTAGCGAAAGCTGCAGATTTACAAACCAGTTCTGAAGTGAACCGACGTATTCTGTGAGATCCGAGTGATTTGGGTTGAGATTTATGTAAAGCAACTTTTGGAAAGTTATTAATTTCTCCTTCAATTTGCAGGAAAAAACATCTTGCTGCCGTGTCGGCGCCGCTACACCTGGATTGGTATTTGGTGGCACTTTGTGAGAAGATTAGCAGCTGTGGGAGGTGTTGCGTCCCCAGCCATCCATCTCTCCTCCAGAGAACACCCTGTCCCCTGCGCCCTGGGGACACAAATTACCCGGCGCTTACTTCAATGCAATTAGCGCAGCTTCTGTTACACGGATCTGTTCCGATCGCGCTCACTTTTTATCCTCGCTGACATTAAATTAACTCTCTGCTCCGCGCAGCCAAACAAGATTAATACATATTAAAATCCGCTCTCAGCCGACCCGAACAATGTCTGCCCGAGCCGCGGGAAACGGCGCCGGGAGACCACGGCTGACGGGATTAATCAGAAACCGCTGACCTCATTTTCTGGAGGGAAGAAATTTGATTTTTCTAGCGACAGACGAGGAGCCGATTCAAAACTTTAACCACTCAAGGACCGCCTCCTGCACATATACGTTGGCAGAATGGCACGGCTGGGCACAGGCACGTACAGGTACGTCCCCTTTGAGTGACCAGCCGTGGGTCGCGGCGCTCGCCAGCGACCCGATCCGAAGCTGCGTGACTGCGGACCCGATCGCTGCCGGTGTCCTGCGATTGGTCACATGAGCTGAAGAACGGGGAGAGGTGTGTGTAAACGCACCTTCCCCATTCTTCACAGTGGCAGTGTCACTGATCGTCTGTTCCCTGATTATAGGGAAAGACGATCAATGATGTCAGAAGTCCAGCCCCGCCCCCCTACATTAGAAACACATATGAGGTCACACATAACCCCTACAGTGCCCCCTAGTGGTTAACTCCTAAACTGCAATTGTCATTTTCACAGTAATCCGTAATTTTTATAGCACTTTTTGGTCCCAAAAATGTGTCAAAATTGTCCGATGTGTCCGTCATAATGTCGCAGTCACAAAAAAGAATCGCTGATCGCTGCCATTACTAGTAAAAAAAAAAATTACTAAAAATACCATAAAACTATCCCCTATTTTTGTAAACGCTATAAATTTTGCACAAAGCAATCGATAAATGCTTATTGTGTTTTTTTTTTTTACCAAAAATATGTAGAAGAATACGTATTGGCCTAAACTGATGAATAACATTTTTTTATATGTTTTTTGGTGGATATTTATTATATCAAAAAGTAAAAAAAAATGTTTTTTTTTTCCCCAAATTGTCGCTCTATTTTTGTTTATAGCGCAAAAAAAAAAAAAAACGTAGAGGTGATCAAATACCACCAAAAGAAAGCTCTATTTGTGGGAAAAAAGGATGCCAGTTTTGTTTGGTAGCCACGTCGCACGACCGCGCAATCATCAGTTAAAGCGACACAGTGCCGAAACGCAAAAAGGGGCAAGGTCCTTTAGCTGCATAATGGTCCGGATCTTAAGTGGTTAAGGAGCACTCCATCTGCGCAAGTTGGTCAAAATGACCATTTAATGCAGGTTTATCCCTTTTTAAAAACGCAACTGGTACAAAACCCGCTGATCATAAATCCAGCGAGCTCCCCGATTTCTTCTTCCAGCGGACCACGCGACACCCCCTGCCATGCGGCATATGAAGCAGCTTGACTACAGACCTCTGCCTGTCCCGGTCCTCCTCTCCACATGCGTACATTCATTTATTTTACAACGAAACCATGCTGCTGTCTGGATTCCCAGGCGCCCGCCCACAAACTGTGCAGGGAAAGGGTTCTCGGGAGACGTAGTTTTGGGGGTGGGATCATTTTAATAGAAAATGAGATCCCAGCAGATGCCCCTTGGTGATGTCACAGAAAGTAGTACAATTCGTTGGTCACCACAGGAGCAATGTAAAGGTTACGATGGAAAAAATGTGGGTAAAATTTGGTTGGTGTGCAGGCAATAATATAATATTATTATATTACCGTGTTCTGTACCACTAGGGACACGCTTCCTGCATACTTCAGAAGACTAGCTATGTGGTCAGACAGGACACCACCTAAGGACATATTCAACAACACAGCTAGGAAGGAGGCGGCTGTATTGATAGCCAGTGCTCGCTCTTGCCTCCAAATGCTTGCCTGAAATAAGTTCTGGCAAGAGGAATGCAGGGGGAGGGGTTGTCGGCCTGTTTTTCCTTCTGCATTGCTCTTGCCGGCTCTGGTCTTGAACAAGTGCTTGGAGCCGTTGGCTATCGGTGCAGCTGTCTCCTTGCTAGCTGCATTGTTGAATGGCTGTAGGTGCCATCCTGTATGACGAGCCTTCCAAAGCATGTAGGAAGATGGGACAAAGTACTACATGTATTGTGTCCCCAGGGGTACAAAACACTTTATTGTTGTTATCAATAATCTTGTCTGCTCACTGGCAGGGGTGGAGTTGCGTCCTTTCTGACCACACAGCTTTTCTCAGCACGTCAGAAGATGATACATGAACTTTATGAACTTTTTTTTCTCCCGGGGGACACTAATAAAAATACTTCAGAGTCGGTTCACACTGGGGCGACTTGGGATCCGACTTGAAGTCGTCTCAAGTCGTCCCAAGTCGCGCTGTCCAGAAAAGCAATGTAAGTGAATGGGAGCGGTGTTAATACACACTACTGAGGTGGTTCCGACTTCAGAAGAGGTTCCTGTACTACTTCAATCAGACTTCTAGGCGATTTGTACCCATTGATTTCAATGGAAGTCGCTTCCAAGTCTGATCACTGTTTTAATTGAAGCTACTTTCCAGGAAGATAACATACATTTCTCAGGCAAACCTCTCCCTCCCAGAGCTGATTGTTGTTTTATTGGCCACTGGAATGTCTCCTGACCTGAAAAGGACTTCAAGTCGTGTTGTAAATCTCCCCAGATCGCCCTGTGGTTCATGCTCAAGTCGTGTTGAAGTTGCTTCTGAAAGTCGTGCAGGAAGTCGTGTCGCCCCAGTGTGAACCGACTCTCACTGTCCATGTTGTGTTTTACAGTGGTGTCAATATGGGGGTGCAGACCGCACCTGAGTGACACCAGAGCTGGTACAAGAGTGGGGCCAAGCAGGTGCTGTGTTGGGAGGGGGCGCACTGTTTTTTGCTGTTCCTCGCTGATTGGCTTGATCGTGGTTTTGTTCCTGTCGCAAGGAGCAGCTGCTGACACTTGCGGGAGGGAGGATTAATCTTTCTCCTCACTCCAGCCTGCAGGGGGTGATAGACAGCCGGCACAAAGACTGAGAACTCTTCTCGGCCTCGTCTCGGCGCTGAGACTGAGAACTCTTCTCGGCGCTGAGACTGAGAACTCTTCTCGGCCTCGTCTCGGCGCTGAGGCTGAGAACTCTTCTCGGCCTCGTCTCGGCGCTGAGGCTGAGAACTCTTCTCGGCCTCGTCTCGGCGCTGAGGCTGAGAACTCTTCTCGGCCTCGTCTCGGCGCTGAGGCTGAGAACTCTTCTCGGCCTCGTCTCGGCGCTGAGGCTGAGAACTCTTCTCGGCCTCGTCTCGGCGCTGAGGCTGAGAACTCTTCTCGGCCTCGTCTCGGCGCTGAGGCTGAGAACTCTTCTCGGCCTCGTCTCGGCGCCGAGGCTGAGAACTCTTCTCGGCCTCGTCTCGGCCCTGAGGCTGAGAACTCTTCTCGGCCTCGTCTCGGCCCTGAGGCTGAGAACTCTTCTCGGCCTCGTCTCGGCGCTGAGGCTGAGAACTCTTCTCGGCCTCGTCTCGGCGCCGAGGCTGAGAACTCTTCTCGGCCTCGTCTCGGCGCCGAGGCTGAGAACTCTTCTCGGCCTCGTCTCGGCGCCGAGGCTGAGAACTCTTCTCGGCCTCGTCTCGGCGCCGAGGCTGAGAACTCTTCTCGGCCTCGTCTCGGCGCCGAGGCTGAGAACTCTTCTCGGCCTCGTCTCGGCGCCCAGGCTGAGAACTCTTCTCGGCCTCGTCTCGGCGCCCAGGCTGAGAACTCTTCTCGGCCTCGTCTCGGCGCCGAGGCTGAGAACTCTTCTCGGCCTCGTCTCGGCGCCCAGGCTGAGAACTCTTCTCGGCCTCGTCTCGGCGCCCAGGCTGAGAACTCTTCTCGGCCTCGTCTCGGCGCCCAGGCTGAGAACTCTTCTCGGCCTCGTCTCGGCGCCCAGGCTGAGAACTCTTCTCGGCCTCGTCTCGGCGCCCAGGCTGAGAACTCTTCTCGGCCTCGTCTCGGCGCCCAGGCTGAGAACTCTTCTCGGCCTCGTCTCGGCGCCCAGGCTGAGAACTCTTCTCGGCCTCGTCTCGGCGCCCAGGCTGAGAACTCTTCTCGGCCTCGGCGCCCAGGCTGAGAACTCTTCTCGGCCTCGGCGCCCAGGCTGAGAACTCTTCTCGGCCTCGGCGCCCAGGCTGAGAACTCTTCTCGGCCTCGGCGCCCAGGCTGAGAACTCTTCTCGGCCTCGGCGCCCAGGCTGAGAACTCTTCTCGGCCTCGGCGCCCAGGCTGAGAACTCTTCTCGGCCTCGGCGCCCAGGCTGAGAACTCTTCTCGGCCTCGGCGCCCAGGCTGAGAACTCTTCTCGGCCTGGCCTCGGCGCCCAGGCTGAGAACTCTTCTCGGCCTCGTCTCGGCGCCCAGGCTGAGAACTCTTCTCGGCCTCGTCTCGGCGCCCAGGCTGAGAACTCTTCTCGGCCTCGTCTCGGCGCCGAGGCTGAGAACTCTTCTCGGCCTCGTCTCGGCGCCGAGGCTGAGAACTCTTCTCGGCCTCGTCTCGGCGCCGAGGCTGAGAACTCTTCTAGTTTGGGGTGCTCACCGTGATGTGGTTGATAGTTGTTGGTGGCACTATTATTGCTATTTATTTGCAGTGTTATATGGGGGTGGAGTGACACCATGTTTTACTGCACCAGGTGACACCAACCCTAGTGATGCCACTGATGTTCTACACATCCGAGCAAAGAGTTAAACATTATCATAGGTGAGAAGTTCTATAAACCTTCACTTTGCTGTGGAAGGGATTTGGTTGGCTGGAATTTATAAGATATTTCATTTGGAAGAATGATTTTGTTACATTGTATTATTTGTTGCTCTTTGCATGGAGCTGTGAATGACCTGGATGGTATAATGGGGACTGCAGATCTGATCTTTCCTCCATACAATGGGGTCATTATCCTGCTGACAGGTTTGACAATAGGCCGATATGTGAGCTTTCCAACACTTCCCCCCGCTGAGCAGGCGCGGTCCTCCCCGGGGATTAGGACCGGTTTATCATATGAGAATTTATCCACACCGATGAATATTCAATTCTCTGCCAACTCGCTGCTAACGCCGCGCTGGGAATGGCTCCCCACAGGATTGCTGCATTAGGAGGAATTATACTCGGTGACACCAGTCAGCTGTCTGCTCCTCGGGGACTCTGCTAGGTGTCGTTTGTCTCTGCGGCAGGCTGACCCACCGATCGTTCCATCGCCATGGAAGGGAGATTGTGTTCTGCAGGAGTGAGAAATAACCTAGATTTATAGAATTAGAGAAGTCAGATGGTATATAAAGGAGCAGTGACCGCCAATTGGAGTGCAGGCCATGAACAAAGAATTCTGATTGGCTTAGAGAATATGTGCAGTGTTAGTAGAAATTAAAGTGTGTGTGTGTGTGTATGTATGTATGTAGAATAACAAACCTACAGACCTTATCTTGTTTGTAACCCAGGGACCACCTGTATATAATGTAATATATTATACACAGCATCCCACAAAAGTCAGTACACCCCTAAGTGAAAATGTCCAAATTGGGCCCAAAGTGTCTATTTTGTGCGACCACCATTATTTTCCAGCACTGCCTTAACCCTCTTGGGCTTGGAGGTCACCAGAGCTATACAAGTTACCACTGGAGTCCTCTTTCCCTCCTCCATGATGACATCACGGAGCTGGTGGATGTTGGAGACCTTGCGCTCCTCCACCTTCCGTTTGAGGATGTCCCACAGATGCTCAATAGGGTTTAGGTCTGGAGACATGCTTGGCCAGTCCATCACCTAAGGGTTAGCTTCTTTAGCAAGGCAGTGGTGGTCTTGGAGGTGTGTTTGGGGTCGTTATGTTTCCTTCTGGGACGACAGCCATGCAGACCAATTTGGTGCAGAGTTCGGCGTATGGTCTGAGCACTGACAGGCTGACCCCCCACCCCTTCAACCTCTGCCGCTTCTAATTTTAACTGTCCTATCATCCTGGACCACAAACCTTCCTCACTGTGTTATATGTTTTCTGCTGCACCATTGGCATGGTTATATCTTTTTAGTCCTCTCCATAAAATTGTCAAAAATTTGTGCTTAAAGTAGAACTATAGGTAACACTTTTTTAATTTCATTTTGGATAGAGTAAGGGAGGGTTAAAGCCCCTGTCAGTTTTTTGTTTTTTTACCATCCCTGTCCTATTGCAGAGATTTCCCTTCACTATCTGCCCCATAGCCAAACAGGAAGTGAGAGGAAATCTACGAAAATTAAGGGAATCCATTGCACCCCAGGCTCTCAGAACTAGTGTCCTCACTAGAAAATTTCAGGGTGGGTCTTAAACAGCAAGGGGTGTGACCTTGACAGGAAGGGGTGTGTCATATTTAAATTAGGGGGTGCACGAGTTTAGTCAGGCCTAGGGGCAGCACAAAACCTAAATACTCTACTGTCACTCGGAACTGTTTAATCTGCCATTGTGGAGGGGGGGATGTCCCCCTTCATCAGGCTGAAAAAAAACCAGATGACATCTGGAGAGGGCTGACCTACCAATGACGGGTTTCATGATTTTTGTGTTTTTGAGACTTCCAATCGGCGATTATCATTTATTAGCTTTTTTTTCTTTTCCAAATTACATTTTTTTTTTTTTTTTTTTTTTAGAATCTCCGACGAGGGGCGGGGGGGGGGGGGGGGGGGGGGTTTAACCACTGAAACTTGTTCTGCTAAATATAAAAAAAAATAGAAAAAATCCTTATTATGGGCTAAGTGGAGCGACACTTCTACTCTCCATCCCAACCCCCAACACCATCCCTCTTATTTTAGCATTTAGCGTTCTGGTTTTGGGCTTCTCTTTTATTCTCTGATGATAAAAATGTTTTTATTTTTATTTTTCTAAATTGCTGAAGTGTGAAAAGCCGATTTCTGGAGGTGAATCAACTTCTAAAGTCTCAGATAGAGATGTCTGAACGGTTCCGCATATACCCCCCCAAGCTGGCTCCAACTTGCACACTTCCTCTTCTGGAGAACAGGAAGATCTATTTAACTCCTTCTTCTTCTTTTTAGTTTTTGTAAAGGGTCCGATGTTAATGTTCTTAGCGCAGAGTATAGATGGTTCATCTTCGGTAGTTATGGAGACCATACATGACCTCTGCCACCGCCATTATCCGCCATCAGTCGCCTCGGTGGGCCAATTTGTGTTCCCGATTGCCTGAGGAACCTCTACAGAGGGGTTAATGTCCCGAGACGGGCAGCGTGGTGCCAGGATTAGGGGGGGGTCATTGTCGGGGAAATCTGTAGGATTGGTGGAGCTCTCTGAATATTGGATGGCGGTGATGAGGCCAAACTTGTCATTTCCAGACAGAAGACCTCTCCTGTTCATCTCTGAAGGTCGGGCCGCTGTGGAAGGACATGAAGAGGACCTGTCTGGGTCTGGTTCTAAGTATTCCACCCAGAGATTACTTTTGGGGCGATTTCTGTTGCACTGAAACCCCCACATTTTTACTTTTAACCATTTCCAGCCCAGGACTATACTGGCACTCCTCTCCTACATGTAAAAAAAATCATAATTTATTTTTACTAGAAAATTGCTTGGAGCATCCAAACATTTTTTTTGCCCAATTTTTTTTTTTTTTTAACGTGAAAGATGATGTTGTGCCCGAGTAAATGGATACCCAACATGACACGCTTTAAAATTGCGCACACTTGTGGAATGGCGCCAAACGCTGGTACTTAACCACTTCCTTACTGGGCATTTAAAGCCATCTACTGCCCAGACCAATTTTTAGCGCTGACGCACGTTGAATGACAATTGCGCGGTCCTACAACACTGTACCCAAATGAAATTTTTATCAAAATAATATGGAAAATGTTGGAAAAAAATCGCATTTCAGAGTTTGTTATAACATTTTGCAAACATGTCATTTTTCGCCATTGATATGTGCTAATGAGGCTGCACTGGTGGGCGCTAATGAGGCTTCACTGGTGGGCACTGATGGGCTGCACTGGGCACTGATGGGCTGCACTGGTGGGCACTGATGGGCTGCACTGGTGGGCACTGATGGGCGCTGATAGGGCGGCGGTGGTCGGCGACGCTGATAGGGCGGCGGTGGTCGGCGACGCTGATAGGGCGGCGGTGGTCGGCGACGCTGGTGGGCACTGGTAGGTGGCACTGTTGTGTACTGTTAGGTGACAGAGATGAGCAGGCTGCTTCTTCTTTTTTTTTTTTTTTCTCCTCAGCGTGGTGAGAAAAAATAGCTGATTACCGGCTCTGTTTATATCACATGATCAGCTGTCATTGGCGGACAGCTGATCACGTGGTAAGGGGTCAGGATTTACATCTGCCAGCGCCAGAAGTGACTGCTTCAGAGCATCATAGAGATGGTCAGAGACCATCAGGTCCCTGGCCAGCACTATGGTAAACTTCTGCCGCTGGTAGATTCATTCTCTGGCTTGCTAATTGCATAGGCGAGCCGGGAGAATGCACCGAAGGGTGGCGGGGGGTGGGTGGCAACGTCCCTTCTCCCCCACCTGTAAAAGTATTCAAGCGGCTTAACAGCCACTATGATGGCTTTTAATTTGCAGGGAATCGTCGGCTGAAAAAAAAGATGTCTGAATGATGCCTGTAGCTCCACCAATCTCCCCGATTCCTCCACTTCAAGACCAAAACGTCCTCCTATGACATCTACCCGGGGGAAGTGGTTACATGGCAACATGAAGTAGTAGACATATAAAACTAAAGGGTATCAAAAGTAAAATTTTTACATTTTGGAATGAATAACTGAGAGAAGCCTCTGCTACACGACAAATGCATACATTGTGATATCGACATTTTCATCCATCTATTGCAAGCCCTGATGAAGGGAGCCACAACCCCTGAAACACATTGGCTTCATATCTGGAAAATTTGGAAAATCAAACCTTTTGCTTGGGCTCGGTTTGGGGTGGCACTTTGTTATTTATTTCTGTTAACAAACACCTAACAGGCATCTGTGTCCCCATAGGGCAGATTCTTTACTTCCTGTATACACAGCAGGAAGTGAGAAGAAATGTTTCCAAAGTATTGGCCATGCCCTCTTGGACAGAGTTTGTGGAATAAGTGTCTCTAAAGTTCCCCTTTATTTCTTGACTGGTAACACAATGTTCTCTGACTTGTCGACAATAACTTATAGGTCAAAGGGGAGAGGAATCTTCCCAGCGGGGACACCTGATACCTCTCCACTATTCTACCAGGGACATTCTTAGATACGGCCCACAATGTTTGTAGAATTTACCTGAATTTTAGACCAGTAATGTAAGGGACATTCTTCCGCTGACCCCCAATGAATTGTTTTTAGGTGGGGTTCCCTGAGACCTGAAAAAAATGGGTGGGGTTCCCTGAGACCTTAACATGATGGGTGGAGTTTCCGAATACCTTAACATGATGGGTGGGGATCCCGGAGACCTGAAAATGATGGGTGGGGTTCCCGGAGACCTGAAAATGATGGGTGGGGTTCCCGGAGACCTGAAAATGATGGGCGGGATTTCCTGAGAACTAAAATTGACGGGTGGGGTTTCTGGAGACCTGAAAATGTTGGGTGGGGTTTCTGGAGACCTGAAAATGATGGGTGGGGTTCCCGGAGACCTGAAAATGTTGGGTGGGGTTCCCGGAGACCTGAAAATGTTGGTTGGGGTTCCCGGAGACCTGACAATGATGGGTGGGGTTCCCGGAGACCTGACAATGATGGGTGGGGTTCCCGGAGACCTGAAAATGTTGGGTGGGGTTCCCGGAGACCTGAAAATGATGGGTGGGGTTCCCGGAGACCTGAAAATGATGGGTGGGGTTCCCGGAGACCTGACAATGATGGGTGGGGTTCCCGGAGACCTGACAATGATGGGTGGGGTTCCCGGAGACCTGACAATGATGGGTGGGGTTCCCGGAGACCTGAAAATGATGGGTGGGGTTCCCGGAGACCTGTAAATGATGGGTGGGGTTCCCGGAGACCTGGAAATGATGGGTGGGGTTCCCGGAGACCTGAAAATGATGGGTGGGGTTCCCGGAGACCTGTAAATGTTGGGTGGGTTTCCCGGAGACCTGAAAATGTTGGGTGGGTTTCCCAGAGACCTGAAAATGTTGGGTGGGGTTCCCGGAGACCTGAAAATGTTGGGTGGGGTTCCCGGAGACCTGAAAATGATGGGCGGGATTTCCTGAGAACTAAAATTGACGGGTGGGGTTTCTGGAGACCTGAAAATGTTGGGTGGGGTTTCTGGAGACCTGAAAATGTTGGGTGGGGTTTCTGGAGACCTGAAAATGTTGGGTGGGGTTTCTGGAGACCTGAAAATGTTGGGTGGGGTTTCTGGAGACCTGAAAATGATGGGTGGGGTTCCCGGAGACCTGAAAATGATGGGTGGGGTTCCCGGAGACCTGAAAATGTTGGGTGGGGTTCCCGGAGACCTGAAAATGTTGGGTGGGGTTCCCGGAGACCTGAAAATGTTGGTTGGGGTTCTCGGAGACCTGAAAATGTTGGGTGGGGTTCCCGGAGACCTGAAAATGTTGGGTGGGGTTCCCGGAGATTTAAAAATGTCTTGTCTTAGTTTTTATAGATAATTATCTGAATTTTTAATAAAAATGTTGCACCTTCCTGCTGCACCCATTGTTGGCGCTCTCCTTGCCCTGTATAACCTCAACCAATAGAAAATGTACAGGGGTTCAACGCTAAACATGACATTAAACCCAAACGCAAACATTTATTATATTGCAGAGTAACCATTTGTACATGTGACGGCTGCATTCGTTTTCTTGTTTGTGCTTGTTTTCCTTTGTTTTCACTTGGTGATCCCGACAGTAAGTCTGTTTTATAAAAGCAGAAGCGCTCCTGTGGAAGTAGCTGTTACATTGATGAGACAAACCATTTACCACTGACAGGGGGTGCTTACAATGATCAGCTTTTATTTATTGATGTAAAACCTGTTTATAAACAGTTTTTGTTCCATTTGAGATGGCTGGAGTTTCAATTTTAGATAGACTAGCAGATTTAGATACACTAACCTTCCCCTCCCTCCAGACTGACAATGCTGCTGTCCAAAGGTGCCCCCCGTGCTCCTTCCTCCTGAGTATGTTACTGGTCAGCAGGTGAAAACAGAAGGGGGGAAAAGGCAAAAAAAGAAAATGAATGCAGCCGCCTGGATTGGTAAGCTGCAATGTGACAATTTGGGTTGAATGCGGCTTTGAGAGTTCTGCAGGTTGTATTTGCGGGTCAGTAAAGTGAAGTTTGCGATTCGTTGAGTCGCATGGCGCTGAGTTCCGGGTGAGATAAAAGTCTGTGATGTTCATGTTGGTCTTTTGTTCCTTTTTATCGCATTGCCTGTTCAGAGGAGGCGGCATGTAGGTATCGCCTGTCCCCGCTCCTCATCTGCATGCCTTGAATTGTAGCATCCTGCTTAGAAATCGCCATTCTACCTGATAATCGCATCAGAAACAACCCGGCTTATTGCCAAGAGCACCGCAAAAAAGACGCAGCAGCACTCAGCATCCAAGTCGTATGTGAAAAAGAGCACTTCTGATTGGCCGGCTGCTGTGACTGCAAATCATTCTTTGCGGTGTGAAATAAGCCAAATAATATCTCCGCCCTCCAGTCCAGGATTAATCGAGGCCTGAGCACCCATCCCCCACCATCTCCCTCCAGTTTATTCTACTTAGACTTCATATTCCTCTACTGCATGAGCACCTACCTATGGCTACCTACCGGCCGCTAACTGCCTTTTCTTTTGTCTTTCTTTTCCAATCCCGTTCATTGGCTGTTCTGCTCCTCAGGCGACGTCCTCTTCCAGATGGCAGAAGTTCACCGGCAGATCCAGAACCAGCTGGAGGATATGGTGAGGGAATGTTTTATTTATTATTATTATTTCTTCCTTCTTTCCTTTTATTTTCCTTCTTTTCTCTTTTTCTTCTTTCATCCTTCTTTCTTCTTTCCCTCCTTTTTTTTTTTTTTTTTTCTCTCCTCGTTTCCTTTTTTCTTTCTTCCTCCTTTTTTTCCATTTTTCTTTCCTCCCTCCTTTCTCCTTTCTCATTTCCTTGTTCTCCTTCTTTCCTTCTTTTTTGTTTTTCCTTTTTTCCTTGTTTTTTCTTTCTTTCCTTCTTTCCTTCTTTCCTTCTTTCTTTCTTTTTTTCGTTTTCCTCCTTCCTGCTTTTTTTTCGTTTTCCTCCTTCCTTCTTTTTTTCGTTTTCCTCCTTCCTTCTTTTTTTCCGTTTTCCTCCTTCCTTCTTTTTTTCCGTTTTCCTCCTTCCTTCTTTTTTTCCGTTTTTCCTCCTTCCTTCTTTTTTTCCGTTTTCCTCCTTTCTTCCTTCTTTTTTTTTCGTTTTCCTCCTTTCTTCCTTCTTTTTTTTTTTTTTTGTTTTTCTCCTTCTTTCCTTTCATTCTTCCTTTCCTCCTCATTTTTCCTTTCCTCCTCCTCCTTCTTCCTTTCCTCCTCCTCCTTCTTCCTTTCCTCCTCCTCCTTCTTCCTTTCCTCCTCCTCCTTCTTCCTTTCCTCCTCCTCCTCCTCCTCCTCCTTCTTCCTTTCCTCCTCCTCTTTCTTCCTTTCCTCCTCCTCCTCTTTCTTCCTTTCCTCCTCCTCCTCTTTCTTCCTTTCCTCCTCCTCCTCTTTCTTCCTTCCTTTCCTCCTCCTCCTCTTTCTTCCTTTCCTCCTCCTCCTCTTTCTTCCTTTCCTCCTCCTCCTCTTTCTTCCTTTCCTCCTCCTCCTCCTTCTTCCTTTCCTCCTCCTCCTCCTTCTTCCTTTCCTCCTTCTTCATACTATTATTGCATTTCTATTATGAATAATTGTATTTATTAAAACATATTTAGAAAATAAACATTTTATAATATCCTACAAATTTAGTATTTGTGCAAAATGTAGTGTAGCAAAAAAAAAAATACAAAAATTTTCTTTTTTAATATCTTAAAAGAAAAGAAGAAATTTAACTTTTTTTTTTATTTTTTTTTATTATTATTATTGTGAAATGCTTTTTGCATATGCAGTCATGCTGGTAATGTCCCATTTCCATCTCTGGTGTAATCACAGGCGTGCCTTCTTATAAGGCAGCCGCAGCGTTGTCCCCCTTTCCTGTGCGCCCCTGAGTCGGACTGCAAGGCCTTGTGCCAGAGCCATCATGTCAGTCACTTCCTGTTTTGGCTTTTCGGAAAGGAAGTGAAGGCAAATCGTCACAGTGGACTTTGCATGACCGAAGCTTCAGATAACGGGAAGGTTGGCCAGCAGAACTCTTGATGAGCGTTGCACAATGTTGTCCTGAGACCATTTATTGCACAGCGTTGCCCCGGGATTGGCGCTGTGTTTTTTTTATTTATTTTTTTGCGTTGCTGGATTGTGGTGTGGATTTTCGGTGTCGGTCTTCCTAGCCTCTGCATGAATCCTGACTGTTAGGTGAATGTTCCTCTGCCCGCCTTCCCTCCTTCCTTCCTTCGCTTCCCACCTGCCGATCTGTGTGTCTGCTCCTTCCCCATATGTGCCGCCATCTGTTCTCCCATCTCTCCGTCACACTACAGCCTCATCCTTCCGGGCAGACCTGTCAGCGCGTCTTATTCCTGTCCTGGACTTCGCCGCCCAGAAAACCGCGTCCGGGGCTGGCATGCTCCTCACGGCTGAGCTCATGCAAAACGTGAAGCCAAGACCTCTATGGAGAACGATCGTTCTTCAGCCCCTCCGAAAAACTGATCAGGATATCGGAGAAATGGGGATGGTGTGTGTATGTGTGTATAATATATATATATATATATATACACACATACATACATACATAGCCTTGAAAAAGTATTCATACCCCTTGAAATGTTCCACATTTTCTCCATGTTACAACCAAAAACGTTAATTTATTTTATTGGGATTTTATGTGATGGACCAACACAAAGTGGCACATAATTGTGAAGTGGAAAGAACATGATAAATGGTTTTCAATTGTTTTTTACAAATAAATCTGTGAAAAGTGTGGGGGGGACATTTGCATGGCGCCCCCCGGAGTCAATACTTTGTAGAACCCCCTTTCTCTACAAGTCTTTTTGGGGGTGTCTCTACCAGCTTTGCACATCTAGAGAGGGACATTTCTGCCCATGCTTTTTTCTAAAATATCTAAAGTTCTGTCAGATTGGATGGAGAGCGTCTGTGATCAGCAATTTTCAAGTCTTGCCACAGATTCTCAATGTGATTTAGGTCTGGACTGTGACTGGGCCATTCTAACACATGAATGATCTAAACCATTCAATTTTAGCTCTGGCTGTACTAGGGTCGTTGTCCTGCTGGAAGATGAATCTCCCCCCCCAGTCTCATGTCTTTTGTAGACTAACAGGTTTTCTTTTAGGATTCCCCTGTATTTGCCTCCATCCATCTTCCCATCAACTCTGACCAGCTTCCCTGTCCCTGCTGAAGAAAAGCACTCCCACCACATGAAGCTGCCACCACCATGTTTCACGGTGGGGATGGTGTATTCAGGGTGATGTGCAGTGTTAGTTTTCCCATAGCGTTTTGCTTTCAAGCCAAAAAGTAAAATTTAGGTCTCATCTGACCAGAGCACCTTCTTCCACTTGTTTGCTGTGTCCCCTCCCCCACATGGCTTCTCGCAAACTGCAAACAGGACTTCTTATGTCTCTTTCCCCAATGTCTTTCTTCTTGTCACTCTTCCATAAAGGGCAGATTTGTGGAGAGCACGACTAAACTGTTCTGTGGACAGATTCTCCCCCCTGAGCTGTGGATCTCTGCAGCTCCTCCAGAGTTACCATGGGCCTCTTGGCTGCTTCTCTGAAGAATGCTCTCCTTGCCCGGCCTGGTCAGTTTAGGTGGACGGCCATGTCTTGGTAGGTTTGCAGTTGTGCCGTACTCTTTCCATTTTCCGATGATGGATTGAGCAGAAGCTCCGTGAGATGTTCAAAGCTTGGGAGATTTTATTATAACCTAACCCTGCTTTATACTTCTCCACAACTTTATCCCTGACCTGCCTGGTGTGTTCCTTGGAATTCATTATGCTGTTTGTTCACTACGGTTCTCTAACAAACCTCTGAGGTTTTCACAGAACAGCTGTATTTCTACTGAGATTAAATGACGGACTCCATTTACTAATTAGGTGACTTCTGAAGGCAATTTGTTCCACTCGATTTTAGTTGGGGGTATTGGAGTAAAGGGGGCTGAATACAAATCCCCCCCACACACAATTTTCACATATTTAAAAAATAAAATAAAAAATTGAAAATCATTTTATCTTTTTCCTTTCACTTCACAATTATGTGCCACTTTTTGGTGGTCTATCACATAAAATCCCAATAAA
The DNA here is from genome assembly GCA_029574335.1 of Rana kukunoris. Lineage (NCBI taxonomy): Eukaryota > Metazoa > Chordata > Amphibia > Anura > Ranidae > Rana > Rana kukunoris. The sequence continues at coordinate 148,565,851 of CM056060.1, forward strand.
ATACATTTGTTTTTTGTTGTAACATGGCAAAATGTGGAAAAATGGCTGCGTTGCCATCAGTCTATCCAATCAGGACCTGAGACAGCGGCTGGAGCTGGTGTGCTTGTCCCCGGCGCAGGAACGATCGTGGTCAGGTAAGTTAGGAGGTTTTTCACCTTAATGCATGGAGAACCTTAAGGCTTTACAACCCACTTGTTATGTTTTTGATGCGGTTTTTGAGTCACATGACCTACGAAAAACGCACCAAAAGCACAGTAAAAATCACAGCGTTTGCGTTTTCGTCGCCATTATTGGCACCCTTTTCTCTATCTGCAAAACACAGATAACCATTTTCATCTGATAATTTTCAGTGGACAAAATTCCAGTGCCTGTTTAATTTTAAACTGTTAACCGGTTGGTTAACTTTTTAATACCCGGAGGGGAGTGCCTACTTTTCTCTATAGTACAAAGTACCATTCACAAACTGTGGATCTCGATGTGAATGAGCCCCTTCTGATGTTTTATTTGAAAAAAAAAAAAAACCTACGTAATGCTCTGTAAAAGATCAGACCTATGCGCATGTACGGTGCGTGCACGCACACAGAACGCTTCACCCCCTTCCAGTGTTTCAGTTTCTGTGTATGCGTTCATGTGTACTGCAGGCATATGTGTAAATTACCGCTTGCGAATGTATTTTTGTTTGCTGCACCTATTTTAAAAAAAAGAAGCTACAGGATTACAAATGAAAAATGCATTGAAACGCATCGGCCTTGGTATGTGTTCTCTGTGTGGACTGTGCAGATTAATAGATCCCACTTCTCTCTCTCTTTCCAGCTGAAATCGTTTCACAATGAACTGCTGACCCAGCTGGAGCAGAAGGTGGAGCTGGACTCGCGGTACCTGAATGTAAGTGGCCGTCTTTTATATTCCCTCAGAATTGGTTGCTGTGTTGGGGGATCAGTGGGGTGTTAAAGCTACTGATGGTGACTTAGGAAATCGCTGATCTTCTGCCTCTCTCCTGTAAAGTTCTCACTTGTTACGTTGTGCTGGACTGTGCCCCATCATCTGCCTTGGCTGTGCTGTTGGGCCCCTTTCACACTGGGGCGGGAGGTGCGGTGGCGTTATAGCGCCGCTAAAAATTGCGTCGATATACCGTCGGAATTGCCGCGGGATTCGGCCGCTAGCGGTGCAGTATTAACCCCCGCTAGCGGCCGATAAAGTGTTAATTCCGCCCGCAATGCGCCTCCGCAGAGGCACATTGCGGGCGGTATTACCACGGTTTCCCATTGTTTTAAATGGGAAGGAGCGGTATACACACCACTCCTCTCACTGCTCCAAAGATGGTGCTTGCAGGAGATTTTTTTTCTCTCCTGCCAGCGCATCGCCTCAGTGTGAAAGCCTTCGGTATTAGAGGTAGTATATGAGGGGGGATAGAGGGAGAATGGGGGTGGTCTGGAGGTAAAGAGAGAATGGGGGTGGTCTGGAGGTAAAGAGAGAATGGGGGTGGTCTGGAGGTAGAGAGAGAATGGGGGTGGTCTGGAGGTAGAGAGAGAATGGGGGTGGTCTGGAGGTAGAGAGAGAATGGGGGTGGTCTGGAGGTAGAGAGAGAATGGGGGTGGTCTGGAGGTAGAGAGAGAATGGGGGTGGTCTGGAGGTAGAGAGAGAATGGGGGTGGTCTGGAGGTAGAGAGAGAATGGGGGTGGTCTGGAGGTAGAGAGAGAATGGGGGTGGTCTGGAGGTAGAGAGAGAATGGGGGTGGTCTGGAGGCAGAGAGAGAATGGGGGTGGTCTGGAGGTAGAGAGAGAATGGGGGTGGTCTGGAGGTAGAGGGAGAATGGGGGTGGTCTGGAGGTAGAGGGAGAGAGGGGGGGTGGTCTGGAGGTAGAGGGAGAGAGGGGGGTGGTCTGGAGGTAGAGGGAGAGAGGGGGGTGGTCTGGAGGTAGAGGGAGAGAGAGGGTTGGTCTGGAGGTAGAGGTAGAGAGGGGGGTGGTCTGGAGGTAGAGAGGGGGGTGGTCTGGAGGTAGAGAAAAAGAAGGGGGGGTCTGGTAGTGGAGGTAGAGGGAGAAGGGGGTGGTCTGGAGGTAGAGGGAGAAGGGGGTGGTCTGGAGGTAGAGGTAGAGGGGGGGGTCTGGAGGTAGAGGGGGGGTCTGGAGGTAGAGGGGGGGGGGTCTGGAGGTAGAGAGAGAAGGGGGGGCTCTGGAGGTAGGGGGAGGCTACAGAGAGAGAGGGGTGGTGGTAGAGAGAGGGGTGGAGGTGGATAAAGGAGATGTAGAGACGGGGTGGAGGTAGAGAGAGGGGTGGAGGTAGCGCGTGAGGGCGTCACAGGCTGAAAGAAACCACCAGATCATGGGGTGTGGGTTCAAGACGCTTCTAGTCCTGTTGGGAGATGTATTAAATCTTCCTGGGGCCTCCAGGTGGACCAGCCATGATCCTGTTAAGGCTTTAGGGGCGGCACCAATGTAGGATGCCCAAATCACTACAGTCTCAGAATGGAACCTCAACCTACTCCCAAGGTTTAGATGAGATTGGGTGGAGGGGCAGGCTAATCTGAGCAAAGAGGAAGTATGGCAGCCTAAGGCGTGGTGGAGAACAGTCCCATTCAGCTGGACTTGTTTGGTTTTAAGAGGTTTCGCCAGCTTGAGGAAATGACTTGGCTTTGTGGAGAAATGTCTTCAACACAACTAAACATGTCCAGTTTAACGTGACTGTTGCTACCCTCTCCTGGTTATATGGGAAACTTCAGGCCCATTTTTGTAAATTCTTTTACTATTTACCAAGCTCCATCCCTTCTCACCATGACTTGGCACCATCTTGGTACACCTACTACTCCCTCTGCATGGCCTGGGACCATCTTGGTACACCTTCTACCCCCTCTCCATGGCCTGACACCATCTTGGTACACCTACCCCCTCTCCATGGCCTGGCACCATCTTGGTACACCTACTGAAACCTCTTCATGGCCTGGGACCATCTTGGTACACCTTCTACCCCCTCTCCATGGCCTGACACCATCTTGGTACACCCAATACCCTTCTCCATGGCCTGACACCATCTTGGTACACCTAATACCCTTCTCCATGGCCTGGCACCATCTTGGTACACCTACTACCCCCTCTTCATGGCCTGACACCATCTCGGTACACCTACTACCCCCTCTCCATGGCCTGGCACCATCTTGGTACACCTACTAAAACCTCTTCATGGCCTGGGACCATCTTGGTACACCTTCTACCCCCTCTCCATGGCCTGACACCATCTTGGTACACCTAATACCCTTCTCCATGGCCTGGCACCATCTTGGTACACCTACTACCCCCTCTCCATGGCCTGACACCATCTTGGTACACCTACTACCCCCTCTCCATGGCCTGGCACCATCTTGGTACACCTACTGAAACCTCTTCATGGCCTGGGACCATCTTGGTACACCTACTACTCCTCTCCATGGCCTGGTACTATCTTGGTACACCTAGTCTTTGTTTCCCTAACTCGGTCTTTACTCCACAGGCGGCTTTAAAGAAATACCAGCTGGAACAGAAGAACAAAGGAGATGCCCTGGAAAAGTGTCAGTTGGAGCTGAGGAAACTACGCAAAAAGAGCCAAGGCAGCAAAAACCCCCAAAAATATTCCGACAAAGAGATGCAGGTGAGATTTCTGTCTTTTTATGTATGAGACAAAAAGACACCAATCGTATTGGAGGTGGGTATTGTGGGAAACAGAGAGAGAGGAAATGTATAATAGAAGGCCAAGAAAGAAATGTATGTAGTTGCTTGTTCAGTTATGTAATCATATGACTGGGAATGTTAAAAAAAAATAAAAGTGTAAAAACATCAGTCAGCAGGTGGCGCTTTAGGCACGTTTTTAGATTTTTCAGCTTCTACTTGCATCCCTTGGTGTAAAAAGCTTGTTTACAAAGCCCAGTAATGAGGAACTGGCCATCTGTCTAGTTGAACAACTCTGTAGACACTGGCCATCCTTTGTTGGGAATGGTGCTGTAGGCACTGGCCATCCCTTTTTGGACAGCGCTGTAAGCACTGGCCATTCCTTGCTGGGACAGTGCTGTAGGCACTGGCTATGCCTTGTTGGGGCGTCCCTTGTTGGGGCCGGCGCTGGCCGTCCCTTGTTGGGGGCCGGCGCTGGCCGTCTCTTGTTGGGGGCCGGCGCTGGCCGTCTCTTGTTGGGGGCCGGCGCTGGCCGTCTCTTGTTGGGGGCCGGCGCTGGCCGTCTCTTGTTGGGGGCCGGCGCTGGCCGTCTCTTGTTGGGGGGCCGGCGCTGGCCGTCTCTTGTTGGGGGGCCGGCGCTGGCCGTCTCTTGTTGTAATCATATGACTGGGAATGTTAAAAAAAAAAAAAAAAGTGTAAAAACATCAGTCAGCAGGTGGCGCTTTAGGCACGTTTTTAGATTTTTCAGCTTCTACTTGCATCCCTTGGTGTAAAAAGCTTGTTTACAAAGCCCAGTAATTAGGAACTGGCCATCACTCTTGTTGAACAACTATGTAGACACTGGCCATCCTTTGTTGGGAATGGGGCTGTACACACTGGCCATCCCTTTTTGGACAGCGCTGTAAGCACTGGCCATTCCTTGCTGGGACAGTGCTGTAGGCGCTGGCTATGCCTTGTTGGGGCCGGCGCTGTCCGTCCCTTGTTGGGGCCGGCGCTGGCCGTCCCTTGTTGGGGGCCGGCGCTGGCCGTCCCTTGTTGGGGGCCGGCGCTGGCCGTCCCTTGTTGGGGGCCGGCGCTGGCCGTCCCTTGTTGGGGGCCGGCGCTGGCCGTCTCTTGTTGGGGGCCGGCGCTGGCCGTCTCTTGTTGGGGGGCCGGCGCTGGCCGTCTCTTGTTGGGGGGCCGGCGCTGGCCGTCTCTTGTTGGGGGCCGGCGCTGGCCGTCTCTTGTTGGGGGCCGGCGCTGGCCGTCTCTTGTTGGGGGCCGGCGCTGGCCGTCTCTTGTTGGGGGCCGGCGCTGGCCGTCTCTTGTTGGGGGCCGGCGCTGGCCGTCTCTTGTTGGGGGCCGGCGCTGGCCGTCTCTTGTTGGGGGCCGGCGCTGGCCGTCTCTTGTTGGGGGCCGGCGCTGGCCGTCTCTTGTTGTAATCATATGACTGGGAATGTTAAAAAAAAAAAAAAAAAAAAAGAAGTGTAAAAACGTCAGTCAGCAGGTGGCGCTTTAGGCACGTTTTTAGATTTTTCAGCTTCTACTTGCATCCCTTGGTGTAAAAAGCTTGTTTACAAAGCCCAGTAATTAGGAACTGGCCATCTCTCTTGTTGAACAACTATGTAGACACTGGCCATCCTTTGTTGGGAATGGGGCTGTACACACTGGCCATCCCTTTTTGGACAGCGCTGTAAGCACTGGCCATTCCTTGCTGGGACAGTGCTGTAGGCACTGGCTATGCCTTGTTGGGGCGTCCCTTGTTGGGGCCGGCGCTGGCCGTCCCTTGTTGGGGGCCGGCGCTGGCCGTCCCTTGTTGGGGGCCGGCGCTGGCCGTCCCTTGTTGGGGGCCGGCGCTGGCCGTCCCTTGTTGGGGGCCGGCGCTGGCCGTCCCTTGTTGGGGGCCGGCGCTGGCCGTCCCTTGTTGGGGGCCGGCGCTGGCCGTCTCTTGTTGGGGGCCGGCGCTGGCCGTCTCTTGTTGGGGGCCGGCGCTGGCCGTCTCTTGTTGGGGGCCGGCGCTGGCCGTCTCTTGTTGGGGGCCGGCGCTGGCCGTCTCTTGTTGGGGGCCGGCGCTGGCCGTCTCTTGTTGGGGGCGGCGCTGTAGACGCTGGCCATGCCTTGTTGGGGGCGGCGCTGTAGGCAGTTTCAGTAAGATAGGACAAGCTTTAGCTATATTCTCCTTAGTTCACCCATACTACTCTGGGAATCCTTTTACTATGTAATGTTATCTATGTATAGAATAAAAAAAAGGTAAAACGGACCCCACATAATTATAGATTCAATATAAAACAGCAAGGCTGTCCAATGTTGCCATCCACGCTGAGCAGGAATGTTGGTTGTGGATGGACGGTTCCTTTTGGCGAGTGCTTTTATTTGCTGCCTTCAGGCGGCTCTAAGCCTCCATGCCATATTATAAAGCTTCTTAGCACTTCTGCCAAACAAAACGGCTTGTAGTTCACCTTAACTGCCCTTTGAGGGAACCAGCCGGCCTCTGAAGCTTTCCTCCATTTACTACAACACAGGGGCTGAGGCTACTATGTCTCCTGCCTTCTGAAAATACCAGTTGCTTGGCTGTGATACTAGGAAGTCACTGACCCAAAACGAGCAGGCAGCTAATAACGGGTTGTGGAGAAGATGAATCTTCTCATCTCTGTGCTGGACTTTGAGATCAAACTAAACAGTCAGCGTGCCAGCCAGAGAGGAAGACTCGGCAATGGCGGCCGACATGCTTCCTTCATCACCGGTTTGCTTTAAAGCTGAACTCCGGATAGAAAAACTTGTTTAAATCTCTTCCTCAATAGCCACAAAGGATATAAATCTCTCTGTGAACTAAATTCTTTTACAAACCCAGATATTGCCTTGTAAAAGCAGCTGTGACATCATCACTGTGCTGTATATAGAAAGGTTTAAATAGTTGGAACTGCTGATCAGAAATGCTGGAGGACTGACATGACGGCCCGCGAGTCCGATGCACTGAGCCGGAACAGTCGGGAGTTTAGAATCCAGCGGCTCGATGCGTTGCGGATCAGCAGCTCGCCAAATGATGACTCAGCCGGTGAAATAAAAAGTTGGCAAAAAGCAGAATGCAAATATTGGTTGATAATGAGGAATGGGGGGGGGGGGGGGGGGTGTAAAACAAACCTGTCTGCTGGGATCCACTCTATTCTCTATGCCGTTTAAAGGAATTTGGGGTCCCCAAGCAAAATGGGGGCCCCCGAGCACCACCACCCCCCCCCCACACGCAAAGCCTACTTTAGTGCTACACTAATTTTTTTACACCCATGTTCGAACTCCTCCCCCCTCCCTAGTCCCTATGTTTTTCTAATCTCACCTCCCCTTCTTTCCTGTGGGCTGCCGCTGTAGCGTGGCCGAGCTCCTTTTCCTCCTGTCAGTCTGGTGTTCTATCATTATGGGTTCCCAGTCCCCTATCAGATAGTACCCGGGCTGGGTACCGCGTGGTACAGGAGATTCAGTTTCCTGTATTCCCGGCCGGACTGAAAGGAAGTGAGCACTCAGTGTGCACTTCCTGTCAGTCCGGCCAGGAACAGGAAACTGAATCTCCTGTACCACGCGTGGTACCTGGCCGGCCTGACAGGACTCCAAGAGGAAGGAAGAGGAGCTTGGCCATGCTACTGCCTGGGAAGGGGAAGTTGGGGGCCCCAGGCCAGCTCGGGGCCCCAAGCAATTGTTTGCTTTGCCTGTCCTGTAGCAACGGGCCTGCCTGTAGGGGGCCCAGGCAAACAGAGCGGCCCAGACAGCAGAGGTAATCATTGTGGTCGGATGGAGGGGCAATTACAGAATTACTTCCCTGCACCGATCCCCCTCCCTGTTGTGTCTGCTTCTGATCCCCCCCTCTGTGCCCCCTGTCACTGTGCTGCCCCCCACGGCACTGCTGGCTTACCTGTCTTGTAAAAAAAAAAAAATACATTTTAATACATTTTAACATTCTTTAAATGTTTTGATATATCTTGGGGGGCCCTGTCAGGTAGGCTGTACGGGGCCCCGTGATTTCTAACAGCAGCCCTGGGTAACACCCACATGTGATGCCGAGCCTCCATGATTGAAAGAACTGAAACCCATTGAATGAAAGGGGTGGGACCAGGGACTGTCAGGCAGGGGAGGGAAGGAGCAGAAATCAGGGTTTGGGCAACTGTGCCACTCCAGCTGTTGCGGAACTACAAGTCCCATCATGCCTCTGCCTGTGGGAGTCATGCTTGTAACTGTCAGCCTTGCAATGCCTCATGGGACTTGTAGTTTCCCAACAACTGGAGAGTCACAGTTGCCCACACCTGGGAGGGTGTTGGACGTCCTCCAGCTAGGAAATGGGGCGGGGCTCCATCTGATGTGCTGCAGCTTCTAATGTACATTGTGAGAAGCTCACAGTGTGCAGTGAAATCGGAGGAAGACATTTCAGTCCAGGAGGGAAGCTGCTACATCTATGCAGGACTGAAGAGGGGGGCCGGAGTTCCTCTTTAGGAGCGAAGTGAGGCGGCGGGGTTGGTATAAGCCGGTCTAGGTGTAAAAATGTTCCTCCTGGCTCGGGGGGGTCGCGAGGCTCAGAGCAGCAGATGGAAGGTGATTATGTGGTTGGATTATACCGGGAGATCATTCATATTTAAGTAGTGTTCCTCTCTAATTGGTCCCTTATTTCAGGAGGACACGCTGTACTGGAGACTGCGCCCCCCCCCCCCTCGTTCTTTTCCCCAACCAGGTGATTGGAGGGCCTGAATATTTCATGGTGTTTTTCTTTGCTCTGTATGACTCGGAGATGGTGGGGACCGGTCAGATGGAGCCCCTGTGTGGTGGGGGGCCACAAATCGGAGCCTCCTTGGGGTGGAGGGCCACAACATGTTATGACTTCTACACACTTAAATTAAGGGTGGATACTGGGGTGTAATGTGTGTGGCCCCTTAATAAATTAGGTTTAGCACTTGATCCCCCGCCATCATATGCCTCAAAGGTTGACCAATCGCTTCTCGGCCTTTTAACCAAGATCAAGTGTAGTATCTGTTCTTATAGCATGTTACAGGCACAGTGAGGCATGTTACAGGCACAGTGAGGTATGAGGGGCATGTTACAGGCACAGTGAGGCATGTTACAGGCACAGTGAGGTATGAGGGGCATGTTACAGGCACAGTGAGGCATGTTACAGGCACAGTGAGGCATGAGGGGCATGTTACAGGCACAGTGAGGCATGTTACAGGCACAGTGAGGCATGTTACAGGCACAGTGAGGCATGTTACAGGCACAGTGAGGCATGAGGGGCATGTTACAGGCAGTGAGGCATGTTACAGGCACAGTGAGGCATGAGGGGCATGTTACAGGCACAGTGAGGCATGAGGGGCATGTTACAGGCACAGTGAGGCATGAGGGGCATGTTGCCGGCAGTAAAGCATTTTACAGGCATAGTGAGGCATGAGGGGCATGTTGCAGGCACAGTGAGGCATGTTGCAGGCACAGTGAGGCATGTTGCAGGCACAGTGAGGCATGTTGCAGGCACAGTGAGGCATGTTGCAGGCACAGTGAGGCATGTTGCAGGCACAGTGAGGCATGTGGGGCATGTTACAGGCACAATGAGGCATGCGGGGCATGTTACAGGCACAGTGAGGCATGAGGGGCATGTTACAGGCACAGTGAGGCATGTTGCAGGCACAGTGAGGCATGTTGCAGGCACAGTGAGGCATGTTGCAGGCACAGTGAGGCATGTTGCAGGCACAGTGAGGCATGTTGCAGGCACAGTGAGGCATGTTGCAGGCACAGTGAGGCATGTTGCAGGCACAGTGAGGCATGTGGGGCATGTTACAGGCACATTGAGGCATGTTACAGGCACAGTGAGGCATGAGGGGCATGTTGCAGGTACAGTGAGGCATGTTGCAGGCACAGTGAGGCATGTATGATGGCACAGCGAGTGATGCCTCAACGATGATCTCCCTACCTTCTCCTGCGGGCCATCCTCCATTATTTAAAAGCCGCACCTCCCCCTCTGACTGTTCCAGGCCGTCTGTGATAGGCGGAACAGTAATTTTCCCAGCAAAGCCTCTGTTCAGTGTTCCGCCTATCACGGATGTCCTCTCGTCCTGAGGCCGAGGCTGAGAATGAGAAGGCATCCGTGATAGGCTAAACACTAAACCGAGGCTCTGCTGGGAAAATTAGTGTTCCGCCTATCACGGACGGTCAGGAACAGTCAGAGGGGGAGGCGCGCTTTTTTAATAATGGAGGATGGCCGCCGACGGTGTCAGGTACACAGGTACATGTGTAATTGCGGTAACGGCGCCCAAGTAATGGGAGATGTGTTGCTGTTACGGGTAAGAGTAATCTGGTAGATTACTCGTTGCCCTCAAAAGGGGTATCGTTTATTTAAACGCCGTTGGTTACAACACTGGTTTCGGCAGACCCTTCAAGGATGTTGGGTCCATGTCGGCTTTTCGGCTGCACGGACCACAAATAACTCTAGTCCCTGCCAGGAGCCTAACGCCCCAGGGATCAGGGTTGGGCCCTTTTTTCGGAGGGCCACTTGACGTTTGCACCCGTCAGTTTTTTCTGTATCACTCTTTGTGTGTGCAAATTTTTTCTGTACCGGTGGAGTTTTTGGGTTGTGTTTTGCACGCCATAGGATTTTCAATAGAAAAAAAAGGTTGACCAACCGTGCAATAAATAAATGGAGAATTCACACCTCTGTCCAGCCTTGGTTTCTTAATGTATGGAAGTCCCCCATTCTCCAGAGTGTTCCTTGAACCCCTAAGCATTTATATACACTATATTACCAAAAGTATTGGGACGCCTGCCTTTACACACACGTACACTTTAATTGCATCCCAGTCTTAGTCTGTAGGGTTCAATATTGTGTTGGCCCCATCCTTTGCAGCTATAACTGCTTCAACTCTTCTGGGAAGGTTAGAAGTGTGTCTAGAATGTTTGACCATTTTTCCAGAAGCACATTTGCGAGGTCAGGCACTGATGTCGGACGAGAAGACCTGGCTCGGAGTCTCCACTCAAATTCATCCTAAAGGTGTTCTATAGCTACGAAGGATGGGCCAACTCAATATTGAACCCTACGGACTAGAACTGGGATGACATTAAAGTTCACATGTGTGTAAAGGCAGGCGTCCCAATACTTTTGATAATATAGTGTATATGTGGCCACTTTGGTAATGTCAGGGTCAGCTGTTTGCCGAAATTGTCCAACAGGTCGACAAATGGAGAATTCCCCCAGTACTGCCCTTCTGGGTGGCTGTAAATCCCCTTATTTTCCAGACTGTTCTCAGAGCCCCCACCATTACCTATACTGAGTATTATGTGTGGCCCCTCAGTGATGTCGGGGTCTGCCATTAAGTCCCCCCCCCCCCTCATGTGCTTGAAAGTTTGACCAGCAGTACAATAAGTAGACGTAAAGGTGGAATGCTCTATTCATTGGACTGTTGGTCAACCTTTGAGCTATGGGGGTGTGTTTTAACTGCAGACTGGCCTTGACAAGGGACCACATACTGTATATTGATATCTGGTATATTAATGCTGGGGGGGGGGGGGCTTTAAAAGCACTCCGGAGAACAAGGGAACTTCCATACACTCAAATCAAGGGTTGATAGAGGTAGAACTCTCTATTGCACTGGCTCCCTTCCAGATGTCTCAAAGGTTGACCCAACCATGCAATAAATAGATAATTACATCTGTATCCACCTTTGATTTGAGTGTATGAAAATCCCCTTGTTCTCCAGGATCTTCCCAAAACCCCTGAATCTTACAGCCCCCCCCCCCGCCATATCTTAAAGATTAACCAGCAGGGCAACCAATATAGGATTCCACCCATACCTGCCCTTGTTTTTGGCTCTGGAAATCCCCTTCTTTTCCAGAGTGTTTTGGAAGAATTACTTATACTTAATATTGCGTGCCCCCTCTCAGTGATGTCGGGGTCTGCAGTTTAGGACCCCCACCCCATGCTTCAAAAGTTGACCAACTATTATAAATGGAGCACTCCCCTGTATTCGCCTTTGTCCCTGAGTGTATGGCAGTTACCTTCTTCGTTGGGTTGTTCCTGAAACCCCTAAGTGTTTACATGTGTGGCCCCTTGGTAATGTCTATGTCAGCAGTTGACTCGTCACCCCCCCCCCCCTCTCCCAAATACCTCAAGGGTTGTCCAACAATGCAACAAATGGAGAATCCCCCCCCCCCACCTGGATCTGCCCTCCTAAATGTATGGAAATCCCCTTATTCTCCAGGATGCATCTTGGACCCCCAAGCATTGCCTATACTGAATATTATCTGTGGTCCCTCAGTGATGTTGGGGTCTGCAGGTGCCCCCCTCCCCACTTAAGAGTAACTATCCTCGCTAATAATGTGAACTCCGCCCATAATTCTGAGTGTGGGAGGTCCGGTTGCTCTCCAGGGTGTTCTGGAGCCCCTGAGCTCCGCTGCCTCGGCCTGATTATTGCGGTAATTCCCGATCAGTCTGGCAGATTCTCTAAGAACGTATTGAATGAGATGCAGCTAAAGCTTTGTTTTAAGATGCTTAAATCCACTAGGCAGGCTAATCACCCCCCCACCCCCCCCCGCCCTGACAAAACATCAACAGAGACCTGTGACAGGTTTGTTGCCTTCAAAGGATTTGATGATCCTCAGAAGGGAAACCTTGGCCTCTCTATTAATGTCTATACAGAAAATTCCCAACTTCAGCTCTGGTGGCCAGATGGGGAAACTTGCCAACCTGTCGGTGAAAGCCGAGGTCTCCGTTTACATTGGAATTGTTCGGGAAAGGACCATGCCGGCATCAAGGCACCAAATGGTAAAGAGCCAAGTCTATAGCTGGCTGGTGAGGTGGCTCATTTGTTGCCCCAAAAATTCCCAGATTTTGAACGTACTCTGATATTCCATATACTCTTCATAAGAAATGCAGGCAGGGTTTTTTATTTTATTATTTTTGGAGTAGAAGAAGAGCGCTTACAATTGCACATGCCTTTGAAATGGCAACAATAGGTGCCTAAAACTGTGTCCATAGGTGGCGCTCATTTTACACTTAAAAAATTAAAAATACAAAATTAATTTAATTGCTATCACAAGGGGCGCAAACTTGTGATGCCTTTGGACAGGTGACAGGTACTGTTTATGGCGACATCAGGGTTCTATTGGATCCCAAACGTGTCCTCTAATTTCCACTGCAGCTAATCAAGGTCTTATTCATCAACATTCAATTACAATATGACTTTTATATATAGATATAGTGTGTATGTGTCTCTCTCTATATCTATATCGAGAAAGAGATATATATATATATATATATATATATATATATATATATAGAGAGATAATATATAATTACGGTATATATATCTCTATGTCTCTCTCTCTCTCTCTCTCTCTCTCTCTCTATATCTCTCTCTATATCTCTCTCTCTCTCTCTCTCTCTCTCTCTCTCTATATATCTCTCTCTATCTCTTATATACAAATTAAAGAGAGAGAGAGAGATCTCTATATCTCGCTCTTTCATAGATGGATAATTATATAAAATCATAGAGATATCCATCTATCTATCTATACAGGTGGTTCTCAAAAAATTAGCATATTGTGATAAAGTTCATTATTTTCTGTAATGTACTGATAAACATTAGACTTTCATATATTTTAGATTCATTACACACAACTGAAGTAGTTCAAGCCTTTTATTGTTTTAATATTGATGATTTTGGCATACAGCTCATGAAAACCCAAAATTCCTATCTGAAAAAATTAGCATATTTCATCCGACCAATAAAAGAAAAGTGTTTTTTAAAGAAAAAAAAAAAAAGTCAACCTTCAAATAATTCTGTTCAGGTATGCACTCAATACTTGGTCGGGAATCCTTTTGCAGAAATGACTCCTTCAATGCGGCGTGGCATGGAGGCAATCAGCCTGTGGCACTGCTGAGGTGTTATGGAGGCCCAGGATGCTTCGGTAGCGGCCTTATGCTCATCCAGAGTGTTGGGTCTTGCGTCTCTCAACTTTCTCTTCCCAATATCCCACAGATTTGCTCTATGGGGTTCAGGTCAGGAGAGTTGGCAGGCCAATTAAGCACAGTAATACCATGGTCAGTAAACCATTTACCAGTGGTTTTGGCACTGTGAGCAGGTGCCAGGTCATGCTGAAAAATGAAATCTTCATCTCCATAAAGCTTTTCAGCAGATGGAAGCATGAAGTGCTCCAAAATCTCCTGATAGCTAGCTGCATTCACCCTGCCCTTGATAAAACACAGTGGACCAACACCAGCAGCTGACATGGCACCCCAGACCATCACTGACTGTGGGTACTTGACACTGGACTTCAGGCATTTTGGCATTTCCCTCTCCCCAGTCTTCCTCCAGACTCTGGCACCTTGATTACCGAATGACATGCAAAATTTACTTTGGACCACTGAGCAACAGTCCAGTGTTGCTTCTCTGTAGCCCAGGTCAGGCGCTTCTGCCGCTGTTTCTGGTTCAAAAGTGGCTTGACCTGGGGAATGCGGCACCTGTAGCCCATTTCCTGCACACGCCTGTACACGGTGGCTCTGGATGTTTCTACTCCAGACTCAGTCCACTGCTTCCGCAGGTCCCACAAGGTCTGGAATCGGTCCTTCTCCACAATCTTCCTCAGGGTCCGGTCACCTCTTCTCGTTGTGCAGCGTTTTCTGCCACACTTTTTCCTTCCCACAGACTTCCCACTGAGGTGCCTTGATACAGCACTCTGGGAACAGCCTATTCGTTCAGAAATTTCTTTCTGTGTCTTAGCCTCTTGCTTGAGGGTGTCAATGATGGCCTTCTGGACAGCAGTCAGGTCGGCAGTCTTACCCATGATTGCGGTTTGGAGTCATGAACCAGGCTGGGAGTTTTTAAAAGCCTCAGGAATCTTTTGCAGGTGTTTAAAGTTAATTAGTTGATTCAGATGATTAGGTTAAGAGCTCGTTTAGAGAACCTTTTCATGATATGCTAATTTTTTGAGATAGGAATTTTGGGTTTTCATGAGCTGTATGCCAAAATCATCAATATTAAAACAATAAAAGGCTTGAACTACTTCAGTTGTGTGTAATAAATCTAAAATATATGAAAGTCTAATGTTTATCAGTACATTACAGAAAATAATGAACTTTATCACAATATGCTAATTTTTTGAGAACCACCTGTATATATATATCTATGAGAGAGAGAGATAGATACAGATATAGAGAGATATATTATATTATATATATATATATTAGGGCCTTGACTGATTAAAATTTTTGTGTTCGATTAATCGTTTTTTTTTTTTTAATCGATTAATCAACTAATTTCGATTAATTAACGCACATACAGATACAACTACTTTTAGCTGATCTCCTTGCATTGCAACTCTGCATTAGTCAGTGGTAAATGTGGTGGTGGCAGCATGGGGGCAGATGTGTATATTCTTGCAGTATGGGGGCAGATGTGTATATTACAGCATCTACCCCCATGCTGTAATATACACACATCTGCCCCCATGCTGTAATACACACATCTGCCCCCATGCTGTAATATACACACATCTGCCCCCATGCTTTATTATACACATCTGCCTCCCATACTGCAAGAATATACACATCTGTCCCCATGTGTACATTACAGCATGGGGGCAGATGTGTATATTCTTGCAGTATGGGGGCAGATGTGTCTATTACAGCATGGGGGCAGATGTGTCTATTACAGCATGGGGGCAGATGTGTCTATTACAGCATGGGGGCAGATGTGTCTATTACAGCATGGGGGCAGATGTGTCTATTACAGCATGGGGGCAGATGTGTCTATTACAGCATGGGGGCAGATGTGTCTATTACAGCATGGGGGCAGATGTGTCTATTACAGCATGGGGGCAGATGTGTCTATTACAGCATGGGGGCAGATGTGTCTATTACAGTATGGGGGCAGATGTGTATATTAAAGCATGGGGGCAGATGCTTTCCTATACACATCTGCCCCCATGCTTTCCTATACACATCTGCCCCCATGCTTTCCTATACACATCTGCCCCCATGCTTTCCTATACACATCTGCCCCCATGCTTTCCTATACACATCTGCCCCCATGCTTTCCTATACACATCTGCCCCCATGCTGTAATAGACACATCTGCCCCCATGCTTTCATAGACACATCTGCCCCCATGCTTTCATAGACATGATGGTTGTCCTCTCTTACCTACTTAAGGCAGGAGGACCCGTCCGCAGAGTAGCTGACACTGACACGTGCTAGGGAAGATACAAGCAGGCGGGCGGGTGATGATGACGTCAGCGCGCCACTACTTGGTTGGCGCCGGGTGGACCAAGATGGCCGCGGCTCCGGAGCTAGGCCGAAGCCACGGCCTTTCCTATCGGCGAGACCGCGGAGCTGACTCCGCGGATCGTCGATCAAAATTATTTTAGTCGATCAAAGAAATTAACGATTAATCGAACAATTAATCGTTAATTTCCGCAGCCCTATTATATATTATCTGTATCTATATATCTATCCTAATATTGTGACACAAGTCATATTGCAATTGAATGTTGTTGAATATGACCTTTCCTTTTCAATCTGCAGCAGTTGTCATTTTCTGTAAGATTCAATATGGCCACCTGGAGGCGCTCTGTACACAGATGGTATAAAGACCGCCACCAAAACATGTAATTTCTTGCTCGTGTGATTTGGCTCACCGATTTTCCCAGAAGTCTGCACTAAGATTTTCCTCATTAGAGCCCTGCAGGTGCAGCAGCTGATTGATGATTATAAAGTCATTCCCATTCACTCTACACAGGGACACAGAGAAACAAACAGCTATTTCTTCAGAATAACAAAAGGTCAGAAGTTTTCTTACAATCCCTGTAATGTACAGAGGTCACTCATAGAGGGGGAGTGGTTTATTCTCAACAAAAATGGAGTTACTCTTTAAAGTAGAACATTCTGTGTGATTTTATATATATATATATATATATATATATATATATATATATATATATATATATATATATATATATAGTAGTGTGTGTGTGTGTGTATATAATATTATTATATTGAATATACTCACCTACATATACATGTCGAGTGTCTCCAATATTTCAGCTCTTGGCTTCGGCAGTTTCCCGTTTTTTTTTCTCGCGGTCCGCGGAGGGAGATTTGGAAAATTTTGAAGGTCGCCGTACTCCAGTTTTTCTGACCTCT
The DNA here is from genome assembly GCA_029574335.1 of Rana kukunoris. Taxonomy (NCBI): domain Eukaryota; kingdom Metazoa; phylum Chordata; class Amphibia; order Anura; family Ranidae; genus Rana; species Rana kukunoris. The sequence goes on from CM056060.1 coordinate 148,582,626, forward strand.
TTAAATTTTTAGCAATTAATGGAGGGGGGGGGGGTGTTCTCGTTTGCACAGTGACTAGTAATACCTCCGCGCTCTCCCCATCCCCCCAGGTAATTATCTGCAGTAAAATGAGTCGCACAGCCTCTCTAATGTTCAATTACAAAGTTAATTATTCTAAAAATAAAGTATCGGATGAGAATGGAAAGTACGCCGTTGTCTGCAGCGTACACTTTGGGTGCTTCGAGCGCGGATCGGTGAGCGCCTGGGGTGCGTCTTGTATTGTCTCAGCCAATGATATGAAGCACGGACTAATGACAGAAGGGGGCCCGGGGGTGCTGTGCTGGGGGCTCTCAGTCTGCGATAAGGAGGAACAAATCACTGTTATGGATCCAAAAAATGAATTTTACGTTAAACTGCTAAATCTCGGATCTTTGTGTGTGTTTGTGTTTTTTTTTTTTATAGGTGTGGAGTAGTTGAGCCCGGGGGGGGAGGGGGGGTCTTGGTTCTGGATGGAGACCGGGGAGGCTCATTGGGTCAGTGGAGTCCCCAGTGAGATTTTTTGTCAGCTCGGCTCACATGTCCTCACCAACTGAGATTATATATACATACATACATACATACATCCACACAGGCCTCGACAAAATCCGGGCGCCAGGTCGCAATTGCGACAAGAAATTGTGATCTGGCGCCTGGGGAAGCTGAGGCCTGCAAAAGGATTTTAGGAGTGGCCACTAGTGTACATTAAATTACAAGTAGCAAAAAACAGCAGTTCTAATGTGTTTTTTCAAGGGAAGGGAGCCTCTGTGGGGGGGGGGGGGGGGGCATGGTTCAGGACCCTGATCTCACATGGTGGAAGTTGCAGCCACAGAATGCATTTCAATTGGGGGGGGGGGGGGGGTACCAGAACATGGATTTCACATAATGCTGCCACAGAAGAGGGACTCTATATGATATATTGGGGGGTGGGAGGGGCATGGTGCAAGTCTCCATTGTCCTATAGTAGCCAACCAGATCCCTGACCTGGTCTCCGGGGAAGGTGTGAATCTTATTGGTGGCTGTAGGGCAGCACAGACAGTTTTTATTTCAGGCCCCAGGTTTTGCTGTCGGCTGTAGTCATCCTTCAGGATCCTGAAGCGCTGTGACAGAAACGTCTGCTGGCGGGATGGACGCCTCCTTGGTGGCGAGGGCCGCGCTCTCCTAATCTGTTTATCCGGATCACATAATCCTCTCCCAGCCAGGTGATGCTAATGAACAGCCGCATGGTCTGCAGGAGCCCGGCGCTCCCATCGTCCCTCACAGGAACGTCCTGACACTTGAATGAAGAGAAGTGACACACATGTACTCTGACTGCGGGATTAGGGTTATAGAAGTGTCAGCCAGAGGGGGGCGCTAGAAGGGTTCTATCGAAGTTTGTACTGAAATTGATGATGATGGTTTGCAGTGTTGCTCATCTTACTTTAAAAAAGTAATTAGTTACAGTTACAAATTTCTTCTCCGAAAAAGTAATTGCGTTAGTGACTCAGTTACTACATTAAAAAAGTAATTGCATTTAGTAATTAGTTACTCAGCAAAGTAACTGAATTTTTTTTAATATTCTACAATGCTTTGTTGAGAAGCAGATGACGGGCGCTTGTCAGGGAGCAGGGAGTTAATACTCCAAGACAAAAGAATGGCAGATCCTTGAGAGAAGAAAACCGGAAACAAATGGTGATCTTGTGTATATCCCAGCCTAGGTGCATCCGTCCCCCCATGTATATCCCAGCCTAGGTGCATCCGTCCCCCCATGTATATCCCAGCCTAGGTGCATCCGTCCCACCATGTATATCCCAGCCTAGGTGCATCCGTCCCACCATGTATATCCCAGCCTAGGTGCATCCGTCCCACCATGTATATCCCAGCCTAGGTGCATCTGTCCCACCATGTATATCCCAGCCTAGGTGCATCCGTCCCACCATGTATATCCCAGCCTAGGTGCATCCGTCCCACCATGTATATCCCAGCCTAGGTGCATCTGTCCCACCATGTATATCCCAGCCTAGGTGCATCCGCCCCACCATGTATGTGCAGCTAATAGGACTTAAAACCCTTATCCATCTGCTACATATTACATCCAAATTATAAGCTGGATTAAAATGTATGTTTATAATATACATTCCCTTGACGTTTACAGAGTCTGTAATTTAAAGCGGATCTCCACCCTAAAGTGAAGATCCGCTGATCGGAACCCTCCCCCCCTCCGGTGTCACATTTGACACCTTTCAGGGGGGAGGGGGGTGCAGATACCTGTCTAAAGACAGGTATCCGCACCCACTTCCGGCCCGCAGTCTCGGGCAAAAGACGGGCTTTTCCCGTTGTGTGCTGGGAACTCTCAGCTCCCAGCACACAGCGGGAGCCAATCGCGGGCGCAGCGCGACTTGCGCATGCGCCGTAGGGAACCGGGCAGTGAAGCCGGAGCGCTTCACTTCCTGGTTCCCTCGCCGTGGATGGAGGCGGGAGCAGCAAGGTGACGAGCGATCGCTCATCCTCTGCTGCGGACGCCGCTGGACTCCAGGACAGGTAAGTGTCCTAATATTAAAAGTCAGCAGCTGCAGTATTTGTAGCTGCTGGCTTTTAATATTTATTTATGGTGAACCATCCGCTTTAAAATCTTATATTAGGCTTTATTACAATTTTCTATAGTTTATTTTTTATTATTTTATTTATCTTATATAAGCTTTATTAGATGCAAGGGATCTGGAGTGGGGATGTCAGATTTTTCTTTGTTGTCTGATGAAGAGATGAAATCACTGACCAAAAATAACCTGCTGATCATTGGTCTGTATAGGTGTCCTGCACTTACCATGTTGACCACTAGATGTCGCTGTGTACACTGTGTTGTATAGGGAACGTTTGTTCTGTGGAACATTTGATTGGATCATTGATCAGGTTGCGCACACAGTGTGTGTGATCGATGTGAGTTGTTCCCCGGTGATAGGTCAGTGTGAGGCGGGTGGGGCTCATTGTATCCAGGGCTCCTTGCGATTGGGAATCACATGATTCTAAAGCGGAGTTCCACCCATATTTATGTTCACAGCTCCGGCAGAAGCAATTACTCTGCTGCCATCTAGTGGCGGTAGATGTAATTACGGTAATGCCGCCCAAGTAATGGGAACTGCGTTACCGTGAGGGGAAGAGTAATCGGGTAGATTACTCGTTACCCTCAAAAGGGGCTGCGTTGGGTAACTGCGTTTATTGTAACTCTGTTACTTACAACACTATAATGGACAACCTCCTTGCCCAATAGAGAGCAGCAGTGGGCAGACTCTGATGGGGATCCTGATGTTAGAAAGGACTCTTTTTTTTTTCTTTCTTTTTTTTAATATATATATATATATATTTATATTATATTATATAAAAATGTCCAGCCTGCAAATATTTGTAAAATAAATGATGTGACCGTTGTGTTAAACAATTTGGAGGTCCCTGACCTAAAGTAACATGAGCTGCCTGCGGTCATGGATGAGGAAATCATAATGGGTCTGAGATGGTGGTCTTTCATGGGGGAAAATGTTGTAAGATTCCTTCTCGGGTTGGGGGGAGAAAGGGCTGGTCAAGTGGGGTGCTGGTGGAAGAAGGGGGGCGGTCGGGTCAGGGTCAGTTGGGATGGAGGAAGGGAGCGGTTGGGTCAGGGTGCGGTGATGGTGGAGGTAGGGGACGGTCGGGGTAAAGGTGGGGTGATGGTGGAGGAAGGGGGGCAGACAGATTAGTGTGGAGGAAGGGATGGTCAAGTTGGGGTGGAAAAAGACGGTTGGGTCAGGGTGGGGTGGAGGAAGGGACAGTCGGGGTTGGGTGGTGGTGGTTTGATTGGATGCGGTGGAGGAAGGGACAGTTGGGTTGGGTGGTGTGGAGGTCGGGACAGTGCTGTGAATGAAGGACTGGTCAGGGTGGGGTGGTGGTGGTGGTGGAGGAAGGGACGGTTAGGTCGGGGTGAGATGGAGGAAGAGATGGTGTGGGACGGTGGGGTAAAGGAGGGGATGGTTGGAATGGAGTGGAAGACAGGATGGTTGGGTTGGGATGGGATAGGGTGGAGGAATGGAAGGTCATGGTGGGGCGGCGGTGGAGGAAGAGATGGTGGGACAGTGGGGTGCATGAAAGGATGGTTGGGTCAGGGTGATTTGAAGGAAGGGGTAATCAGGGTGCCGGTGGAGGAAGTAATGGTCGTGCTGGGGTGGGGTGGGGGAAAGGAAGGTCAGGTTGGGGTGAGGTGGAGGAAGGGACAGTCAGGGTAAGGTGGCAGTGGAGGAAGGGATGGTTGGGTTGGGGTGGAAGAAGGGATGGTTAGTATGGGGTGGCAGTGGTGGGAGGGGGCGGTTGGGTTGGGGTTGGGTTGGGTGTGGTGGCGGAAGGGGACGGTTGGGTTGGGTGGAGGAAAGGACTGTTGGGTTGGGACGGGTCAGGTCTGGATTGGGTGGAGGAAGGGACAGTTGAATCTGGATGGGGTGGAGGGATGGACGGTTGGGTCTGGATGGGGTGGAGGGATGGAGGGTTGGGTTGAGGTTGGGGTGGAGGAAGGGACTGTTGGCTCGGGATGTGGTGGAGGATGGGATGGTTGAGTTGAGTTGGGTGGGGTGGAGGATGGGATGGTTTGGTTGGGTGGGGTGGAGGATGGGTTGGGTGGGGTGGAGGATGGGACGGTTGAGTTGAGTTGGGTGGGGTGGAGGATGGGACGGTTGAGTTGAGTTGGGTGGGGTGGAGGATGGGACGGTTGGGTCGGATGGGGCAGCAGAAGGGATGGTTGGGGTGGGGTGGAGGAAGGGACGATCGGGTGGGGAGGAGTGGAGGAAGGGACAGTCCGATGGGATAGAGGTGGGGAGGGTCGGGATGGGGGGTGGACGTTACCTGGGCTCTGGGATATGATGCTGCCTGTCAGACTGATGACATCTAGTGGTGGAAAAGAAGTACTGGGGGAGGCAGCTCAGGAATGAAGGTGAATATTGCAGCTAGTGCTGCTTTATTCTTTTTTTGTACCATTTTACTGAACAAGCGATTTTTAATTTTGTTTGGAGTTCTGCTGCAATGAAGGCGGATTGTGATGTGTGTGGCGGGGAGAGCAGCGGTCTGAGCTGATTTCAGAAGATGTTCAGAATTATTTTCTTTCCATCGGGGGAGGGGGGGGAGTGCATTTCTCTGTACGATCGTCCTTCTCCATCCTCTGTAATGTCAGCCTCTCAGCGGGCTCATCCTCCAGGGCCCCCTGTAAATGAAAGGCGGATAGATGCGGCCCCCGGCGGGGGTCTTCTGTAATGACTCCGGGTTAGCGGGCTCTGCCATCCGTGTCCTGACCCAGTTCTGTGTTCTGTCTCCTCGCTCAGCGGTGGACGAGCGTTTAGACTCCTCGCTCAGCGGGGCGCCAATTCAGGTTTTCTGGCGGCTCTTTGGTCGCAGTTTATTGAAGAATTATTCCGGGAGACTCGGAGAACTGCGCACAGAGCAATCCGAAAACCTTCATCCGCTTCATCATCTCCTGCACACAGAAATCAGGCTGACAGTGGGAGGTCCTGACTGCACATAACTCCATATTCCATCATAAACCAATCACTGAGCAGATCGCTCCCCCCCCCCTCTTTAATGAGCCCTCCTAATAATAGTAGAACTGAAGGCAACACTTTTTTTTTTTTCATTTTGGATAAAGTAATGCTGGGTTAGACCCCCTGTCAGGTGTCTCATTAGAGAGATTTCCCTTCACTTCCTGTTCCATAGCCACAACAGGAAGTGAAGAGAAATCCCTCCAAAGTGAGGGGACCCCTGGTTGTCACCAGAACTGCCTTTCGCGCGTGACCTCTCCACTGACATAATGCTTATACACGACGGCGACAAATGATGTATATTTTACGATCCATAGGCGACACTTGAAAAGCCTTTACAGGTTATCAACTTAGATGTACAGAGGAGGTCCTGGTGCTAGAATTACTGCGTGTGGGACGAGCACCGTGTGTGCGGAACCGACACGTGTTTGACTTTGCACAGAGCATTTGATTATTTTATTTTTTTTTACACGGTTGCTTTTTTGTTTATTTATTTCCTTTTAATTTTTTATATTTTTTTACTGTTGCTTTAATTTTATTTTAATTAAAAAAAGATTTTACACTGTTGCTTTAATTTTATTTATTGAATTATTAGTTTATTTTTTACGCTGTTGCTTTAATTGTTTTACGTTTTGATTATTTTTTTGATTTTTGCTGCTTTTATTTTCTTTTTAATTGAATTACTTTTTTTTTTTTTTACACTGTTGCTTTAATTATATATATATTTTTTTTTGCTGTTGCTTTTAATTTTATTATTTATTTACATGGTTGCTTTAATTTCATAAATGTATTGAATCATTCTTTTTTATTTACGCTGTTGCTTTAATTTTTTTACTTTTTTATATTATTTTTTTTGCTTTAATTTTCTTTTAATTTAATTACATTTTATTTAATTTGTTTACATTTTTTTTTAAACTGTTGCTTTCATTTTATTTATTGAATTATTTGTTTATTTCTGTTTGCACTGTTGCTTTAATTTTTTTACATTTTGATTATTTTTTAGATTTTTGTTGCTTTAATTTTCTTTTAATTTCTTTTTTTTTTACACTGTTGCTTTAGTTAAATTTTATTTTTTATTTTTTTTAACGCTGTTACTTTTAATTTTTTTATTTACACCGTTGCTTTAATTTTATTTATTTATTGAATTATTTTTTTTTTATGCTGTTGCTTTAATTTTTTTACATTTTTATTATTTTTTTTACGCTGTTTCCTTTAATTTTCTTTTAATTGAATTACATTTTATTAAATTGAATGACATTTTTTTTTAAAACTGTTGCTTTCATTTTATTTATTTAAATTATTAGTTTATTTTTTACGCTGTTTGCTTTAATTTTCTTTTAATTTAATTACATTTTATTTAATTGAATTTCATTGTTTTTTTAAAACTGTTGCTTTCATTTTATTTATTGAATTATTAGTTTATTTTATTTTTACACTGTTGCTTTAATTTTTTTACATTTTGATAATTTTTTAGATTTTTGTTGCTGTAATTTTCTTTTAATTTTCTTTACTTTTTTTACACTGTTGCTTTAATTATATATATATATATATATATATATATATATATATATATATATATATATATATATATATATTTTACACTGTTGCTTTTAATTTTTTTTATTTATTTACACTGTTGCTTTAATTTAATTTATTTATTTAATTATTATTATTTTAACACTGTTGCTTTAATTATATATTTTAAAAAAAAATTACGCTGTTGCTTTTCATTTTTTTTAATTTATTTACACTGTTGCTTTAATTTTCTTTATTTATTTAATTATTATTTTTTACGCTGTTGCTTTCATTTTTTTACGCTATTTGCTTTAATTTTCTTTTAATTACATTTTATTTAATTGAATTAAATTTTATTTTATTTTTTGCTTTAATTATATTCATTTCTTTTATTTACACTGTTGCTTTAATTTATTTTTTTCTTATTTATTTAAAACATTTTTTTTATCACTTTTATTGCTGTGAGAAGGAATGTAAACATCCCTGTGACATCAATAGGCATGTGACCGATCCTCTTTATGGAAGCATCTGAGGTCTGTAAGACCCCCCCCCCCCCCCCCCCCCCAAATCCCTCCTCTGCACTTAAAAGCATTCAAAACGCCAAGATCTGCGTTTTTGATTGCCAAAAAAATGGCGTCGTTGACATCCAAGTGATGTCATCGCTTACTGGTTACCATACCAGAGAGCCGATCAAAGACGGTTCCGGTGTTCTGTTATATTAGACAACTCGTCGAAATCTCCATTTGCGTCACTTCCCGATGACTCTCCAGGAGAAAATTTCGACGACTTGGCTCTACTGTTCGTGCGCGTGCGCGCTCGACCCAATAACAGAAATCTTCCAATCGCCGCAGTGCGCATGTGCAAGGTACGTTGCAAACCCTTTTTGAAAACTCTGGTCTCTGTTGGTTGCGCACGGGAAGTAGTGCCAAGAAATGTGCTGCTGGAGAGTCACCGGAAGTGACGTAATTGGAGATCTCTTTGGCTATCTCCACAGAACACCGGCTTTGTATCGGTCTCGGCCACCCGCCGGATGTGCTGGGTGGTTGCTCGGGTCTCCTGGTGGGATGGAAGAGCCCGGGAGAACAACAGAAGGTGGCAAGGAGGGGGACATCCCCCCTTCCCCTGCTTGTCATAGCAATCCAGCTGCTAGTTAGCCGCTCCGATTGCTATTTCAAGAGGGCCGACCACAGGCTCTAACAAACGGTACCGGGGTGATGTCTGCCGCTGCATATCCTCCCGCTACAACCACTTGGAAGTCTACGACGTACCGGATATGTGACTGGACGGCAAGTGGTTATAGAGAGTAATTGGCCCTCCTAGTTCTAACTTCTACAACACAGTGACTCCGCATCCAAATAGGGACAGTGGGGGGGATTTAATAGTTCAGCAAAGGACAGCTGGGAAGGGCTGACACCATTCCATTCACAGATTGCTGGAAATGGGGCGATTTCCTGAGGATTTTTGGCCCTCGTGGGTGTTTATTGGTGTCGCCGAGTTTTCTGTTCCTTTTTTATTAATAGAAGTAAAATTCAGAGTTTCTAATTCTCCGAATGAATGTTTTCCTCCATTATCGGGATCCTCGGAGGACGGCGTTGGGCTGCCAACTTCTCTAATTAGACTTGTTATAATTATCCAGATATAATGCAGAACCTTCGCTCCTTCTGGGGGCCCTGAGCCTGCGGCTGCACAGATATGGGTATGTTCCTGCTCTGCTCCTGCACAGGTCCTGGCTGGTCATGGGAGTCTCCCTGCTCTGCTCCTGCACAGGTCCTGGCTGGCCATGGGAGTGTTCCTTCTCTGTTCCTGCACAGGTCCTGGCTGGTCATGGGAGTCTCCCTGCTCTGCTCCTGTACAGGTCTTGGCTGGCCATGGGGAGTGTTCCTTCTCTGTTCCTGCACAGGTCCTGGCTGGTCATGGGAGTTTCCCTGCTCTGCTCCTGCACAGGTCCTGGCTGGTCATGGGAGTCTCCCTGCACAGGTCCTGGCTGGTCATGGGAGTCTCCCTGCACAGGTCCTGGCTGGTCATGGGAGTCTCCCTGCACAGGTCCTGGCTGGTCATGGGAGTCTCCCTGCTCTGCTCCTGTACAGGTCTTGGCTGGCCATGGGGAGTGTTCCTTCTCTGTTCCTGTACAGGTCCTGGCTGGCCATGGGAGTGTTCCTTCTCTGTTCCTGTACAGGTCCTGGCTGGCCATGGGAGTGTTCCTTCTCTGTTCCTGTACAGGTCCTGGCTGGCCATGGGAGTGTTCCTTCTCTGTTCCTGCACAGGTCCTGGCTGGTCATGGGAGTCTCCCTGCTCAGGTCCTGGGTGGTCATGGGAGTCTCCCTGCTCTGCACAGGTCCTGGCTGGTCATAGGAATGTTCCTGCTCTGCTCCTGCACAGGTCCTGGCTGGTCATAGGAATGTTCCTGCTCTGCTCCTGCACAGGTCCTGGCTGGTCATGGGAGTCTTCCTGCTCTGCTCCTGCATAGGTTCTGGCTGGTTATGGGAATGTTTCTGCTCTGCTCCTGCACAGGTCCTGGCTGGTCATGGGGCACTCCCTGCTCTGCACCTGGCTGGTCATGGGAATGTTCCTACTCTGCTCCTGCACAGGTCCTGGCTGGTCATGGGGCTCTCCCTGCTCTGCTCCTGCACAGGTCCTGGCTGGTCATGGGGCACTCCCTGCTCTGCACCTGGCTGGTCATGGGAATGTTCCTACTCTGCTCCTGCACAGGTCCTGGCTGGTCATAGGAATGTTCCTGCTCTGCTCCTGCACAGGTCCTGGCTGGTCATAGGAATGTTCCTGCTCTGCTCCTGCACAGGTCCTGGCTGGTCATGGGAGTCTTCCTGCTCTGCTCCTGCATAGGTTCTGGCTGGTTATGGGAATGTTTCTGCTCTGCTCCTGCACAGGTCCTGGCTGGTCATGGGGCACTCCCTGCTCTGCACCTGGCTGGTCATGGGAATGTTCCTACTCTGCTCCTGCACAGGTCCTGGCTGGTCATGGGGCTCTCCCTGCTCTGCTCCTGCACAGGTCCTGGCTGGTCATGGGGCTCTCCCTGCTCTGCTCCTGCACAGGTCCTGGCTGGTCATGGGGCTCTCCCTGCTCTGCTCCTGCACAGGTCCTGGCTGGTCATGGGGCTCTCCCTGCTCTTCTCCTGCACAGGTCCTGGCTGGCCATGGGAGTGTACTGTCCCTTTAAATCCCCCATGTGTATGTTCTGTGTCTGATTCATCCATTTCTCTCCTTCCAGTACATCGAAGCGATCAGCAACAAGCAGAGCGAGCTGGAGAACTTCGTATCGGACGGATATAAGATGGCGCTGACCGAGGAGAGGAGGCGGTACTGCTTCCTGGTGGAGAAACAATGCGCAGTCGCCAAGAGCTCCATGGCCTATCACAGCAAGGTGAGCGCTGCAAAGGATTCTGGGAGGAGGAAATCCATGTCACATTGTGGGAGATTTACTAAAACTGGAGCACTCGGAATCTGGTGCAGGTCTGTGCATGGGAGCCAATCGGCTTCTAACTTCAGATTGTTCAGTGAAGCTTTGACAATAAAAGCTGGAAGCTGATTGGTTTCTATGCAGAGCTGCACCAGATTCTGCACTCTCCAGATCTAGTAAGTAACCCCCATTGTTATTCCCACTGATAAGAGGCGGTGATGATGATTGTTCTTTTATTTTTAATTATTATTATTATTGTCATGAAAGGAAATGCTGTTCTATCTTAAGCTTAGTGATTTGTAAACCTCAGACATGAAATCTGAACAAAGCATATCCCTCTATAGTGAGTACTTGTCTCCATCCAGAGCTCTATGGGGTGGATTTACGGCAAAGAGGTTGCTCCAGAGCAGGGGAAGATCGGCTGCTTTCCGTCTTCCAATCACGTGCAAGCAAAAAATGATGCTGTTTTTTTGTCTTTCTTGCATGTGATTGGATATTCTTTGCAAAGGGAAGCTTTACCCCATTTACTAAGCTCTGGAGCAACCACACTTGCAGAGTGCAAAGTCTATTTGCTTTTAGTAAATCAACACCCAAGTGTCTTTTCTGTCTGCTGCTTTCTTCCTCTCCTATCTACAGTGAGTCATAAGTTTTCCTGACACCAAGAGAAACAAGGTGACAAGAGAGGGAGCTCCAGCACACAGCCTGTGATTGACAGCCTTGGCTCTGATCCTGTGCAAAGGGGGGGGGGGGGGTCGTCCCCTTCCCTTCTCGCCTTTTCTCTTCTCTTTTTTCCCTTCTTCCCCCCCCCCCCCCTTATCTCATATCTTCTGCTTCTCTCTTCTCTTCTCCTTTCTCTTTTCTCCTCTTTTTCTCTCCTTTTTTTTCTCTTTCTCCTCTCTTCTCTCCTCTCTTCTTTTCTCTTTCTCCTCTCTTCTCTCCTCTCTTCTTTTCTCTTTCTCCTCTCTTCTCTCCTCTCTTCTTTTCTCTTTCTCCTCTCTTCTCTCCTCTCTTCTTTTCTCTTTCTCCTCTCTTCTCTCCTCTCTTCTTTTCTCTTTCTCCTCTCTTCTCTCCTCTCTTCTTTTCTCTTTCTCCTCTCTTCTCTCCTCTCTTCTTTTCTCTTTCTCCTCTCTTCTCTCCTCTCTTCTTTTCTCTTTCTCCTCTCTTCTCTCCTCTCTTCTTTTCTCTTCTCTCCTCTCTTCTCTCCTCTCTTCTTTTCTCTTTCTCCTCTCTTCTCTCCTCTCTTCTTTTCTCTTTCTCCTCTCTTCTCTCTTCTCCTCTCTTCTCTCCTCTCTTCTTTTCTCTTTCTCCTCTCTTCTCTCCTCTCTTCTCTTCTCTTTCTCCTCTCTTCTCTCCTCTCTTCTCTTCTCTTTCTCCTCTCTTCTCTCCTCTCTTCTCTTCTCTTTCTCCTCTCTTCTCTCCTCTTTCTCCTCTCGCTCTTTCTTTTTCTCCCCTCCTTCATCTCTCCTCTTTTTCTCTCCCTCTCTCCTCTTTTCTCTTTCTCCTCTCTCTCATCTCTTTTTTTTCTCTTTCTCCTCTCTCATCTTTTCTTTTTCTCCTCTCTCCTTCTCTTTATCCTTTTTCTCCTCCTCTTTCCTTCTTCTTTTTCTCCTCTCTTCTTCTCTTTCTCCTCCTCTCTTTTTCTCCTTCTTTTTCTCCTTTCTCCTTTTTCTCCTCTCTCCTTCTTTTTCTCCTCTTTCCTTCTTCTTCTTTTTCTCCTCTTTCCTTCTTCTTTTTCTCCTCTCTTTCCTTCTTCTTTTTCTCTTCTCTTCTCTTTCTCCTCTCTTCTCTCCTCTTTCTCCTCTCGCTCTTTCTTTTTCTCCCCTCCTTCATCTCTCCTCTTTTTCTCTCCCTCTCTCCTCTTTTCTCTTTCTCCTCTCTCTCATCTCTTTTTTTCTCTTTCTCCTCTCTCATCTTTTCTTTTTCTCCTCTCTCCTTCTCTTTATCCTTTTTCTCCTCCTCTTTCCTTCTTCTTTTTCTCCTTCTTTTTCTCCTTTCTCCTTTTTCTCCTTTCTCCTTTTTCTCCTCTCTCCTTCTTTTTCTCCTCTTTCCTTCTTCTTCTTTTTCTCCTCTCTTTCCTTCTTCTTCTTTTTCTCCTCTCTTTCCTTCTTCTTCTTTTTCTCCTCTCTTTCCTTCTTCTTTTTCTCCTCTCTTTCCTTCTTTATCTCCTATCTCTTATCTCTCACAATGCCGCATCTTAAAGGGGACATACAGGTACGTCCATCTGCCCACCGGAGCCATTGCGTCAACATAAATAGTCGCGCGTTGGTCCTTAACCACATAAGGACCGCCTAACGCCGATATACGTCAGCAGAACGGCACGGCTGGGCAGGATCACGTAAGGGTAAGTCCCCTTTAGGTGCCCAGCCATGGGTCCTGCGTGCCCGAGACCCAGTCCGAAGTTTGGTGTCCCGCGATCGGTCACAGGAGCTGTGGCAATGTCAGTGATCGTCTGTTCCCTGATATAGGGAAAGGCGATCAATGACGTCACACGTCCAGCCCCGCCCCCTACAGTTAGAAACACATATGAGGTCACACTTAGCCCCTACAGCGCCCCCTAGTGGTTAACTCTCATACTGCAATTGTCATTTTCACAGTAACAGTGCATTTTTATAGCACTTTTCACTGTATAAATGACAATGGTCCCAAAAATGTGTCAAAATTGTCTGATGTGTCCGCCATAATGTCGCAGTCACCAAAAAAAAAATCGTTGGATCGCCGCCATTACTAGTAAAAAAATAATTATTAATAAAAATGCCATAAAACTATCCCCTATTTTTGTAAACGCTATAAATTTTGCGCAAACCAATCGTTAAACGCTTATTGCGATTTTTTTTTTTTTTTTCCCCCTTTACCAAAAATATGTAGAAGAATACGTATCGGCCTAAACTGAGGAAAATGTTTTTTTTTGGGGGGGGGGGGGGGGGGGGGGGGGATATTTATTATAGCAAAAAGTAAAAAATATTCATTTTTTTCAAAATTGTCGCTCTATTTTTGTTTATAGCGTAAAAAATAAAAACCGCAGAGGTGATCAAATACCACCAAAAGAAAGCTCTATTTGTGGGAAAAAAAGGACGCCAATTTTGTTTGGGAGCCACGACGCACGACCGCGCAATTGTCAGTTAAATCGACGCAGTGCCGAATCGCAAAAACTGGCCAGGTCCTTTTAGCTGCATAATGGTCCGGGTCTGAAGTGGTTAAGGACCAGCCGTCATTATACTTCGGCAGGTTGGCTCTCCTGGGCGAATCACTGTAGGTGTACATCCCCCGCTTAAAGTGTGATGCCCGCGACGATTATTCATGATCCGCTTTTGGGTATTGCTCTGTGATTTAGAAAAATGTGATACTGTATAATCCAGAGCAGCCAATCGGCAGGCAGCGAAATCCGATTGGGCGTTACTCGGGTCACACAGCGGCTTGGAGCCGTTAAACGGTTGCATTGGGGCCCATGCTGCAGCTTTGGATGCACACCTTTTTATTATTTGGCCTGCATGCTTTCGGTTTATTTATCGCTGCGCCTGTGACTTCCAGCGTTCGCAGCCCACCAATTCCTCGGGAGAGGAGGAGGGGGGGGGGAGGGGGTGAGAGCAATTGAAAATGAAAGCCTTGTTCCCGACTCCCACACACACATTTTGTGCTGCCCACATGCTTCTTACTCAGCGAGATGCGATGCCACTTGCCTGGGAAGGAGGAGGGGAAGAGAGAAGCCCCTCGCTGCTGCCAAGGCCGCTGCGCCGGAGGGCTCTGCTGCCATCTGGTGGTGGAATTTTATTCTCCGCCATTCACCGCACGCCAAAATCCCCAGCATTTGGGCATGGACGCCATAAACCGGGAAGAGGCAATCGGTCATCCTGTGGGGAGGGATGTACCGCAATCTGAGATAACCGATGGGAACGTCTCCTCCTTCCCTGAACCTCATTAAGCGTAAAAATGGCGAGCTGCGTTTTCATTTTTTTTTTCGACACAGGTTGTACTATTTAACCCTTCACAATCTTCCTTTTTTTTTTTTTATGCATTTGTTTCTTGCATATGTTGTCTATACTGTTTAAAAAATAAAACACGTCTGGTATAAATTAGCCCTAAATCTGACTAATTTGTTCTTAATGGCAGCGAGTCGCAGAACTAGGAGCGCACTGGGTGTCTGCTGCAAAGTTAATTAAAATGATTGATTGTAAAACAAAGTAATAAACGTGTTCTACTTGCCTGCTCTGTGTAATGATTTTGCATAGAGCAGCCCCCATCCTCCTCTTCTCTGGTCCCCCACTGGTGCTCTGGGCTCCTCCTCCTGTGTGCTGCCATAGGGAGCCACTTCCTATGGGAGTGCACACCCCGAGCTGGGCTGTGCGCATCTTTTGACACACAGCTCAGCCCCTCTTCTCTTCACTGGATTTGATTAACGGCAGCAATGGCTCCTGCTGTTTTAATGTTCTCACAGCGAGGTGCGTTCTACATTTCGGTTATAAAGTTATATTGCTGTCACAAAGGGATTAACCGGGCGAATGGCGAGAAAAAGGAGAATGAAAAGAGTTAAAGTAAAAGTACCCAATCTTATTGCTTTTAGGGTCTATTCTTACCAACCATTGTGTTACAACGCAGTGGCTGCTGTGCGTTGCAGTGCTGATGTGCCATATATCCCTCCGTGCAGTGCACCCCCATAATCTTTATTGAAATGTCCTGACCTCAACCCTACTGATCACCTGATTTCGTCCCTGACCTCAACCCTACTGATCACCTGATTTCGTCCCTGACCTCAACCCTACTGATAACCTGATTTCGTCCCTGACCTCAACCCTACTGGTCACCTGATTTTCGTCCCCGACCTCAACCCTACTGATCACCTGATTTCGTCCCTGACCTTGTCCCTGACCTCAACCCTACTGGTCACCTGATTTCGTCCCCGACCTCAATCCTACTGATCACCTGATTTCGTCCCTGACCTCAACCCTACTGATCACCTGATTTCGTCCCTGACCTCAACCCTGCTGGTCACCTGATTTTGTCCCTGACCTCAACCCTACTGGTCGCCAGATTTCCGTCCTTGACCTTGACCTACTGGTCGCCAGATTTCCGTCCCTGACCTCAACCGTACTGGTCGCCAGATTTCCGTCCCTGACCTCAACCCTACTGGTCGCCAGATTTCGTCCCTGACCTCAACCCTACTGATCACCTGATTTCGTCCCTGACCTCAACCCTACTGGTCGCCAGATTTCGTCCCTGACCTCGACCCTACTGATCACCTGATTTCGTCCCCGACCTCAATCCTACTGATCACCTGATTTCGTCCCTGACCTCAACCCTACTGATCACCTGATTTCGTCCCTGACCTCAACCCTACTGGTCGCCAGATTTCCGTCCTTGACCTTAACCTACTGGTCACCTGATTTCGTCCCTGACCTTAACCCTACTGGTCATCTGATTTCCATCCCTGACCTCAACCCTACTGGTCGCCTGATTTCCATCCCTGACCTCAACCCTATTGATCGCCAGATTTCCGTCCCTGACCTCAACCCTACTGAGCACCTAATTTTCGTCCCTGACCTCAACCCTACTGGTCGCCTGACCTCAACCCTACTGGTCGCCTGACCTCAACCCTACTGGTCGCCTGACCTCAACCCTACTGGTCGCCTGACCTCAACCCTACTGGTCGCCTGACCTCAACCCTACTGGTCGCCTGACCTCAACATTACTGATCGCCTGGCCTCAACATTACTGATCACCTGGCCTCAACATTACTGATCGCCTGGCCTCAACATTACTGATCGCCTGGCCTCAACATTACTGATCGCCTGCCCTCAACCCTACTGATCGCCTGCCCTCAACCCTACTGATCGCCTGCCCTCAACCCTACTGATCGCCTGCCCTCAACCCTACTGATCGCCTGACCTCAACCCTACTGATCGCCTGACCTCAACCCTACTGATCGCCTGGCCTCAACCCTACTGATCGCCTGGCCTCAACCCTACTGATCGCCTGGCCTCAACCCTACTGATCGCCTGGCCTCAACCCTACTGATCGCCTGGCCTCAACCCTACTGATCGCCTGGCCTCAACCCTACTGATCGCCTGGCCTCAACCCTACTGATCGCCTGGCCTCAACCCTACTGATCGCCTGGCCTCAACCCTACTGATCGCCTGGCCTCAACCCTACTGATCGCCTGGCCTCAACCCTACTGATCGCCTGGCCTCAACCCTACTGATCGCCTGGCCTCAACCCTACTGATCGCCTGGCCTCAACCCTACTGATCGCCTGGCCTCAACCCTACTGATCGCCTGGCCTCAACCCTACTGATCGCCTGGCCTCCACAAGATTTTGGAGGATTGTATAGCCACAGAGGGGGCAACTCCATATAACTGGCCCTGGTTTTGGAATGGGATGCCCAGCAAAGCCAATATAGATGTGATGGTCTGGTATCCGCCTACTGGTCATATGGAGTAGTATTCTGGCCAGATAAATATTTCATGGAAGTATGACCCTCCCATTTACTGGCCCAGGACACGCATTTCTCTAAAAAATTGTGGCTCTTGCTGTGAGGTGTTTGGAAGGCAGAGACACCTGACCTTTTTAGGATCTGTATCAATGGGCATATGTAAGGGAATGCAAAATCATCTTGGATCAGGTCAGCTGCAGGGCCAATGCATTTGACGGCGACTTCTGAATTATTTGCAGTCTCAGACTGATGCCATTGACATAAGCTTATCAACACCGACCCTGATGTTCAAGTATTTACCATCCTTCGTGATTTGATTCCTCTTCTCTCTTTAGGGCAAAGACCTGATGGCACAGAAGATCCCCCCCTGGCAACAGTCTAGCCTTGACCCGAGCAAGATCCCAGACCGAGCCATTCAAATCATGCAGCAGATGGCTGGTGGACCCAACGGCACCATCATGGCGGGTACGCTGTCCGGGCCTATGACCAATTCCAAATCCAGCCTCTCCATATCGGACCCAATCCCTGGTGCCAAGCCCCTGCCGGTGCCCCCGGAGCTGGCTCCTTTTGTTGGGGTATGTACCACATTGATGATATGTTAATATGTATTGAAGCCTCCTGTCCCACCCCAAGTAAGAGGGACCCCCATCCTCAAGGTTGGACTAACTGACCATAAAAGTTTGCACACAGTCGCAAGAAAAGCTGATTTCAAGCATTTTAAGGGAAGCAAATATTAAAATGTAGACTAGAGTCATCCAGACACCCCTTGAGAACGCTGGCCACCCTTTCCCTTTTTAGTCCGGCCACCCTTTCCCTTTTTAGTCCGGCCACCCTTTCCCTTTTTAGTCCGGCCACCCTTTCCCTTTTTTAGTCCGGCCACCCTTTCCCTTTTTTAGTCCGGCCACCCTTTCCCTTTTTTAGTCCGGCCACCCTTTCCTTTTTTTAGTCCGGCCACCCTTTCCCTTTTTTAGTCCGGCCACCCTTTCCCTTTTTTAGTCCGGCCACCCTTTCCCTTTTTTAGTCCGGCCACCCTTTCCCTTTTTTAGTCCGGCCACCCTTTCCCTTTTTTAGTCCGGCCACCCTTTCCCTTTTTTAGTCCGGCCACCCTTTCCCTTTTTTAGTCCGGCCACCCGTTCCCTTTTTTAGTCCGGCCACCCTTTCCCTTTTTTAGTCCGGCCACCCTTTCCCTTTTTTAGTCCGGCCACCCTTTCCCTTTTTTAGTCCGGCCACCCTTTCCCTTTTTTAGTCCGGCCACCCTTTCCCTTTTTTAGTCCGGCCACCCGTTCCCTTTTTTAGTCCGGCCACCCTTTCCCTTTTTTAGTCCGGCCACCCTTTCCCTTTTTTAGTCCGGCCACCCTTTCCCTTTTTTAGTCCGGCCACCCTTTCCCTTTTTTAGTCCGGCCACCCTTTCCCTTTTTTAGTCCGGCCACCCTTTCCCTTTTTTAGTCCGGCCACCCTTTCCCTTTTTTAGTCCGGCCACCCTTTCCCTTTTTTAGTCCGGCCACCCTTTCCCTTTTTTAGTCCGGCCACCCTTTCCCTTTTTTAGTCCGGCCACCCTTTCCCTTTTTTAGTCCGGCCACCCTTTCCCTTTTTTAGTCCGGCCACCCGTTCCCTTTTTTAGTCCGGCCACCCGTTCCCTTTTTTAGTCCGGCCACCCTTTCCCTTTTTTAGTCCGGCCACCCTTTCCCTTTTTTAGTCCGGCCACCCTTTCCCTTTTTTAGTCCGGCCACCCTTTCCCTTTTTTAGTCCGGCCACCCTTTCCCTTTTTTAGTCCGGCCACCCTTTCCCTTTTTTAGTCCGGCCACCCTTTCCCTTTTTTAGTCCGGCCACCCTTTCCCTTTTTTAGTCCGGCCACCCTTTCCCTTTTTTAGTCCGGCCACCCTTTCCCTTTTTTAGTCCGGCCACCCTTTCCCTTTTTTAGTCCGGCCACCCTTTCCCTTTTTTAGTCCGGCCACCCTTTCCCTTTTTTAGTCCGGCCACCCTTTCCCTTTTTTAGTCCGGCCACCCTTTCCCTTTTTTAGTCCGGCCACCCTTTCCCTTTTTTAGTCCGGCCACCCTTTCCCTTTTTTAGTCCGGCCACCCTTTCCCTTTTTTAGTCCGGCCACCCTTTCCCTTTTTTAGTCCGGCCACCCTTTCCCTTTTTTAGTCCGGCCACCCTTCCCCTTCACCTTTCCTTTCCCTTTCAGTCTTGCCGGCCCTTCCCCTTCCCTTTTAGTCTGGCCATATGATTTGCAATCTGGTCTTTTGCTTTGCCAATTGCGATATTATATGGTAATAAATCCGGGTTTCTGAGTCAAACAATGTTACCTCAATCTTGAGTCTCGGCGCTCCAAGTTCATAGGTTGGTTTCTCCATCGGATGGCGTTAAGAGTTTTTTGTTCCTCCACAGAGGATGTCTGCACAGGAGGGCGCACCCATAATGAATGGTGTCACGGGGCCGCCCCCCAGCAGCTACGACCACTGGGACATGCCTGGGAAGCCCAAAGTGTCCCCGTCCCAACCGCACAAGCAGATCAGCGACTCCTATTCCAACACCCTTCCAGCCCGCAAGAGCGTCCCGCCCAAAAACAGCTACACTGTCGGTAAGTGTGCCCAGACCCCCCCCCCCCTTTTATTTTTTTTTATCTATCTATCTATTTATTTATTTATTTATTTATTTATTCATTTTTAAATCTGCAGACTCTGATAAAGTGGAGTGATTGCACTTGCATTACATTTATATTATAGCTAGGCAAAGGTTTTATTGGTTTTGGGTATAGAGGGATTAGACCCCCTGTCAGGTTCTTATGGATGTCTGTATCCCTGTTGGTGAGATTCACCCTCTCTTTATGTCCTGGTGACCGTTATTACCAACAGTCAAAGGAAAGCCTAAATTTTGACCTAAATAGGAATAGATGGGATATCTTTCAATGGGGATACTAGACGCAGCCAGGGATTCTTTCTCTTTTGGAGGGATTTCCTTTCACTTCCTGTTTTGGCTATGGGCAGGAAGTGAAGGTAAATCTCCTCAATTGAAAACAGAGGGCAAAAAACAACTTAACACCTCCCTGCCTTTATGCTAAATAGCCAACCTCCTGTGTTCAGAGTGCAGCGGGGCCGCCGCTCGACACAACCCAGATGCTAGTGAAAATCACTGTACTAGTGATATAGTAGCAATGCCTACTACAGGGATTCCCAACTGTTAGACCTGGGTTTCTCAACTAAGGTTCTTCTGGAGGTTGCTAGAGGTTTATTCAGCAGGGAGCAATTTCTGCCTCTCCAATAGGTTCTCACTGACACCGGGCACCTTTTTTAGCTACCTGTAAGGATGTAACCCTTCCCAATGACCACAAGTGTAAGGAGCATTCTTCGCACTGAACACTCTACTAATGTAGCAGGGTTTGTAGTTTTAGGTATTATTAGCGGGGTGGGTCCCTGAGACCAGAAGGGGGGGGGGGTGGGCCCCTGAGACCAGAAGGGGGGGGGGTGGGCCCCTGAGACCAGAAGGGGGGGGGTGGGCCCCTGAGACCAGAAGGGGGGGTGGGCCCCTGAGACCAGAAGGGGGGGGTGGGCCCCTGAGACCAGAAGGGGGGGGGGGGTGGGATCCATGAGACCAGAAGGGGGGGTGGGTCCCTGAGACCAGAAAGTTATTTCCGGGGTTCATCTGTGATGAGGGATCACACAAGTTTGGTATGTACAGAGTTACATTGGTCCATTGGCAAAGTCTCCATATTGAGAATATTTGGGTTGTGAGCACAGACAGTTGTTGTTTTAGCCATTGGCTGGTGGGGCTCAGTCATTTCCATCAGCAGAGATTCTCGTTAGGATCCGCACTCTATACTCTTCTGTTTGTGTTTCCCGGACAGCTGAGAACAAGACGCTGCCGCGCTCCAGCTCCATGGCGGCCGGCCTAGAGAAGAACAGCAGGACGCGGGTGCAAGCCATCTTCTCGCACTCCGCTGGAGACAACACCACCCTGCTCAGCTTCGCCAACGGCGACTACATAACCCTGCTGGTCCCGGAGGCCAGGGATGGCTGGCACTATGGAGAGAGCGAGAAGACAAAACTGTAAGCAGTACATCGACCTTAATACAGAGGATCGGGATTGGGGGTCAATGAGGAGTAATGAGAGGGGCTATACATGCTTTCTGGGAGAAATTTATTGGCCATATATCCAAAAGCTTAGGCAAATAGGGGGTGTATTTTTTTTAATATATATAATATTCTTATTAAAATAATTTTTTTATATAATCTACATATATATTTATTAAGCTTATTATTATTATTAACATTTTATATAATCTACATATATATATTATTAAAATTTTATATAATATTTTATTATAATATTGCTGATCTGTTCCTCCATCAAAACTGCAGTTGTGTTCTCAGTCTATGTTCTCTGCAAGTCCAATGGGGTAAATACTTAATTACCCCTAGATGGCGCTGATTGCCATAGCAATGTGGTATGCTCTTCAGCTCCATCTATTGGCCATAATGTGGTATCTTCCCCATTCACATTTGTTTGGCAGAGAATATGGCCTGAGAACATTCAATTTCATAAATTTTTCCCCCCCAATTTGTAGCCCATAAGTTTAAAGGTAAAGGTGGTTTTGATGGATGAACGGCAATGCAAATCTTAAAAAAAAAACTTGCGCCAAAGTGTTCTCCTCCCTGGAGATCTCAGCATGAAGACTTTTGAGGAAATCTGAAAGCACCAGAGGGAGCATAGGGCAGCATTTTCTCCAGGAAGTATGTCTAACTTCCGTAAGGTACAACAGGGACATAATTTGCAATGTAATGGGACTTATTACCGGTTGTTGTATCATGTGGGCATGCTTGGAAATGATCAGCTGTTCATACAGAAAGCTGCCCTTCACCCCATTTCATGTACCAGCAGATCAGCAGTGGGTGTTGTGTATCTGATTATCCTGATATCCAGGGATATGCAATTAGCGGACCTCCAGCTGTTGCAAAACTACAAGTTCCATCATGCCTCTGGGTTTTACGCTTGTGGCTGTCAGTCTTGCTATGCCTCATGGGACTTGTAGTTCTGCGACAGCTGGAGGTCCGTTAATTACATATCCCTGGTCTAGAAGATCTCCTGGGAAAGCACAACAATCTTGTTTAGAGCTGTCGGCTAAGTTGGGGTATGAAAACCTGAATTTAATTGGTGGTTCTAAAGGTAGCTCCTCCCATTAAGTTCTGGTTTGTCCCTATATTACATAACTTTGGTGAAGCTAAAAGATTGTCCAATCAGATTGGGGCCTGCTAAGTTTTCTATTTGTCTGGCATTTCAAATGGCAGTAAAAATCTGCATAATGGTAAAAGCTTAACAAAACCTGGGCGCCAACGCCGTAATGTTCTCTGGAAGTTTGGGAACGGGCACAGAGCACCTTGACCTTCTTCTGATGGAAGGTGACAGCGGTAAATCCTCTGGGGGAGAACCAAGTCTAACCCAAAACTTACCTGACAGCTGCCTGAATGTGTAAAAAATCACTAATGTAATGTCCTCTGTCTCTGTGTCTTAAAGGAGGGGATGGTTCCCGTTCTCGTACACGCGGGTGGTGGAAGCACGGGACCCCAGTACCCGTTCTCAGAAGTAAGTAACCACATTTTTTTTATAGACCCAAATCCAGGCCCTGGAGCGCCAAACTCCAATCTCTAATTATTGTGATCAAGACTCATCATTGTGTCCCACAGCTTCTGTATTGTATGTCCCCAAAATCACACAAAACCAATACTAAGGGAAAAGCACCATCGAGTTCAGAGCTGCAGAAGTAAAAATGTGAAATAAATGAATACACTGTGACCTCATGAAATCAAAACTCCAACAATAGAAGTTTTCACTCTGAGATAGGTTGCAGTCATGGCTGTTGCGTCCTTTATTCATAAAACCAGTCTAATATAATAATATGTTATTGGCCGAGTCCCCTCTGCTTCTGTGTGTGAAACAAATCATCTTCGTGAGGATCCTGTATCTACGTGTCCCTCCACCGCTCCGGAGGACCGCAACTCGCCACCGTGTGTGGCCTTTTATTTCTTCAAAGATCGCCATAATTCGCTCTCGGCTCCAAACATCCAACGCAGCTTCTCTCATGACACTCTTCTTCCTCCCTCCTTCCTTCTCTCGCTTCTTTTTCTTCCTCCTTCTCCTTCGTTTCTTCTTCCGTTTTTTCCTCCTCCTATTTCCTTCCTTCTCCTCTTCCTCCTTCCTTCTCCTCTTCCTCCTTCCTTCTCCTCTTCCTCCTTCCTTCTCCTCTTCCTCCTGCACTTCTCCTCTTCCTTCCTCCTTCACTTCTCCTCTTCCTTCCTCCTTCACTTCTCCTCTGTCCTCCTTCCTCCTTCACTTCTCCTCTGTCCTCCTTCACTTCTCCTCTGTCCTCCTTCACTTCTCCTCTGTCCTCCTTCACTTCTCCTCTGTCCTCCTTCCTCCTTCACTTCTCCTCTGTCCTCCTTCCTCCTTCACTTCTCCTCTGTCCTCCTTCCTCCTTCACTTCTCCTCTGTCCTCCTTCCTCCTTCACTTCTCCTCTGTCCTCCTTCCTCCTTCACTTCTCCTCTGTCCTCCTTCCTCCTTCACTTCTCCTCTGTCCTCCTTCCTCCTTCACTTCTCCTCTGTCCTCCTTCACTTCTCCTCTGTCCTCCTTCACTTCTCCTCTGTCCTCCTTCACTTCTCCTCTGTCCTCCTTCCTCCTTCACTTCTCCTCTGTCCTCCTTCCTCCTTCACTTCTCCTCTGTCCTCCTTCACTTCTCCTCTGTCCTCCTTCCTTTACGTGCCTCTGTCCTCCTTCTTCTTCCTTTGTGCCTCTGTCCTCCTTCTTCTTCCTTTATGTGCCTCTGTCCTCCTTCTTCTTCCTTTACGTGCCTCTGTCCTCCTTCTTCTTCCTTTACGTGCCTCTGTCCTCCTTCTTCTTCTTTTACGTGCCTCTGTCCTCCTTCTTCTTCCTTTACGTGCCTCTGTCCTCCTTCTTCTTCCTTTACGTGCCTCTGTCCTCCTTCTTCTTCCTTTACGTGCCTCTGTCCTCCTTCTTCTTCCTTTACGTGAGTCTGTCCTCCTTCTTCTTCCTTTACGCGAGTCTGTCCTCCTTCTTCTTCCTTTACGTGACTCTGTCCTCCTTCTTCTTCCTTTACGTGACTCTGTCCTCCTCCTCCTTCTTCTTCCTTTACGTGCCTCTGTCCTCCTCCTCCTTCTTCTTCCTTTACGTGCCTCTGTCCTCCTTCTTCTTCCTTTACGTGCCTCTGTCCTCCTCCTTCTTCCTTTACGTGCCTCTGTCCTCCTCCTCCTCCTTCTTCCTTTACGTGCCTCTGTCCTCCTCCTCCTCCTTCTTCCTTTACGTGCCTCTGTCCTCCTCCTCCTCCTTCTTCCTTTACGTGCCTCTGTCCTCCTCCTCCTTCTTCTTCCTTTACGTGCCTCTGTCCTCCTCCTCCTCCTTCTTCCTTCACTTTACTCTGTCCTCCTTCCTTCCCTTTCTTTCTCTTGCTGCTCTGCTTGTCATTGGGCTCTCTCAGGCTCTCTGCTATCATAGTAGTTAGCATGGGGGCTTAGGATGGGGATGAGCGCTGGTTTAAGTTTATCAGGCCTGACTTCTTCTTGAACTCTGTGTGTATGTTTAGGCTGTGTCCTTTATCATGGATTTGTTTTGTTTTTCCCCACAGCTTACAGCCTGGAAAAAGCAGTAGCACCGGAAACCTGCTGGACAAAGATGACCTCTCCATTCCTCCCCCTGACTACAACATGGCATCACACGGCTTCCCGCCACAGGCGTCCGGCACCTACAAGCCCCGGCCCTACAGCGTCGCCGCCCCCGTCTTCACACAGGTTAGATGGAAATACAAAGTTCCCGTTAAGGGCCAAGACCAACACAGCTAGTGAGCAGAGGTGACCTATACCAACCAATCAGATGCCAGACTAGTGAAAGCCACTTTCTGATTGGCTGCTGTAGGTTATGGTACACCTTTTGCTCTTTTATCATAAGAGAAATATGTAGGCAGCCACTAAGAACTTCCTGGAAATGCTGGTTTCCTGGCTTCCACAATGATCTTTTGGGTTTCAATACTCTTTAGGCTGTGACCAGGGTGTACACTATAATACCAAAAGTATTGGGACGCCTGCCTTTACACGCACATGAACATTAATGGCACCCCAGTCTTAGGAAGCCGTCCACAAGGTTTAGGAGTGTGTCTATTGGAATGTTTGACCGTTCTTCCAGAAGCGCATTTTTCAGGTCAGTCACTGATGTTGGACGAGAAGGTCTGGCTCGCAGTCTCTGCACTAATTCATCCCAAAGGTGTTCTATCGGGTTGAGGTCAGGACTCTGTGCAGGCCAGTAAAGTTCCTCCACCCCAAACTGGCTCATCCATGTCTTTATGGGCTTTGCTTTGTGCACTGGTGGGTAGTCATGTCTGAACAGGAAGGGGCCGTCCCCAAACTGTTCCCACAAAGTTGGGAGCTTGAAATTGTCCAAAATGTTTTGGTATGCCGACACCTTAAAAGTTCCCTTCACTGGAACTAAGGGGCCAACCCAACCCCTGAAAGACAACCCCACACCATAATCTCCCCTCCATCAAATGATATGCACCAGTGTACAAATCAAGGTCCATAAAGACACGGATGAGCGAGTTTGGGGTGGAAGAACTTGATTGGCCTGCACCTCGACCTTGTAGGTATACCTTTGGGATGAATTGGACCCGAGACTGCGAGCCAAGTCTTCTCGTCCAACATCAATGCCTTACCTTACAAATACGTTTCTGGAAGAATAGTCATACATTCCCATAGACACACTCCTAAACCTTGTGGACGGCCTTCCTAGGAGAGTTGAAGGTGTTATAGCTGCAAAGGGCGGGGCCAATTCAATATTGAACCCTACAGACTAAGACTGGGATGCCATTAAAGTTCAAGTTCAAGTTCATGTAAAAGTAGGTGTCCCAATACTTTTTGTAATATAGTGTATGTGCAGCCAATCCAGTTGGAGTTTCTGATCTGCATACTGTTATATTTTTTGGGTCAAGGACCTCCAAATATTGGCGAGAGGATTGGCGCGACAGCCAGGCATTTCCTTTTTCAGAAGGTGGTTGACCAATGGCTGCCTACGCATCTCCCTCACTTATGGTTATAGTGAAGCACATTCAGAGTTGATACTTCAGTTTCAGGTGGACACCGGCGGTTGCCAAATATCACCGTGGAAGTCCATTGTGGTGACATCTCGCCATGGAAGCTCCTCCCATCTGCTTCGTTTTCGATGAAGTAAAACTCCACTTTTTGATAACGCATAAAAACAAAACCTGTGCGGATCTTTCAAATTCTTACCTGGTTCTGCTCTGTAGCTACTGATTAATAGAACTCCCCTATATACATGGAGATTTTTTTTTTTCTGGTTGGTGTGTGGAAAGGTTAGAACATGGGTGCGCAACCTGTGGTCCTCCACCTGATGCAGAACTACAAGTTCCATCATACCTCTGCCTTTGGGAGTCATGCTTGTAACTGTCAGCCTTGGTGGCATATATGGGGTCTTAACAGACCCCTGACATCCCCCTATTGAGACAGGGAAAGGGACTGAGGACACAGATTCCCCAGTCCCTTTCTCTGCAGCCTTAGCAGATGAATGGAGAGGAGGCAGAGGCTCCTCTCCATTCATAAACTGAAGCATCGTAAACACAGTTTTAAATGGACAGTTAGTGATCACAAAAAATATTTACAAAATATAATATATATAATTACAGTACAGACCAAAAGTTTGGACACACCTTCTCATTCCAGGAGTTTTTTTTATTTTCATGACTATGAAAATTGTAGAGTCACACTGAAGGCATCAAAACTATGAATTAACACATGTGGAATTATATACATAACAAAAAAGTGTTTTTGCTTTGATTACTGCTTTGCACACTCTTGGCATTCTCTTGTCACCTGAAATGTCTTCCAACAGTCTTGAAGGAGTTCCCAGAGATGCTTGGCACTTGTTGGCCCTTTTGCCTTCACTCTGCGGTCCAGCTCACCCCAAACCATCTGGATTGGGTTCAGGTCCGGTGACTGTGGAGGTCAGGTCATCTGGCGCAGCCCCCCCATCACTCTCCTTCTTGGTCAAATATCCCTTCCCCCACCTGGAGGTGTGTTTGGGGTCATTGTCCTGTTGAAAAATAAATGATGGTCCAACTAAACGCAAAGCGGATGGAATAGCATGCCGCCGCAAGATGCTGTGGTAGCCATGCTGGTTCAGTATAAATCCCCAACAGTGTCACCAGCAAAGCACCCCCACACCATCACACCTCCTCCACCATGCTTCACAGTGGGAACCAGGCATGTAGAGTCCATCCGCTCACCTTTCATGCATCGCACAAAGACACGGTGGTTGGAACCAAAGATCTCAAGTTTGGACTCATCAGAGCAAAGCACAGATTTCCACTGGTCTAATGTCCATTCCTTGTGTTCTTTAGCCCAAACAAGTCTCTTCTGCTTGTTGCCTTTCTTTAGCAGTGATTTCCTAGCAGATATTCTACCATGAAGGCCGGATTCACACCGGAGTCTCCTCTTATCAGTTCTTCTAGAGATGTGTCTGCTGCAAAAGGACCTAGAATATGACATTTTTTCAGTTGTGTCACACTTTTTTGTTATGTATATAATTCCACATGTGATACTTCATAGTTTTGATGCCTCCAGTGTGACTCTACAATTTTCATAGTCATGAAAATAAAGAAAACTCTTTGAATGAGAAGGTGTGTCCAAACTTTTGGTCTGTACTGTATATCTATCTATCATTTTTTTTTTTTTATATAAAAAAAATTGATATAAAATATAATTTTTTTATTTTATTGTTACACATTTAATTTTGAGACTGTGGAGTTTTCCTTCCTGTAGAGGGAGATTTGGCTGCTGAATTAACAAATTGTTTCCCCTTGAAACTGAAATATCATTTTTATTTTTATTTTTTTAATTCGGATGGTAATACCCGGTACACACGATCCGATTATCGGACGATTGATCGCCCGTTTTTTTTTTTTTGTATGCTAATCTCACGTCGAATCTGATGAGTTTACTAAAGTCACAAAAATTCTCGTACGGCAGAATAAAAATTCTGAAGTGATGTCACGTGTTGTAATGTATTTGTATTGTATTTTCGAACGACGGCTGTACTGATTAAACGAAAATCGTATGATCTGGCATCGTACAAATTTTTTTTCCGTGCATGTCTGATAGTATAAAATCGGATGAACTGTTCTGATTGGATCTCGGAAGCGCTGTACTAACGGTCCGATTATCGTACGATCGTTTCGAAAGCGGCATTTTCCGTACGATTTTCGGATCGTGTGTATGGGGCTTAAATAAGAAAAGGTTTCCAGGTTGATGTGACTCTTATGCTGGTTAACCCGAGTCTGTTCCACAGTGCTTTATGTTCCTCATTTTTAGGGTTACTCTGTACCCTATGGGTACGCAATACACAGGACTGCCAGCAGGCTCTACCCACAGTCAGTCGGACTGTACAAACCTTGTAAGAGGTCAACACCCGTAAGTTGCTTGATGGCAGCCGTCTTCCTTTGCAGACCGGGTAATCCACTGTTTGCTGCTGACCACGTGTGGTACCCTGGCGGTTTTCCTTTATTATTGTTCATAATTAAGTGCATTTTGTGGCATATTGGCCCTTCCTTGCAGCCGTTTTCTGCCAACATTTGGAGCAGAGAAACAATTTATGGTCTATATAAACCGTCACGGTGCAACGTGAGCGCAAACAGTATGATTTGCTGCAAAAGAAGACGCTACAGCAGCACTTCCACCAGAAATCGCCTCATATAGCTCCTCCCTTTTTTTTTCTTTTAACACCGGAAAAACTGTTTTAGTTACTTTAGGGCAGTGAAGGGCGAATCTAGGCACCCCAGATCTTTTGGATGTTCCCATAATGCTAGACTATACTGAGGAGTGCATGAGCATCATGGGAAATGTAGTTCCAAAACATCTGGGGTGCCAAGTTTACCATCACTGTTTTAGGGGGAAACCTGTCAAAAATGTAAAATGATCGGCTCCAGGATCGCCTTCCCACACTATATGGGGAAAAGTTTGTCGCCTGACCATCGCACTTATAAGCTTGTTGGTTCTCCCATTCCCAAAAACCCATGGCCAGTTGCCCCCCCATGTCCATTAATATGAATTAATTTTCCCCCTCCCTCCCCCCATGGCCATTGATATGAAATTGTCCCCCCTTTGTGGTTCTAAAATCCTCCAATCTTCTGGGAAGACTTTCCTCAAGATGTTGGAGGGTGTCTGTAGGAATTTGTCCCATTTGTGAGGTCGGGTACTGATGTTTAGATGACTTGATTCCCAGTTGGAATGGAGTTGTGTCATATTCAGAGGCAGTATCCAGACCGCGCTCTTTTGCTGTTATCTACTCCCCTCTACCACCCCAAATATTGGGATTTTTTTTTGTTAGAAGCCAGTTATAAGCTGGATGTGGTAAGGTGAAGTGCTATAGGGAGTGTTTTATGCAATGTGGTGCTAAGATGCTGTTACCAGCACTCCTTCAAATTGTGGTCACTATTGCCTCGTTTCCACTGAGCAGATCGGTCCGGCACGGTATGCTATTTTGGGTGTTTCCATTATAAAAGCGGCCCATACAGCCGAACCATACCGCACCATTCTGGGTCCTGCTTCAGATGTGGGGCCATAGAAAATGGTACCGTTCAGTTAGGGCAGAGTTACTGGCTTCACACAATACATTCCACTGATTAGTGGACATACTAGGCATTTTTTCTAAACCCTGTATGGCTCCTGACAGTCCGACTTGCAGTGGAAACTCTCACCATTTTAACCGTTCCAGACCCAAACCGCTCAGTGGAAACAAGGCATAAGTTGCCATGAGAAAGGAACCCTGAAACATAGGTTCCTTATGCCGTATGTCAGGCATGTCCAAAGTCCAGCCAGCGGGCCAATTGCGGCCCCCCTGGTGATTTAATACGGCCCTCCTGGGGATTTGGATAGGGCCACAAAGGGTATATACCGTATTTATCGGCGCTGCCTCGGAGGGGACAGGGAGGGGGCGGGACGAGCGCTATCAGATTACATAAAAATAATCTCCTGTTCACTCAGTGGGGTCTGTAATAAGAAGTCCAGTCTCCTGGGATTCCATTGGATGACTGTTCTGTCTATCATAGGAGGCGGTACTTTGTATTAAAGAGGTAACCGAGTAAACAAGAAATTCTCCTGTTTGTAATCTGTCGGCACTCACGCCCGCCCCCCCTCCGAGGCTGCAGATGGGCATTAATCAGGCTGCATTTATGGCACGTGTGAAGCTGCATTGGTTGCAATGGTGAGGCTGCATTCATGGCAATGGTAAGCCTGTGCAGGTTATACGCCGATTAAATACGGTATATCCAAATAACACACACAAGCTCATCCTTAGTCCTGAGCAGCGCTCGGAGATTCGTTGGGGCCACAAAAGAGATATATACAGTATATCCAAATAACACGCCCAAGCTCATCTCTTCACCACACACAGCCACAAAGGCAAGAGAATTCTTGTTGGGCAGTGTATTAGTGCTCGGACGAACACACTTAGACCAAATTTTAATGGTTCAAAGAATGTCAGGCAAAATGGTCGGCCCTTGCGCATGTTCACTTCATCAAATCTGGCCCTCTTTGAAAAAAGTTTGGACACCCCTGCCTTATGTGATGCCTTCTTTACAACAAACACATGCAATGCGTCTGGAGTGCTGGTATTTGTTCATCTGGTTCTGGCATGGTGAAATCCATGGGATTCACTTCCGGGACCAATTATTGAAGGTCCAGTACTATGAGGAGTGCAGCCGCGATTACGTCACCTGTCCATACCAACAATAATACCGACTCACCAGAGACATTTCGATGCCTTGACCCCGCCTGTCCCAGGCATAATCCCCACCACCCTCCAGGGACAGATTATCCGCATGTTCGTTGGGGTGACGTTAAAGCCCAATCTGTAATTCCTGTAACTCTGCAGCTCAATCTTGTTATCTCCTTCGGTATGCCACTTGGCTGCAAGAGTTAATCGCTGACATGTCTCTGAAAAGGGATGCTAAAATATTCTGGTGGATATTTATATCCTCTTATGCTAATGCAGGCGAATATGTCAAGCTCACCCAAGCTGCAGAGAAATTCTATTTCCATCCTCCCTTTTTACACCGTTATTTAAACTTCATCATAATGTGAGGAGATGGAGGACTTAGAGGAGCGCCAGCCTCTGCAAGAAAAAATAACAAAAGTAGATGGTTTCCAATGGCCCATGATAAATTTTGTGTCGGTTTCTGAAGCTGAAAGCAATGCTAACATGCACATTTTCCAAACTAGACCCAGTAGATGGCTTCCAGGTGTGGAGAAGATCCTAAATTCTTGGTCCCTTCCTATATGGACTTTGGGTTCCTCACCTCAAAGTAATATGACTTTGGTGAGGCCCTTGTTGAACTTTAGTGCCCACTAGATGATGATTCAGGCGAAATATACACTCTATAGCAGCGTATGTGTGCTGTATATAAAGTAAGCCTTCTCTAAAACAACCTTCTCCTCCTTCCTTCTTCCTTCTTCCTCCTTCCTCCTCCTCCTTCCTCCTTCTTCCTCCTCCTCCTCCTCCTCTTCCTCTTCCTTCCTTCCTTCCTTCCTTCCTTCCTTCCTTCCTTCCTTCCTTCCTTCCTTCCTTCCTTCCTTCCTTCCTTCCTTCCTTCCTCTTCCTTCCTCTTCCTTCCTCTTCCTTCCTCTTCCTTCCTTCCTCTTCCTTCCTTCCTTCCTCCTCCTCTTCCCTCCTTCCTTCCTTCCTCTTCCCTCCTTCCTTCCTTCCTCTTCCCTCCTTCCTCTTTCCTTCCTCCTCCTCCTTTCTTCCTCCTCCTCTTCCTCCTTCCTTCCTCTTCCTCCTTCCTTCCTCCTCCTCTTCCTCCTTCGCTCCTCTTCCTCCTTCGTTCCTCTTCCTCCTCCTCTTCCTCCTCCTCCTTCCTTCCTTCCTCCTTCCTTCTTCCTCCTTCCTTCCTCCTCCTTCCTCCTCCTCCTTCCTCCTCCTTCCTCCTTCCTTCCTCCTTCCTCCTTCCTCCTCCTTCCTCCTCCCTTCCTCCTTCCTCCTCTCTCCTCCTTCTTTCTTCTTCCTTCTTCTTTCTAAATAGACTGAACTGAAATAAGAGAGCCATAGTGATCAGCCTTTCCCTACTGTCATGGTCACAATGGCCGCTTCTGGTGCCCTTCTAACCTTGGCTTACTATTGTACGAGGAAGGGGGCCAAAGGTGTGTTAAAGCCATCACTGAGCAGGCAGGACGGTGATGGAGTCAAGGCCTGGCTGCGCAGAATGCAGAATTCCAGTAATTTGTGGACAACATAAACGGAAATTTTTCTTTTTTGGCTGGGGTCCTCCTTTAGACTGTAGCATTACTTGCCTAAAGATCCAGAGCCCACAGGGGAGGCTGAGCAATGATTTCTGGCAGAAGTCCTCGTATTTCGGTAATCTTCTGTTTCTCGGATGTCCTTGTCGCTCTTTTTTAGTTTGGAGAAATACAGTACAATAGGCATTTTACATCCCCCCATCACACACCGTCCAGCAGTGCAGCACCCCCTCCCCCCTCTCCCATAGCATATGGACTGCTAATAAAACATTTCATCATCATGATCCCCGTCCTGGATGCGGCTTCCTTCCAATTGGATCTGGAAGAGCACACTGCATTCCCAATGGCTTAAAGCTCTCTACTGTGAAATTAAGGTCATTAAAGGGTTTGTCCACCTAAAAGTGATTACATCCAGGGCTCTGAGGGAGGTCTCCAGCTTGCCTTGAATATTCTGGCTCCACCCTATTCGCTATAGTGTCAGACCACTTAGTGCATGCCGTAGGACTCTCCAGCATTGTGAAGGTCAAGCCCCACAATGCACGAAGCCCTTAAAGTCAAGGTCAAGCGCCCAGAGGCGATTAAGTTTGCATGTGCCGCGCTATATAAGTTTTCATTCATTCATTCAAAGTAGTCAAGACCTTTTTGGGGGTTATTCCAGGAAAACGAAAAATGGCTTCTATGTAGGAAACCCTACCCCCCGCCCCTTCCCCCACCATAAACCGAAATGTAGAGTGAAAAGCTAAAGAGGCCCTGTTAGTTTTTTTTTTTTGCAGTTTGTGTTCCAGTTGGAGAGTCCTTCTCGGAGGCGTAACTAGAACCTTCAGAGGCCTCGGTGCAAGAAACCATAAAAGGTCCCCCTAATTCCCACAGTGGTGGAATGCCAGGGCCCGGTCGCAATTCCGAACCTGTTAGTTCTGACACTGGTGTCGGTAGTTATATATGTGCGTGTGTGTGTGTGTATATTATAGTATAGTATATGTACATCGGGGTGGGGGGGTGAGAAATCATGGGTCTAAACATATCTCTGATGTTCTACCTTTGAGATGGAGAAAGGAGATTGAGGACACAGCCCTCAATCTCCTTCTCTGCAGCCTCAAGTGTACAGAATGAATGGACAGGAAGAGCTCTGTACAGGGGCTTCCCGTTGGTTCATAAACTGAAGCATAGTAAACACAGTTATGAATAGACACCAATTACTATGCCTCTGTTTTAAATGAACAAATGGTACCAATCACTGACTGTATTCATTCAGACAAGGAAGGGGGCAGTAAATGACATATTTTCCGGCCCTTCCCTGCTTTCCATCCTGACAGATCCCCCACAGCAGCTGGCGGGACTGGGGAGGGTGGGACCCAGTGCTAGGATGAGGGGGGGGGGGGGGGAGGGTGGGACCCAGTGCTAGGATGAGGGGGGGGGGGGTTGGGGGTCACACAGGGGCCCAATCAGAACAGGAGGGCCGTCATGTAGAAGAAGCAAATGTTTTCAGAGGGGATCAGTTTCTCTACAGTGGATATAAAAAGTCTACACACCCCTGTTAAAATGTCAGGCTTCTGTGATGTAAAAAAATGAGACGACAAAAAATCATTTCAGAACTTTTCCCACCTTTTTAATGTGACCTATAAACTGTACAACTCATTTGAACAACAAACTGAAATCTTTTAGGTGGAGGAAAGTAAAAAAAATAATCTGGTTGCACAGGTGTGCACACCCTTAAACTAATACTTTTGTTGAAGCACATTTTGATTTTATTACAGCACTCAGTCTTTTTGGGTATGAGTCTATCAGCATGGCACATCTTGACCTGGCAATATTTGCCCACTCTTCTTTGCAAAAACACCCCAAATCTGTCAGATTGCACAGACATCTCCTGTGCGCAGCCTTCTTCAGATCACCCCACAGATTTTCAATGGGATTCAGGTCTGGTCTCTGGCTGGGCCATTCCAAAACTTTAATCTTCTGGTGAAGCCATTCCTTTGGTGATTTGGACGTATGCTTTGGGTCGTTGTCGAGCTGAAAGATGAAGTTGCTCTTTATGTTCAGCTTTCTAGCAGAAACCTGAGGGTTTTGTGCCAATATTGACTGGTATTTGGAACTGTTCAAAATTCTCTCTACCTTGACTAAGGCTCCTGTTCAAGCTAAGGAAAAAATTGCCCTAAAGCATGATGGTGCCACCACAATGCTTCACAGTGGGTATGGTGTTCTTTTTGTGATGTGCAATGTTTTTGCGCCAAACATATCTTTTGCAATTATAGCCAAAAAAGTTCAACCTTGGTTTCATCAGACCAGAACACATTGTACCACATGCTTTTGGGAGACTTTAGATGTGCCTTTGCAAAATTTAGCCGGGCTTGGTTGTTTTTCTTTGTAAGAAAAGGCTTCTGACTTGTCACTCAACCTCATAGCCCAGACATTTGAAGAATATGGGAGATTGTTGTCACATGTACCACACAGCCAGTACTTGCCAGATATTCCTGAAGCTCCTTTAGAGTTGCTGTAGACCTCTTGGAAGCATCCCTGACCAGTTTTCTTCTCGTCTTATCAATTTTGGCAGTTCTTGGTAATGTCACTGTTGTGCCATATTTTGTCAATTGTATGCTTTTTGTCATGATTGACTTCTTAATATCTTTATGAATAAATTGATTATTTCTATATTTTTTTTGTATTCCAATTAGTTGCCCATAAAGTCCCAAACCCTCTCTTCGTTTGTTCATGACTGTCTTCACTGTGTTCATGGGCGTCCGCAGGTAGGGACAAGGGGGGTCAAGTCCCCCCCCCCCCCCCCCGGCAGGGCTGGTGCTACCTATAGGCAAGTGTGCACAATCAGTCGGGGGCGCCGTGCTGCATGTCCCAGGTCCGGGAGTCACATACACAACATGGAGTGTCAGGGAGTAAGGGGAGGCAGCATGGTCAGAGGAAGTAAATACAAAGCTCTCCCACAGCTTGCCTGTTCCCTCTCACCTGTTGCCTGGACAGAGTCTGCTAATGCTCAGCCCCACCAGATCACTGATGATTTATCTCTCTCCTCCTCCTCGACTCCGTCTGCCGGCTGTGTGTGCTCTGCATGGACATGTGTGAGAGGCCAAGCACTCCCTTCTAGATGGGGGGGGGGGGGGGGTCCCAACAACACCCACCGCCTGGGGCCCCAGCCTCATCTGAGCTGCTTGGCATGTGCAGCTGTTTGTTGGAGCCTTCCATCTGCCTTTTCTGGGGTTAGTAATCCATTTCATTTTCTCTAATGTCATCTGATGGTTGCACTATAGAAATTAATTGGAGGGGAGTTCTCCATACTAATGATTGTGTGTGTAATGTATATGGGTGTATGGGGGTGTAATGTATCTGTGTGTGTATGGATGGGGGTGTAATGTATCTGGGTGTATCTGTACTATGTCCGCAGTCTCTGACCGTGATAATGACATTGTCGAAAAGGGGCATTGGTGACCTTAAAATGATGCCCTCCCCCCCCTGAAAACAATTCTGCGGCCGCCCATGACTGTGTTCCATGGTATATCTAATGCCTTGGAAATTCTTTTGTACCCTTTTCCTGACTGATACCATGAGATCCCTCTGATGCTTTGGAATCTCCCTGCGGACCATGGCTTTTCCTGTAGGATGCGACTAAGAAAATGTCAGGAAAGACCTACTAGAACAGCTGAACTTAATTTTGGGTTTATCAAAGGCACTTTACATGATGACAGGTGTGTACTGACTCCTATTTAACATGAGTTTGAATGTGATTGCTTAATTCGGAACACCGCAACATCTCCATTTAAGAGGGTGTGTACACTTATGCAACCACATTATTTTAGTGTTTTATTTTTACTCCCCCCCCCCTCAAAATATTTTAGTTTGTTTTTCAACTGAGTTGTACAGTTTATAGGTAATATTAAAGGTGTAAAAGGTTCTAAAAATTATTTATGTTCGTCTCATATTTATTTTATTTTTTTTACATTACAGAAACCTGACATTTTAACAGGGGTGTGTAGACTTTTTATATCCTCTGTATATGACCCCCCCTCCTCCCAATCTAGGTGTACAGGGGGTCAGGTTGCAATTGCGATGTACCTACGATACCCCTGGTCCTCCTGCCTCTATTGTCCCCTTGTTTTGGTGGCACAAGAGGAAGTGCTCACGTGCTCCCCCTAGTGACCATAATACGATAAGATTTACCATCGGCAGATGGATGTCTTGGTGACACAACATGAATATCTCAATGGGGTTATTGACCCCCCCCGAGAATCCTGACTTGTCTGAAATAGGTCCATGCATTGTCTGCAGATGGTGGCCAAAGACGAATCTTCTATGGTACCCATGGGAGGGATTTGAACAAATGAAGAGCTTTGGGTGTTGTTTAAATTCCCCAGGCTTGGCCTCTTTGCCCAGTCTTGGTTGTAGGTGTCTGGATGTCTGCATGCCAGCGGCGGAGAAGTAGGGGGCAGGTAGAGCCACGCTCATGTGATCTGAGCTTTAGGCTTTGAGAGAACCTTTCCTCGAGTCCAGCAAGTCGTTGAGTGGTTTGAATGCCCCAGAAGCTGTGGCAATTCCATTTTGGGTGGACAGTGACCCTTTAAGAACCATTTCCTTGACCTCCTGCTTCTATTAGAAATGCCTCAGCTCAGCAAAGTCTTGTCTTTCAAAAAGTTTTCTGGTTTATGATATTAACTCCTGTGCATTTCCTTCTTTTTTCCTGTTCCTCGTTAGGGTTTAGATGACTACGGAGCAGCACGCCCCGCCAGCAGGTAATCTATAATGTGGTTTATTTTTTACCGTTGTTTTGTATCGTGGTGATTTAATATTCCATTCAATGCATGTGTTGTATTCTCACTGTGCTATGGTAAAAAGAATGCATCTTTTTTGGTGTAGTTGTGATTTCATTGTTCTCTCCATAGTCGTTTTCAGCATTCTCACTTCGTATTTCACGTCACCTGCAGTATCCCTTATTAACACCGGTAGGAATTTGACGCTGGATTCGATTTCTTGTACTTGGTGTTATTTTTTTATTTTTTTATCTCCCTAATCTAAGTCCGTTACGAACAACCTTTTGTCAGCAAGTGGATTGGATGAAAGTTTGGGTCTACTCTAATAAGCATTTACCGGCGTATAACACACACCTTCATTTTAGGAGGGAAGTTTCAGGGAAAAAAATAATTAAATGGAGAACTTTGAAGTAAAATAAGGGTCAGTGCCCATCAATGCAGCCTCACCATTGCCCATCTGCAGCCTTACCTTTGCCCATCTGCAGCCTGATTGATGCCCATATGCAGCCTCACCATTGCCATGAATGCAGTCTGACCAATGCCCATCTGCAGCCTCACCTCAGATTACTGCTGCCTCGAAGGGGACAGGTAAGGGGGCCGGGATGAGCGCTGTCAGATTACATACAGCGAGAATCTCCTGTTTACTCGGCGGCCTCTTTAATACAAAGTCCCGCCCAACACTGTATCCTGGCCTAAGGCAGCACTTTGCAGGGGGGCAGCACGAAAAGAGTCCCTGCTGGCTTGCGCTACACTGTTAGTGTAGTGCCAGTCTTATGGGGTGGACTGGGCTGAGAGGCAAATTAGTCTAGCGCCCCCATAAAGCGGCCACACTGCTTCCGGTATGAGGGCGACCGGCATTCTGCAACTGTTTGGGGAGTGGGGGGGGGTGCTGCTTCTAATTTTGACTGTCATTTCATCCTGGACTACAAACCTTCCTCACTGTGCTGTATGTTTTCTGCTGCACCATTGGCATGGTTATATCTTCTTAGTCCTCTCCATAAAATTATCAGAAATCTGTGCCTAAAGTAGAACTATAGGCAACACTTTTTTTTCATTTTGGATATAGTAAAGGAGGGTTATGGCCCCTGTCAGTTTATTTTTTACCATCCCTGTCCCATTGCAGAGATTTCCCTTTACTTCCTGCCCCATAGCCGAACATGAAGTGAGAGGGAATCTATGCAAATTGAGGGAATCTATAGCTGCCCCCCCCCCCCAATTCCCCAGGCCCTCAGGACTAGTGTCCCCATTCGAAAATTTCAGGGCGTGTCTTAAACAGTAAGGGGTGTGGCCTTGACAGGAAGGGGTGGGTCATATTTAAAGTAGGGGTGCACAAGTTTAGTCGGGCCTAGGGCAGCACAAAACCTAAATACAATACTGGTCCCGCCTCCTGTACCGGCTTCTAATTATAGACAGAACATTGGTCCAATGCTGGCACTTCCTATTACAGAGGCCACTGAGTAAACAGGAGATTTCTCGCTGTATGTAATCTGACGGCACTCATCCCGCCCCTCTCCCCGTTCTCTCCGAAGCAGCCCAAATTGCAGTATCGACGTATAATACGCACACACTATTTGCACCTCGATTTTCAGGGTGAAAAAGTGAGCGTTATATACGCCAATAAATACAGTCGTTATTTTGCCGGAGGATCTGGTTTTGGCACGTCCTGAATGTCAGCTTCTTGTGTTTTGTGTAGGAGAAGTGTTTTGAGCACCAGGACAATGGCACCATCCTCCTAAAAAATCATTGGAAAGACTTCATTAATTTGTTCATAAATATAATATGCAAACCTAAAATCTCTTTTTCAATATGTTTGGTGTCATGATGCACAGTGTAGATATTTTAAGAGAATTGTGTTACTGGAGGTGGCTTCAGAGAAGGTCTCAGATTTTGCACAGCTATTGGACCTTCTATGAAGGTTGAATACCAAGTTGCTAAACATCCTGATTTATCAGAGACAGACCCAGATAGAGCCAGACTTCACCTAGCTGCAGGTTTTCTTGTGGCGTTTGAGTAGTAAACTAAGGAACAAAGATTGTCTCTGGACAGCCGCACTCTGAACAAATTGTAGCCTTTTATTAAAAGAAGGACAGCACTACAAGTCACAGCAAAATAAAACCTGACTGCTCACGTGTTTCGCACTTAAACTAGTGCTTAGTCATAGCTCATAGTAAACTACTAAACAATTGTTTTGGCATCACTGACTTAAGGGAAGGTCCCAGATGTTACCCGGCTGTTGGACCTCCAGTGAAAGTTGAGTAGCAGCTGCTAAACTGCTAAACATTTGATTTGAGTGACCAATTTCTAAATCCCAGACTTAACCAGCTGTAAGTTGTCCCAGATTTATTAAAATCTGGGACCTTCCTTAAAGTCGTTGGTGCCAAGATGGATTGTTCAGTAATTTGTTACTCAAACTCCAGTAGGGAACCAACAATTTGTCTTGGCATCAACGAATTCACAAAAGGTCCCATATTTTACCTAATGGTTATACTTCCTGTGGAAGTTGAGTAGAAATCTACTAAATATGCTGCTTTAGCTGAAATTTGGAGAAAGTCCCACATTTTGCCTAAACTGCTCTGGTTCTCTTCTGGAGGTGATAGAAATGTACTAAGCAGTCTGGGACTTTGCTAAACATAACATTTTAGTCTGGTCAACTTCAAAGTCCCAGACTGCTTCGTACATTTCTATCGCCTCCAGAAGAGAACCAGAGCAGTTTAGGCAAAATGTGGGATTTTCTCCAAATTTCAGCTAAAGCAGCATATTTAGTAGATTTCTACTCCACTTCCACAGGAAGTATAACCATTAGGTAAAATATGGCACCTTTTGTGAAGTCGTCGATGCCAAGACAAATTGTTGGTTCCCTACTGAAGTTTGAGTAACAAATTACTGAACAACCTGTTTTGGCATCAATAACTTCAGAGTAGGTCCCAGATGTTACCTTGCTGTTGGACCTCCAGTGTAAGTTGAGTAGCAAACTGCTTAAACATTCAATTTTAGTCTGGCCAACTTCAGTTTGCTACTCAACTTACACTGGAGGTCCAACAGCAAGGTAACATCTAGCACCTACTCTGAAGTTATTGATGCCAAAACAGGTTGTTCAGTAATTCGTTACTCAAACTCCAGAAGAGAACCAACAATTTGTCTTGGCATCAACGACTTCAGGGAAGGTCCCCGATTTTACCCAGCCATTGGACCTCCTGTGGAAGTAGAGTAGCAAGTTACCAAATGTGCTTTTCTACTTGGCCAGTAGGTACCCTTCAGGAGTTTTAGTAAATTACTAAACAATTTGTCTTGGCATCACCTAACCTCAGAGAAGGTCCAAGATTTTACCTAATGGTTGCGCTTCCTGTGGAGGTTGAGTAGAAAATTACTAGATAGTCTGTTTTAGTGCACAACTGTGGAGAAGGTCCCAGATTTTTACTTGGCTGCTGTTTCTCTTTTGGAATTTGAGTAGCAAATTACTAAACAGTGAGGTGAAGTCTGAGACTTTGAAGCTGGTCAGACTAAAACAGAATGTTTAGCAGTTTGCTACTCACCTCACTGTTGGATCTCATGTGGAAGTTAACAACTGGGACCTTCTCTGAAGTTGTTGATGCCAAGACAGATTTTTTTAGTAATTTTGTTACTCAAACTTTAGAAGAGAACCAACAATCTGTCTTGGCATAAACAACTATAGAGAAGGTCCCAAATGTTACCTCACTGTTGGACCTCCTGTGGAAGTAGAGTAGCAAGTTACCAAATGTGCTTTTCTGCTTGGCCAGTAGGTTAGTCGGTAGGTACTCCCTCAGGAGTTTGAGTTGTAAATTACTAAACAATTTTGTCTTTGCGTCACTGACTTCAGGGAAGGTCTCAGCTGTTGGCTGTTGGACCTCCTCTGGATGTAGCAAGTTACTAAACATTCTGTTTTAGCCTGGCCAACTTTGGAAAAGGTCCCAGATTTTACTTGGCTATTGGTTCTATTTTCGAGTTTGTAGCAAATTCTCAAATAGAAAGGTGAAGTATGGGACTCTAAATTTGGCCATAATAAAACTGAATGTTTAGCAGTTTTCTGCTGAACTTCCACTGGAGGTCCAACAGATGGGTAACATCTGGGACCTTCTCCAGGGTTGGCTAGGTTGAAACAGAAGGTTTAGTGACTTGTTACTCTACTGCCAACTGGAGGTCCAACTGCAAGGTAACAACTATGACCTTCTCTGAAGTCAAGAAAGATTATTTAATCGTTTGTTACTCAATTTCCAGAAGAGAACCAACAATTTTGTCTTGGCATCAACGACTCCAGGGAAGGTCCCAGATGCTAACTCGGTGTTGTATGTCTGTGCAGGTAGAGTAGCAAACTACTAAATCGTTTCAGCCTAGCCAACTTTGGAGAAGGTTTCAGATGTTACTCTACCTCCACAAGAGGTCCATCAGCTAGGTAACATCTGGAACCTTCTCCAAGGTTGGCTAGACTGAAACGGAATGTTTAGTAACTTGCTACTCTACGTCCACAAGAGGTCCGTCAATCAGCCAGGTAAAATATTACTAAATATTCAGTTTTAGCCTAGCCAACCTTGGAGAAGGTCCCAGATGTTGCCTAGCTGTTGGACCTTCTCTGGATGTAGAGTAGCAAACTGCTAAACAGCCCCCCTTTATGTGCAAGTTGGTGCTTTCTCGGAGAACATATTTTGATGAAACAAATTTATAATTTTACCCTTTCCTGTTGGCCTCACTCAAACCCAGGTACCTGTGTCTGTGAGTAAGAGATACTGCAGCTTGTGTTGGCCATCCGTGTCGTGACGTTGTGATGTGCTCCTCTAATGATGATCACCTCAGCAGTACTCTCTCTACTCTTCTTTTTTTTGTTTCACAGTGGCAATGGGACCATGATATCCACTGTGTGAGGACACGCTTGCACAGACATGGCAGCTGCTGCTTAGAAGAACTTTCATCTTTTCTTTTCCTCTCCTTCGAGTCGCTGATTTTCTTGGAAATCTTTGTTTACTTTTGTACTCTCTGGAACAAAAAAAAAATAGATTTTCTAGGTCTCTTATTCCCTCTGTGAACCCTGATGTGTCATTCGAGGAATGCCTAACCTATTGCAGAGCAGTAGTTGGTGAGGTCCCCAATGCCAAGGCTCAGCGTAATGGCTTTTCTCCTCTTAGTGCTTTTTTTTTCTTCATCTTTTTTTCTTTCGGCTTTGACATTTACAGAGGAATCTTCGGAGCACAAATTGCCAAAGTGTCATTATTGAACATACAGAGAAGTTCTATAACCATTTACGTTTTCTACTAGTTTTTACCTGAATGTGTGTGACTCTTTTTTTTGTGGCGCAAGCCGGGCCATCATAACCACAAGGGGAAGTGCTAAAGGGATTCTTTTTAGGACTGGTGCGAGTTGCTCCTTGGAAAACTTGTCAATGACACTTTTCTGCAAGGAAAGAACTTTTATGTACTGTTATAGCCACTCTCTGCCATGACTGGAAGGTGGCCAATATTGGACTTGCTATTGGGTTTGCCCTTCATTACTCTGTTCAGTGGCCTCCAAGTAAGAGGGAGCTCTTTCACTGGCAGAAAAGTCTCATCTGGCTTTCCATGTGGCTTCATTAGGTGCAAGCCAAAACAGACGTTTCAAGAGTTCCGGTCAACTGCCCAATAGAAATGGTTGCCCAAGGCTATACTGAATCCGTAGAGGTGGCTTGCAACCACTCAAGAGACAACTTTGCTTTTAAACAGTAATCCACCCAGTACGATTTTCTTCTTAATGGATAATATGGGGTAGTTGATTGCTCTGCCACATCTTGAACCCCAGCAGGAGCATCTAATCTCTTCACCCTGACTTGGCTTTGAGCTTCACTTCACGTGCTCCTGGTTTGTGGGTTCTCGTTGGATTTTTTTCTGAAGAATCTACAAGTGGTTGCATTGACACTAAGTTAATTGAAGAGCCAAGGTTGACCTTTCATAGGTACTTCAGGGGTGGGAGGAAATCTTCCTGCTGGGATCCCAGACAACAGCAAAGATCTAGTGAAAGATCAAACCCTTCTCCACTTCACCTACAGCATTGGAATTTGGCATGGACCAGTTTTACCGCTTTGCCATGGTTACCCTTAAGGCCCATACACACGATCTGACTTTCCGACAGCAACGGTCCGATGGACGTGTTTTATCGCACAATCCAACCGCCTGTATGCTCTATCGGACAATTGTTGTTGGTTTTAAAACGGACAAATGTTCGCTGTGCATGCTCTCAAACAAATGTCCAATTGAGGATAATCCAATCGTGTGTACACACGTCCATCGGACTAAAGTGCAAAGTACAAACACGCATGATTCGAACCAATGCTACACATCAGACAACAATAGCAGAAGTTGCCCAAAGGGTGGCGGTAAAGAGCTGAAAAGCGACATGATTTGGCTAAAAAAGTTCTGCCGTCTGTATGCAGA
The DNA here is from genome assembly GCA_029574335.1 of Rana kukunoris. Lineage (NCBI taxonomy): Eukaryota > Metazoa > Chordata > Amphibia > Anura > Ranidae > Rana > Rana kukunoris. The sequence goes on from CM056060.1 coordinate 148,625,997, forward strand.
ACAAGTTCATGGCCAACACCCCTTCGGATGAAAATCCACGGAAAAGTCAGATGGAAGTCCAATTGTGTGTATGAGGCTTTAGAGTTAAATCTGTAGCAAGGGCAAGATAATCCCTTTAGAACTCACCTGCCACCAGGTAGAATGTCTCTAACTGGCCTTCTAATTTAGCAGATGCCCTCAGCTGCCTCCATATCGCTGTTCAGAACATCTGATCACCAAGGAGACCTCTTGTTGTTGAAGAGCCAATAGGACGCTGCAGGATGCATTAGGCCCGCCCATGAGTTTCTTGGCAGAAGTTGAGTTGCACTCCAGATTTCCTGGCTTTGGAAAGGGTTCATTTAGGGGGCTGATATGGTCTGAGCTTAAATTAAAGGCACTTTAGGGAGATTAATATAGTGATAAGCATCCCTCCAGGTGTATGTGCGCTCTGTATGCATGGGGCTATGTAGGGACTGTTACTGTGTTCTCTCCTATTGTCTGCTTGGAATAGTTATTGCTATATTGAGGCCAAGAAGCAGAGTTACATTTATTTAATCTGGCCTTTTTTTTTTGTATAAACTTCACAAAAAACGGACTTCACTTTCTGCAATGTGTTTTTCGGGAAGACAGAAAAGTGTTCCCTTTATAGGCAAACATGGCAAATTCTGTTTCAGCTTCTTACCTGGAGATAATAAAACGGGACATTGTGGCGACTTCCTTAAAGTTCTGACTGCAATGGGTTTTCCAGGTAGAATCGCATGATGAAGTGTATAAAGAGAACCTGTCTCTAATCCCTCTACATTTGTAGATCACCAAAGATGAGATTTTTTGTCGCCAAATTCTGTGCAGACTTTTGGGAAAGGCAGTGAGACAATCACATGAAGAAGGCGTGCTGTACATTAAATATCTGAAGCCACACCCACTGGGAGAAATTTCACCCTCTTGATTTGCTCTTGTGGTCACTGGGACGAAACGTGATGTGCCTAAAATTTTACCACATGAATCATAGGTGTGCGCAGCCTGTTGCATTAGGATGTACAAACTAAAGCTAAAACACCATGCACATTGTGTAGGTTTGCCCACTTACAAAGAAATTTAGGGTCTGTTATTGTTATCATAGGTGTAGTTTAAGTGATAGAGACAGAATATCAACCAATACCCCATATTAAACACATGATACAAATGTTATAAATTGAGTTGCAGTTCAGTGAGTAAAATAAGTACAGTGGAACGTTGGATTACGAGCATAATCCGTTCCAGGAGAATGTTTGTAATCCACAGTACTCTCATATCAAAGACAGTTTCCCCATTGAAGTCAATGGAAACAAAAAAAAATAAGTTCCGCATTGACTTCAATGGTATGCAATACCGCATCTGGCCAGAGGCAGGGCGGGGGCGACAGTCTCAGAAACAGCCAGAAAGGCTCGAGGACAGTTTGTACAAAGTACTCGCATTTCAAAGTGAGTTTCCCCATTGAAGTCAATGGAATCAAAAATAATAAGTTCCACATTGACTTCAATGGCATGCAATTCTGCATGCACCCAGAGGTGGGGCGGGATGACGGAGAGTCTCAGAAACGGCCAGAAAGGCTCGAGGACAGTTTGGCTGACCTCGTAAAGACTCCATTCACGAGCCTTTCCGAGGTCAGCCTAACTGTCCTCGGGCGTTTCCGTGCATTTCCGATCGGTGCCGTCCGGCGCCCCCACCCCAGGTCAAAAGTGGTACTGCACGCCGCTTTGGCCTGAATCCTGCTCATCTTGTGAGACAACATTTGCAAACCGAGTTAGGGTTTCTGGAAATGCAACGCTCGTATTGCGAAACGCTCGTTAACCCCGTTACTCGCAATCCGAGGTTCCACTGTATTTGATTCCTAAGCAACCAACAATAATTCTGGCTCCCACAGACTGGCTGCAGTAGGGTCTCATGTGGTATACAGATTAGTCCTGTCAATGTAAGAAGGTGTTCCTAACGATAACTCGTTATGTGTATAAAAGACACCTGACCACAGAAACTTTCTTCCGTTCAAATCTCACCATTAAGGATAAGCTTTGGCGTGTTCGCATAGTACACGTGCAGAGCCCACCAGAAAGTGTGCACAGCGCTGCGCTAATCACAGCCAGGGAGACCTTTTCCGATGCTCTGCTGCAGAGATCGGGAAATGTCTCCCTGGCTGTGAATAGCACAGCGCCGTGCACACTTTCTGGCGGGCTCTGCACGTGTACCATGCGAATACTTACTCACCATCATGGGCAAGACCAAAGAGCTGTCAGAGGACATCGGGTACAACATTGTAGACCTACACAAGGATGGCATGGGCTACAAGACCATCAGCAAGAAGCTCGGTGAGAAGGAGACAACTGTTTGTTGATTATTCACAAATGGAAAAAATACAAAATGGCCATCAATCGCCCTCGGTCTGGAGCTCCATGCAAGATTTCACCTCATGGGGTGAGGATGGTCATGAGAAAAGTGAACTAGTTCAGCCCAGAACTACATGGGAGGAGCTTTTGAAGGATCTCAAGGCAGTCTGGACCACAGTCACCAAACAAACCATCCGTGACACAATACACCACCATGGATTGAAATACTGCATTGCCCACAAGATTTCCCTCCTCAAGAAGGCACATGTACAGGCCCGTCTAAAGTTTGCCAGTGAACATCTAAATTATTCAGAGAAGGATCGGTAGAAAGTGCTGTGGTCAGATGAGACCTGAAATTGAGCTCTTTGCCATTTAACTCGATTCGTCTTGTTTGGCGGAAGAAAAATGCTGACTATGACCCTAAGAACACCATCCCTACAGTAAAGCACGGAGATGGAACACATGATGATTTGGGCTGTTTCTCTGCTGAAGGTCCAGGCCGACTTTGTCGAGTTGAGGGACCTATAGACGAGGCCATGTATTGTAAAATCTTGGATGAGAACGTTCTTCACTCACCCAGAACACTGAAGATGGGTCATGGATGGGTCTTCCAGCATGACGATGACCCAAAACATACCGTCATGTCAACAAAGAAGTGGTTTAAGAAGAAGAAGCACATTAGGTCATGGAGTGGCCTAGCCAGTCTCCAGACCTTAATCCAATGGAAAATATAAGGAGGGAGCTGAAACTTCGAGTTGCTAAGCGACAGCCAAGAAACTTTAAGGACTTATAGAAGATCTGTAAAGAAGAGTGGAGACCAAAATCCCTCCTGAGATGTGTGCAAATCTGATCACCAAGTACAAGAAACGTCCGACATCTAAGTCATGTTTTGCTTGGGGATCAAATAATTATTTTACTCGCTGAACCGCAAATCAATTTATAACATTTGTATTGTGTTTTTTCTGTTGATATCATTCAACCACTTGCCGACCGCCGCCAGTAGATATATGTCGGCAGAATAGCTCCTGTGGGCAAAACAACGTAGGTACGCTGCAAACTCTATGTCCCACGATCGTGTCACGGAGAGACAGAACTGGGAGATGCCTGTGTAAACAAGGCATTTTCCTGGTCTGCCTTGTGACAGGACACTGATCTACTGTTCCTTGTGATCTGGAGTAGTGATCACTGTCATGTCACTGGTAGCCCAGCCCCCACACAGTTGGAATCACTCCCTAGGACACACTTAACCCTTTCCCCACCTCCTACTGGTTAGCCCCTTCCCTGCCAGTGTCATTTACACAGTAATCGGTGCATTTTTAATGACAATGGTCCCAAAATTAGCATCAAAAGTGTCCGATGTGTTTGCCATAATGTCACAGTCACGATAAAAATCGCTGATCGCCGCCATTTCTAATAAACAAATTATTAATAAAACTATCCCCTATTTTGTAGACGCTATAACTTTTGTGCAAATCAATATACGCTTATTGCAATACATTTTTTAACCAAAAGTAAGTCGAAGAATACATATCGGCCTAAACTGATCTGATATTAATAATAAATTACAATAATAATATTAAAAATGTTTTATTATTTATTATTTGTTCCATTCGTTTAGATTAGGCATTCGTTATTTTGCATAATTCGTAACTTTGGCTAAATTCGTATTTGTTACGTTCAAATTTGAAATTCCAATACCTATAATAGTAATAGTTTAAGTTATTAGCTGGTTCAGGTTTTTAAATTTCCGTTATTAATTTTTTTATTTTTATTTTTTCTCGAATTTCCTTTGGAACTTCGAGGGATTTTAATTTTTTTTTTAACTGAATTAAAACGGAAATTCGAAAACCTGGACCAACTAATAACTTCACTCTTACTATTATAGGTGTTGGAATGTCAAATTTGGGTGTTGGTGAACGTAATGAATACAAATGTATCCAACGTTATGAATTATGCAAAATAACGAATGCCTAATCCAGGGTTTGACAAATTTGCTTGGAATCTAGGAGCCAGCTAAAAAAGTTAGGAGCCAGAAAACGCGCCCCCCGTCCTGCCAAGCTCACGCGCAGAAGCGAACACATAGGTGAGTAGCGCCCGCATATGTAAACGGTATTTAAACCACGCGTGAGGTATCGCCGCGATCGTTAGAGCGAGAGCAATAATTCTAGCTCTAGACCTCCTCTGTAACTTAAAACATGCAACCTGTAGAATTTTTTAAAAGTTGCCTATGGAGGTTTTAAAGGGTAAAGGTTTGTCAGCATTCCACGAGCAGATGCAATTTTGAAGCGTGACATGCTGGGTATCAATTTACTCTGCGTAACATTATTTTTCACAACATAAAAAAAAATTGGGATAACTTTACTGTTGTCTTATTTTTTATTAAAAAAAAGTGTATTTTTTTTCCCAAAGAAAGTGCGCTTGTAAGACCACTGCGCAAATACGGTGTGACAGAAAGTATTGCAACGATCGTAATTTTATTCTCTAGGGTGTTAGAATAAAAAAATATATATATAATGTTTGGGGGTTCTAATTAAAGGGAAGGAGATGGCAGTGAAAACAGTTTAAAAAAAAAAAACACACTGCTGTTTTACTTGTAATGCCAACGGCCACCACCAGATGGCACCAGTTTACAGAAGGAAGCTTGGGCCTTCACAAAGCTGCAAAGCTGCGGCCTAAATTACCGGCCATCGCGGGCCTGCCGGGATCGCATGGGGGGGCACGGAGACACAGGATCCTGTGCCTCCATGCTCCCCCGCCGCGCGATCGCGGCAGGCCCGCGACGGCCGGTAATTGAGGCCGCGGCTTTGCAGCCTTCTAGGCCGCAAAGCCGCGGCCTCAATTACCGGCGGCGGGCGCAAGGTCACAATTTCTTGTCGCAATTACGACCTGGCGCCCGGATTTTGTCGAGCACTGGCCTAATCTAAACGAGTGGAACGGAACAAATTAATAATAAATAATATTAAAAAAGTTTTATTATTTATTAATTTGCTCCATTTATTTAGATTTAGGCATTTGTTATTTTGCATAAATCGTAACTTCGGATAAATTCGTTGCATTTAATAACGGCCAAATTTGAAATTCCAATACCTATAATAGTAGTAGTAAAGTTATTAGTTCGTTCAGGTTTTTGAATTTCCGTTTTAATATTTTTTTTTCTCAATCTCCCAAAAACGAGGGCTGTCCCCTACAAAGGGCTGTTACCGTTAAGCCATCTTAAAGGGGGTCTCTGTGTCTAGACAACATTTTCCTTCTGTAAATCTTGATCTGTGTATAAGACGTTTTGTAATATTGTTCAATGAGCAGCACATCCATCGGTTAGTGGCAGACAGACGGCTTCCGTAGTGCAGCCGAGGAGCTTCTACTTCCTTCTATGGGCGGAGCCTCTTCCCTCCACGCCTCTGGGGTTCCTCCTAAAGCCCTTGCACATGCTCAGTGAGGGGAGGAATTTTAGTTTTAGAAGCTGGAAACCTTTTTTTTGTTATCGCTGCTTTTTGGATGACGACTTGAGTGCGGCACACGACATTTGCATTTTTCTTTATACACCTTATAATGCAAAGTAGTCACATGTGAGATCCGGAACAGAGAGCATCGGCCAGCATGCGACTTTTTATTTTTCCTCTTCGCTAAAATTGCCATAAACTCGTATCCGTCCAGCTTTTATGTGCTTACAGGGCAGTTTGTAGCTCAGTTTGCCATGTTGAGGGGTCCAGATTATCAAAACTCAACACGGTACTGAAAAGGCCATTCCCTACATTGCTGGAACGATCGCTCTTTTATAAATCTTGTCATTTTATTTATAACGTTTTGCTTCTTGTTGTGCATTTTTATTTTTATTTATTTTTTAATTTGGTTCAGTGATGGACAGAATGTAGAATCTTGTATAAAGAATGTACAGTGCTTCATACTCCTTCCTTCTTTTTTTTTTTGTTAAGAAAAAATAAACCGTGCCCTGTAATGATGTTCTTGTATGAATAAAGTTTTATTTATTGCATTTAAATGGGGCAATATGGGGGATCTTTTTTATCATTGGATATTGGCCTTGCTTGCTTCTTGGACTTGTTTCTCTCATTATAAATCTTATATATATTTATTTTTTTCTTAATCGTTACTTTTTTTTTTTTTTTTTTTCCTTTCTGGGGGAAATGGTTCTCGGTGACATGCTAACTGTGATTTTGATCTTTGAGCGGCTGTAAAATACGAGGCTAATAAACATTTTATACAATCTGCCTTTATTTTCATATTATTATTATTATTATTATTATTATTATACATTTATTTTTATTTTTACTTCTGTGCCTTCAGCGTCACTTCTTTGCACACTTTTCATCTGCCAATCAATAAATGATCTCTCACTTTCCCCTCCATTCTGAAAGGACCTGAGTTGTTTTAATAAAGGAAGGGGGTGTGGTCACACAGTGATTTGCAGATGTTTGGGGGGCGGAGGTTAGTAGTAAAAAATATAAAGATAAGACCCTTTACATAGGATGGACTCCGTCCAGCGGATCCGATTTTAAAACGTAATTTTTAAAGAGCAACTGTCATCTCTGTCCCGCTGTTGGCTCCTCCCTCGTCCCCGCTGTTGGCTCCTCCCTCGTCCCCGCTGTTGGCTCCTCGCTCGTCCCCGCTGTTGGCTCCTCGCTCGTCCCCGCTGTTGGCTCCTCGCTCGTCCCCGCTGTTGGCTCCTCGCTCGTCCCCGCTGTTGGCTCCTCGCTCGTCCCCGCTGTTGGCTCCTCGCTCGTCCCCGCTGTTGGCTCCTCGCTCGTCCCCGCTGTTGGCTCCTCGCTCGTCCCCGCTGTTGGCTCCTCGCTCGTCCCCGCTGTTGGCTCCTCCGTCGTCCCCGCTGTTGGCTCCTCCTTTGTCCCCGCTGTTGGCTCCTCCTCTGTCCCCGCTGTTGGCTCCTCCTCTGTCCCCGCTGTTGGCTCCTCCTCTGTCCCCGCTGTTGGCTCTTCCTCTGTCCCCGCTGTTGGCTCTTCCTCTGTCCCCGCTGTTGGCTCTTCCTCTGTCCCCGCTGTTGGCTCTTCCTCTGATCCCGCTGTTGGCTCTTCCTCTGATCCCGCTGTTGGCTCTTCCTCTGATCCCGCTGTTGGCTCTTCCTCTGATCCCGCTGTTGGCTCTTCCTCTGATCCCGCTGTTGGCTCTTCCTCTGATCCCGCTGTTGGCTCTTCCTCTGATCCCGCTGTTGGCTCTTCCTCTGATCCCGCTGTTGGCTCTTCCTCTGATCCCGCTGTTGGCTCTTCCTCTGATCCCGCTGTTGGCTCTTCCTCTGATCACGCTGTTGGCTCTTCCTCTGATCCCGCTGTTGGCTCTTCCTCTGATCCCAATGTTGGCTCCTCCTTTGTCCCCGCTGTTGGCTCCTCCTCTGTCCCCGCTGTTGGCTCCTCCTCTGTCCCCGCTGTTGGCTCCTCCTCTGTCCCCGCTGTTGGCTCTTCCTCTGTCCCCGCTGTTGGCTCTTCCTCTGTCCCCGCTGTTGGCTCTTCCTCTGTCCCCGCTGTTGGCTCTTCCTCTGATCCCGCTGTTGGCTCTTCCTCTGATCCCGCTGTTGGCTCTTCCTCTGATCCCGCTGTTGGCTCTTCCTCTGATCCCGCTGTTGGCTCTTCCTCTGATCCCGCTGTTGGCTCTTCCTCTGATCCCGCTGTTGGCTCTTCCTCTGATCCCGCTGTTGGCTCTTCCTCTGATCCCGCTGTTGGCTCACCGACAGTCCCGTTCACTTTAATGGGACGGCTGGTGATGGTGGCAGTGACACAACAAGGTGAGGGATGTGGTGGCAGCAGGTGAGTGGATGCCCGCTAACAGGCGCTGCCATGATAAATCTAAAATCACAGGTGCTCTTTTTAAAGATAAGGACTCATTCTTGCTGGTAGTTAGAATTTTTAATATTTGCAAACAAAATTAAGGTTTCCCATTTAGAATAATATTAATGTGTTGCCTATTGTGTTTTTTATGTTGTTTTAGTTTTCTTGCATTTTTTTATTTTTTTTTTCAAAAATTGTGTTTGAAAAACCTCTGCACAAATATTGTTTTTTTTTATATGTGTGTGTGTATATAATTTTATATATATATATATATATATATATATATATATATATATATATATATATATATATATATATATATATAGTGAAACCCACCAATTTATTCTCTAGGGCTTCTGCTTTAAAAAATATATACATAATTTTTGGGGGGTTCTAGCAAAAAATACTGATTGTTACATGTGAAGTGTCAAAAAAGGCCGGGGGGGTCCCTTCTTTGACCCTCGCTGGAATACATTTTTATCTGGAATATTGTGGTTTTGATCCTTTAATAATTCTTCCTGCTTTTTTGCACTACAAGCCAAGAAAACTGCGGAGATCCTCTGGGGTGGGGTGCAGAAGATGCCCGCCTGGTATGAGGGCACAATGTGTGGAGTGTAAACAATAATCAAGTCCCCCCCCCCCCCCCCCCCACCTAGATGTATAGATTGTAGAATTCCTCCGCAGGGATTTTTCTCTCCCAGACAATAAACTGCGACTCGTGGCAGAACAATACCGAGACGATCACCGGAGCAGACAGGACCCTATGGGGGGGCTCAGCATATAACAACTGTACACATCCCCCCCCCCCACCTCCTACAGCTAAAACTTGTCTTTATATTGCAGCTTGGAAGCTGAAGTGGCGAGATTTTGAGAGGTTTCTGCGCTTAGTAAGTTTTTACGTGTTTTTGAAAAAAAATATCTTACTTTTTTAACCCGCTTTTCTGTGATCTGCTACGACCGCCTGGGAGAACGTATTGTAGGGTATAGGGGGAGGGGGGGGGGGCGGCGATCCATTTTTATTGGCCAATCAAAACATGCTTTAGTCTTGGGTGTCATAGAGACAGCAGAAGGTGATAATATTACAATACCTGATCAATAGAAATTTACAAAATAATATTAGAATTGTGGTCATTAAAATGGGTCCATAATATGTTTATCTGTAGATGTATAGAGGGGAGAATACAAAATATTTCCAACTATGTGAGACTTGTCCGTGCAATGATAATAGTTTATTAAAGTAATAATAAAAAATATTCTTTATTAATTATAAATTAAAATGTATACATTTATAGATTTTTTATAATTTTATCTATTTTGATTTATTATTAGTTTTATTAACTATTATCATTGCACAGACTAGTCATATGTGCTGGGAAACCTATAACAATCTAATAATAACAAATATTCTTTATTAAATTAAAATAGATAAAATAATACAAATCTATAAATGTATACATTAGAATATTACACACGTTTCCCAGCACATATGACTAGTCTGTGCAATGATAATAGTTAATAAAACTAATAATCTAATAACAAATATTCTTTATTAAATCAAAATAGATAAAATGATAAAAATCTATAAAATGTATACATTTTAATTTATATTTAATAAAGAATATTTTTTTATTATTACTTTTATTAACCAGTATCATTGCACAGACTAGTGATATGTGCTGGGAAACCTGTGTAATGTTCCAATATATACATTTATAGATTTTTATTATTTTATCTATTTTAAATGTATAAAGAATATTTTTTATTATTAGATTATTACTTTTATTATTAAAATAAAATAGATAAAATAATACAAATCTATAAATGTATACATTAGAACATTACACAAGTTTCCCAGCACACTAGTCTGTGCAATGATAATAGTTAAAGAATATTTTTTATTAGATTTATTATTACTTTTTTTTAGCTATTATCATTCCACAGCCTAGTGTTATATGTGCTGGGAAACTTGTGTATTCTAATGTATACATTTATAGATTTTTATTATTTTATCTATTTTAATTTAATAAAGAATATTTTTTATTATTACTTTTATTAACTAATATTGTTGGGAAACCTGTAATAATCTAATAATAATAAATATATTTTATTAAAATAGATAAAATAATAAAAATCTATAAATGTATACATTATTTTCCCAGCACATATGACTAATAATAAAAAATATTCTTAAAATATTATCATTTCACAGAATAGTCATATGTCCTGGGAAACTTGTGTATTGTTCTAATGTATACATTTTATAGATTTTTTTTTAATCTATTTTAATTTAATAAATATTTTTTATTATTAGATTATTACATTATTGTTCTAATGTATACATTTATAGATTTTTATTATTTTTATTTTAATAATAAAAGTAATAATAAATCTAATAAAAAATATTCTTAATTAAATTAAAAAAGATAAAATACAAATCTATAAATGTATACATTAGAATATTACACACGTTTTCCAGCACATATGATTAGTCTGTGCAATGATAATAGTTGATAAAAGTAATAATAAATAATAAAAATATTCTTAAAATATTATCATTTTACAGACTAATCATATGTGCTGGGAAACCTGTGTATTATTCTAATGTATACATGTATAGATTTTTTTTTTATCTATTGGAACAATGCACAAGTTTCCCAGCACATATGACTAGTCTGTGCAATGATAATAGTTAGGTAATAAAGTAATAATCTAATAATAAAAAATATTCTTTATTAAATTAAATTAAATGATAGGTTAAAAATAATAAAAATCTATAAATGTATACATTGGAACATTGTATACAAATGTATACATTGGAACAATACAAGTTTCCCATCACATATGACTAGTCAATGATAATTAATAAAATAATAATAAATCTAATAATAAAAAAATATTCTTTATTAAATTAAAATAGATAAAATAATAAACGTCTATAAATTGGAACAATAAACACGTTTCCCAGCACACATGACTAGTCAATGATTAATAAAGTAATACTATTATTACAATAATATTTCTATGTATTAATATTATTGTTATAAAAATTAAAGTTATACATTTATAGTTCTATATTGTTATTGATTTGAACAGAAGACTAGTTGGTGCAATGAGAATAATTTAAAGTATTTTAATAATTTTAAAATTATTTAAAACAATAATATGATTATTTATATAAATAAAAATGTATAGATTAAAAATATATATTCAAAATCTATAGCTATAAATGTGTAGATTAGAACAATATCAAAATCAACAGTAAATTGTATAGCTTACTACAATATAATCAAAATCTAGAACTATAAATGTATAGATTAGAACAATATAATCAAAATCCACAGTTGATGTATAGATTAGAACAATACACAAGTTTCCTAGCACGCAAATCTATTCCGTGCAATGATCATACAAATAATAGTTATGTTAATATAATAATATTTACGGTTATTTACAGTTATTTAAAACCGTAATATAATTAAAAAAAATATTATTACTATAATTATAGAACAATAAATGTATAGATTGGAATCACACAAGTTCCTCCAGCACATGAATTAAAAAAAAAAAAATTAAGAATATAAAATAACTATGAACAAAGCAATGCAAAAGCTTTGTACATAAATAACAAAAAAAAAGGCTATTGATTAAAACAACTCAACCATTCTCTAGCACGTGGTAAGACTAGTCTACAAAATGAAAAAAAAAAAACACACACAAAAACATTATTATAGATAATAAAAAAAAAAATTGATAGCGATATAGATGGTGATATCGATAGATTGATTTTATTTATTTTTATATATAATATACATTTTATTGTGAGCTGGGGAGCTTTTGCCTTTCTCTCATCTATAGCTAGATTTTTATTTATTTTTACCATTGTTTATTTATTTGAATTTATATATATATATATATATATATATATATATATATATATAATATAATGTGTGTGTATGTATTGATTTTATTTTCTATAATATATAATCAATACATACACATTTTATTTATATATATATATATATATATATATATATATATATATATATATATATCTATATATATAATTTTGTGTGTGTGTATTGATTATATATTATAAAAAAATAAAATCAATACACACACACACACACATATATATATATATATATATACAGTGCGGAAAATAAGTATTTGAACACCCTGCTATTTTGCAAGTTCTCCCACTTGGAAATCATGGAGGGGTCTGAAATTGTCATCGTAGGTGCATGTCCACTGTGAGAGACATAATCAAAAATAAAAATTCCAGAAATCACAATTTATGATTTTTTAACTATTTATTTGTAGGATACAGCTGCAAATAAGTATTTGAACACCTGAGAAAATCAATGTTAATATTTGGTACAGTCGCCTTTGTTTGCAATTACAGAGGTCAAACGTTTCTTGTAGTTTTTCACCAGGTTTGCACACACTGGAGAAGGGATTTTGGCCCACTCCTCCACACAGATCTTCTCTAGATCAGTCAGGTTTCTGGGCTGTCGCTGAGAAACACGGAGTTTGAGCTCCCTCCAAAGATTCTCTATTGGGTTTAGGTCTGGAGACTGGCTAGGCCACGCCAGAACCTTGATATGCTTCTTACAGAGCCACCTTGGTTATCCTGGCTGTGTGCTTCGGGTCATTGTCATGTTGGAAGACCCAGCCTCGACCCATCTTCAAAGCTCTAACTGAGGGAAGGAGGTTGTTGCCCAAAATCTCGCAATACATGGCCCCGGTCATCCTCTCCTTAATACAGTGCAGTCGCCCTGTCCCATGTGCAGAAAAACACCCCCAAAGCATGATGCTACCACCCCCATGCTTCACAGTAGGGATGGTGTTCTTGGGATGGTACTCATCATTCTTCTTCCTCCAAACACGGTTAGTGGAATTATGACCAAAAAGTTCTATTTTGGTCTCATCTGACCACATGACTTTCTCCCATGACTCCTCTGGATCATCCAAATGGTCATTGGCAAACTTAAGACGGGCCTTGACATGTGCTGGTTTAAGCAGGGGAACCTTCCCTGCCATGCATGATTTCAAACCATGACGTCTTAGTGTATTACCAACAGTAACCTTGGAAACGGTGGTCCCTGCTCTTTTCAGGTCATTGACCAGCTCCTCCCGTGTAGTCCTGGGCTGATTTCTCACCTTTCTTAGGATCATTGAGACCCCACGAGGTGAGATTTTGCATGGAGCCCCAGTCCGAGGGAGATTGACAGTCATGTTTAGCTTCTTCCATTTTCTAATGATTGCTCCAACAGTGGACCTTTTTTCACCAAGCTGCTTGGCAATTTCCCTGTAGCCCTTTCCAGCCTTGTGGAGGTGTACAATTTTGTCTCTAGTGTCTTTGGACAGCTCTTTGGTCTTGGCCATGTTAGTAGTTGGATTCTTACTGATTGTATGTGGTGGACAGGTGTCTTTATGCAGCTAATGACCTCAAACAGGTGCATCTAATTTAGGATAATAAATGGAGTGGAGGTGGACATTTTAAAGGCAGACTAACAGGTCTTTGAGGGTCAGAATTCTAGCTGATAGACAGGTGTTCAAATACTTCTTTGCAGCTGTATCCTACAAATAAATAGTTAAAAAATCATACATTGTGATTTCTGGAATTTTTTTTTTTGATTATGTCTCTCACAGTGGACATGCACCTACGATGACAATTTCAGACCCCTCCATGATTTCCAAGTGGGAGAACTTGCAAAATAGCAGGGTGTTCAAATACTTATTTTCCGCACTGTATATATTCAATACACACACACACACACACACACATACATATATATAAAATCGATATATATATATATATATATATATATATATATATATATATATATATATATTGATTTTATTTATTTATATATTGATTTTATATATGTGTGTGTGCGTGCGTGCGTATGTATTGATTATATATATATATAATCAAATAAAACCAATCTGTCTCACAATATTAACAATGGTAAAAATAAATAAATAAAATCTAGCTATAGATGAGAGAAAGGCAAAAGCCCCCCAGCTCACAATAAAATTTGTTGGCACGTAAATAATAAAATGAGAATAAAATAATCATTTTAATGGGAAACTAAATTCTTGTATCCTAGGATATTTGGCGCCATCTAGTGATCAAATGCAGTATTTTTCATTATTAATATAAAAAAAATAGCCTAATAAAGTTTTGTTTGTCCATTCGCACAGTACTAATGTACTTTCATTGTGTGAATTGCTATGCCATTTTTATTTTTTAAATAAATGCATCCCATAGTATACAAGCAGTATATTTATATAGCGTGGCACTGTAGGTATTCATAAACATTTGTCTCCTATTGATGATAACTGGGCGGTTGTAGCAGAGCACAGAACACTCACCGATCGCTAACCTTCCTCTTCTGGGGACATCATTTTGGCTTCTTTAACTTTTCTTGGGCAAGAACGGTCACACTAACTCCTCCTCTCTGGTCCTTGTCTACAACAAAATGGCTGACTAACTGCTGTGCTTCTCGTGGACCCATCCCCCCATGGACCTTCCCGCCTTCCCATTCTGAAGACGGGTGGCGGCTCCATGTCTGTCTCATCACGCCGGGTTCCTGTCTCCGGCTCTCTGATCTCTCCTGCTCACATGTCTCTCAAATCTTTATTTTCCTGTTGTGTTTTATTGTTTGTTTTATATGAATTTTTATGTTTGTTTGTTTTTTTTTTACTTGACACCGTGCTGATCTACTAACCCACATGTCATATCATATGACATATAACCAATGTAAGAGATTACATGTATACAAATCCAAGTCATCAAACCTCCATAACATTCCATAAATTCACACGATAGAAGAACAATCTGACAAATGCCCAAAAGGTAATCTGATAATCACACGGGTCTACAAGGAGAAGGCCTCAAATGAAAGTAGCTGTTCACAACCCGTTTAGTTTAGCCCCTTCCCGCCCCCGCTATAGCTGAAAGACGGCTACAGCGTCTGGGCTGTCTTAATGAGAGGTCACTGCCCAGGGGCCCCAGCTGCATGGGGGGGCCCCCCTGCACTTTCCCCAAAGCAGCTGGTCCTTGAGCCCACACTGTCCCGAAATTGGGGGCCCCATGATGGCACTGAGAGTGATAGATACACAGGGGGGCAGTCTGCCTTCTACCTACTTGATGTCTGTTTACCTGCACTGTCATCATTGTAGGGGCCCCAGAGCATTACTTTGCCCAGGGGCCCATGATGCTATTAAGATGGCCCTGTACAGCGGGGGCCTAAATTGCTAGGAGGGAGTCCAGGTACGGCTTCCCGTGCATGAGCTGCCTCTGTGCCCCCTGCAGGGCCCGCATGGCGCACTCTGTCATAAGTCAATCCCAACCCCCTTACCACGTGATCAGCTGTCAGCCAATGACAGCTGATCACGTTATGTGAACAGAGCCGGTAATCTGCCTTCCCCCCCTCCTCACACTGACAGTGTGAGGAGGGGGGAAAAAAAAGATCACCGGCTTCTGTCAGAGGGACATCGGTCCCGAACATGGAGAGCCACCGCTTCACCTGTGCCCACCAGTACCACAACAGTGCTGCTGATCAGTGCAGCCTATCATTGCCCATCCGCGCAATCTATTAATGCCCACCATTGCCACCTTTCAGTGCCACCTTATTAGTGCCTATTGGTGCAACCCAGGGCTTTTTTTTCAAGGGAAACTTGGGGGAACTCAGTTCCACCACCTCTGGCTCAGACCCTTTGGTGCCTGCTCACCACAATCACTTGTAAACACAGAAGTATAGTTTCTGTGTTTACAAGTGACAGCTCTGCACTGTGTGTAACCCCCCCCTGATCTCTACACTCTGTGTGTAATGCAATCCTGGTATTTATTTGCCCCTGTAAGACCCTCCTACTGTTTGTGAAATCTAAATGGGGTCGTGGTTGAGTTCCTGCACCTTTTTTCTGAGAAAAAAAAGCTCTGGTGCAACCTATCGGTGCAGCCTCATGGGCGCACATTAATTTTGCAAACAGGTAATTACCTGTTTGCAAAATGTTTTAACAAAAAAAGGGGGGGGGGGAAAAGTCTGTTTCGCAGAAAATAAAAACCCCAGTAGTGATCAAATACCACAAAAATGTGTGTGAAAAAAAAAACTGACCGCAATCGCGGGCCACCCGGGGACATCGAAATCCCAGGACCCGCTAGCGCACTCACAAGGCACGCAAGGGGAGGTAAATGGGCGTACCTGTATGTCCCTAAAGGGACGTACAGGTACATCCATTTGCCTGCCCGTGCGTGTATCTGCGTGCGGCGGTCGCTATGTGGTTAAACACAAAGCTATTCTTATTTATATCCTCCACACCATTGGGACTGCAAAAGGCCATGGACTTTTTCTTCTTCTTTAGCCAGTGACACAGATAAGTTGCAACAACGAGGGGCACAACTCTTGTCCAGATCCCCCTATTTTGCATCCAATAGGTAGGTGGTGTGCCACCTTACCACTGCCATCACACTGCTCTTTTCACCACAAATGTAGCAGAAGTTATTTGCGTTGGCTACACATTTTCGAGGCATCTTGGCTTCTGACGGACGATATCACGCAACTGTTCCTTGGAAATGTTGGGCAATGACGCTTTCACAAGCCACCAGACGTAACTGTATAATGTGTAGATCTGACCAAGGCAAATGTACCTTACGATAAAAGAACAATAAATGGCAGTTAGGTGATAATCTTTAGTCTCAGTGAAGATCAATATACAGTTGACCCTCGGATTACAAGCATAATCCGTTCCAGGAGAACGCTCGTAATCCAAAGTACTCGCATATCAAAGCGAGTTTCCCCATTGAAGTCAATGGAAATTAAAATAATTTGTTACTCATTGACTTCAGTGGTATGCAATACTGCATGCGGGCGGGGGGGGGAAGGCCCGAGGACAGTTCGACTGACCTCGGAAAGACTCCGTTCACAAGCCTGTTTGCCGAACTGTCCTCGGGCCTTTCTGGCTGTTTCCGAACGGCGCCCCCCCCTCATCTCAGGCCCAACGCGGTACTGCACACCTCTTTGGCCTGAATCCTGCTGGTTTTGCGAGACAACACTCGCAAACCGAGGTTAGGATTTTAGGAAACGCAGTGCTCGTATTGCAAAACGCTCGTTAACCACGTTACTCGCAGTCCGAGGTTCCACTGTATATACTTCCCTGTGGTCCATTTTCATTGTTCTGCCATACTTTGTGGAGAAGTTCAGAGGCGTCATGATCATCGGCCACCTCCTTCCCTTGTAGGCAAATATACTCGCCTGTGTATAAATCTTTATTGTGAAAGATCTTGAAAACTTTAGCCAACCAGCACCTTTTTATCACCTGTTTTCTAATTCATCCAATCACAATATGTAAGAACTGCCACGTTATCTCGGGGGTCAATCATTTCCCAAAGTTTGTAAACCAGTTTAATAATAATATACACTATATAGGTAGCGCCCTAAACTTCCACATGAATTGTAGAAATGTGATCACTCGCAAGCTTTATAATAATAAATATCCTGAGGAAGTGGGCGGTGTAGTGCCACGAAACGCGTTGACTATGTTTTTTATACTATTCTTCGAACAATAAATATCAAATCCATTTCTCCGCTTCCATATATACAAAAGCCTGTAATATTGATGACACTTAACTGTAGGCAAAATTAGACTAAAACTAGACGAAGGTGCACTTCCCTACGCACCAAAATAAGTCTTTACATACTTTTTATAATTTACAATAAAAAAGGTTAATGACCATAATAGGTATACTTATAGGATGAGGTCAATGCTATTGTATATAAAAATCAATGCTCTGTGTGGTAATGTTAACATCTACCAAGTTTAAATGAGAGTTATAATTTCCTCCTATATTCAAGCGCTGTCCTCCTTCATGCAAGGCCAAGCACCGATGTCCTTCATACAAGGCCAAGCGCTGTCCTCCTCCATACGAGGTCAAGCCCAGTCGTCCTTCGTAGAAGGCCGAGCCCCGACGTCCTTCGTACAAGGCCGAGCCCCGACGTCCCTCGTACAAGGCCGAGCCCCGACGTCCCTCGTACAAGGCCGAGCCCCGACGTCCCTCGTACAAGGCCGAGCCCCGACGTCCCTCGTACAAGGCCGAGCCCCGACGTCCCTCGTACAAGGCCGAGCCCCGACGTCCCTCGTACAAGGCCGAGCCCCGGCGTCCCTCGTACAAGGCCGAGCCCCGGCGTCCCTCGTACAAGGCCGAGCCCCGACGTCCCTCGTACAAGGCCGAGCCCCGACGTCCTTCGTACAAGGCCGAGCCCCGACGTCCCTCGTACAAGGCCGAGCCCCGACGTCCCTCGTACAAGGCCGAGCCCCGGCGTCCCTCGTACAAGGCCGAGCCCCGGCGTCCCTCGTACAAGGCCGAGCCCCGGCGTCCCTCGTACAAGGCCGAGCCCCGGCGTCCCTCGTACAAGGCCGAGCCCCGGCGTCCCTCGTACAAGGCCGAGCCCCGGCGTCCCTCGTACAAGGCCGAGCCCCGGCGTCCCTCGTACAAGGCCGAGCCCCGGCGTCCCTCGTACAAGGCCGAGCCCCGGCGTCCCTCGTACAAGGCCGAGCCCCGGCGTCCCTCGTACAAGGCCGAGCCCCGGCGTCCCTCGTACAAGGCCGAGCCCCGGCGTCCCTCGTACAAGGCCGAGCCCCGGCGTCCCTCGTACAAGGCCGAGCCCCGGCGTCCCTCGTACAAGGCCGAGCCCCGGCGTCCCTCGTACAAGGCCGAGCCCCGGCGTCCCTCGTACAAGGCCGAGCCCCGGCGTCCCTCGTACAAGGCCGAGCCCCGGCGTCCCTCGTACGTCCCTCGTACAAGGCCGAGCCCCGACGTCCCTCGTACAAGGCCGAGCCCCGACGTCCCTCGTACAAGGCCGAGCCCCGACGTCCCTCGTACAAGGCCGAGCCCCGACGTCCCTCGTACAAGGCCGAGCCCCGACGTCCCTCGTACAAGGCCGAGCCCCGACGTCCCTCGTACAAGGCCGAGCCCCGACGTCCTTTATGCTGAAACGTTCATTATAAAGTTGTTTTTATCCTGAACACTGAGACTCCAACACCCTCCTTCTCTTGACATGTTCCACCCTCATAATCGTAGCGCTTTAACCTAAGGAGAAGAGAGGTTGGTCTTGTATGTGCTCCTGAGTTTGGAGGGCATGACATATCCTGGGGGACACCTGCTTATTATCTGTTGGTGGTGACTTTGATTTGTCATTATGTGTTCCACTCTATCACAAGAACATGTGTCCTGGGTGGAGGGATGTCTGTGCAGATGTTTGTGGCACTTTGACTGTCCCAGGGACACGAAAATTCACCCAAGGAACATCGGATTTATTTGCGCTGACTTGATCTATAAAGTAGGGTTTCTCTTTGGACCTGCCCTGGACAATGTAATTTCTCAATGCTGCTGGTGGTCTTTGCTGTGTGCTACCCCCCTATAGATGGCTAAGAAGGTGAATTGTGTCAGTGGGAACTTATCTGAGATGCAGACATTTTCTCCCGGAACCCCTAGCAACCTCCGGAGAGAAGCTGCACTAGAAGATTGCAGGAACGTCCTTCTGATGTCGTGTTGTACAGTCTTTGTCTCTGTATTGTGCCTCTTTGTTGGGTTTTGTCAGCTCTACAGTTGGTCTTTTATTTATCGGTGTCTTTTAATATGAACTGCATGCATTGTCCCAGATCGACCATGAGGTTTAAAATGGCATACATTCGCGCTCGGCTGAGGTTTAAAGGTACACATTCACGCTGGGCTAGGGGTGCATGCATTCATGCTGGGCCTAGATTTCGACAGCACGTGCATTCATGATGGGTTGAGGTTTGAAGGTGCATGCATTGGCACTGGGCTGAGGTTTGAAGGCGTATTCATTGGAGCTGGGCTGAGGTTTGAAGGCACATGCATTGGCGTTGGTCTGAGGGTGCATGCATTGGCACTGGGCTAAGGTCGCATGCATTGGGGCTGAGATATGAGGGTGCATTGGCGCTGGGCTGTGGTCTATGGGTGCATGCATTGGCGCTGGGCTGAGGTTTTGATTGCACGTGCATTCAGTTTGAATGTTTCTGCATTGACACTGGGCTGAGGTTTGAATGTTTCTGCATTGGCGCTGGGCTGAGGTTTGAAGGTGCATGCATTGGCGCTGGGTTGAGGTTTGAATGTGCATGCATTGGCACTGGGCTGAGAATTGAATGTGCATGCATTGGCTCTGGGCTGAGGTTTGAGGGTGCATGCATTGGCTCTGGGCTGAGGTTTGAGGGTGCATGCATTGGCGCTGGGCTGAGGTTTGAGGGTGCATGCATTGGCACTGGGCTGAGGTTTGAGGGTGCATGCATTGTCACTGGGCTGAGGTTTGAAGGTGCATGCATTGGCTCTGAGCTGAGGTTTGAGGGTGCATGCATTGGCTCTGGGCTGAGGTTTGAGGGTGCATGCATTGGCGCTGGGCTGAGGTTTGAGGGTGCTTGCATTGGCGCTGGGCTGAGGTTTGAGGGTGCTTGCATTGGCGCTGGGCTGAGGTTTGAGGGTGCATGCATTGGCGCTGGGCTGAGGTTTGAGGGTGCATGCATTGGCACTGGGCTGAGGTTTGAGGGTGCATGCATTGGCACTGGGCTGAGGTTTGAGGGTGCATGCATTGGCACTGGGCTGAGGTTTGAGGGTGCATGCATTGTCACTGGGCTGAGTTTTAAAGGTGCATGGATTTGAGCAGGGGTGAGGGTACATGCACTGGGCTGAGGTCTGAATAAACATGTTACGTATGTGCACCAGTCATTGTACTGCTAAGTTTAGCTTATTGTTATTATTACTGAAAATGGTGATGATCGCTCTACACCTAAAATGGAGAAAACCTATATGCATGCAACATGACATGTCCCCAGTGACTACCAAAATAAATAAAAGGAAGGGGTTCCAGCACAGTGAGCTCACATTATTGCTCATTCGGTCATATGTAATGCAAGCGTGCTGGAGCAATGAAGGTAGTGCTGCACCCCCTTCCATATTTTGGTGATATAATGTGTAGATGTTTTCTATAGTAATGTCCCCCAGGATTAGTTTTCTATAGTAGTGGTCCCCCGGGATTATTAGTTGGAAATATTGTGGATTTTGTTCTTGAACACATTTACAGATGTCCCCTATAAAGCAGCGGTTCTCGGCTCCTGTCCTCGGGGCCCACTAAGAGGCCAGGTTTGCAAGATAACTGAAATACATCACAGGTGATCTCATTTGCTGCTCAGTGATTGCCATATTCTAGTCTGCATCTCCCCCAAGGTAATACATAAAACCTGGCCTGTCGGTGGGTCCTGAGGACAGGAATTGAGATCCACTACTATAGAGGTTAGGGAAGTAAGCACCATTCTGATTGGTTAGTCTCAGGCAATGCAGATAGTCAATATGTAAGAAGCTGAAGGTCATTTCTTTCCTCTTTCTCCTTTTGCTAAACTAGACTTATATTCTGAAATGTGGATGCCACAGGGATATGCCAATGTACAGGTAGGTCCACCTGAGGCTTTCCTGCCTACCTCACTGCAAGTAACTGACATTCTTAAAGTATAACTAAAGGCAAAACTTGTTTTAGTGTTGGATGGAGTGGAGGTGGGTTAGACCCCCTGTTGGTTTGTATTGCTCTCTGTGTCCACATTAGTGAGATTCACCCCCTGCTTTGTCCTGTTTACCATTTTCATTGAAAGTAAATCCTACATTTTTTGGTCTGTCCCCACAAAATCAGGGGGAGGAGAAATCTTCCAATGGGGACACTAGTTCTGGTGAGTTTGGGGTCCCCAAGGAACAGTGGCGTATCTAGGGTATGGCAGCCATGGGCGCCAAATAAAGGGGGCGCTGTTGAGTGGCTGGGCAGCAAGGCACGTACCAGGGTCTGAGGGTCTCTTTTTCCCTCCTCCTGAGCATAGGCGGGATCTCCTTTTCAGCACCTTTGCTAATGGACAATGGCAGCGCTATCCCTGCTGCGTTCAGCCACAGCCCTCCCCTGTTCTCCCAGGCTCTCCATCCCATCTGGTCGGATTGGCAGCGCACAAAGGAGGAGAAACATCATTTTTTTCCCTCTCCTCTGTGAAAACTGAGGCCTTAGGTGCTGAAGATTTCATCACTTCAAGTATTGGTTCTGCATTTACCTGGCCTTGGAGGGCAGAGGAGGGATCAGGGGCCTAATAAACCCCAGATTTCTCCATAAAGAGGATATATCACTACGCAAGGTTTCACAAGGGATGATAAATATCACTTGTTTTTTTTTTTTTTTTTTTTTTTGTTAAGGTTATCTGAAAAATGGGTTTCAAATGTTTCGACAGGGGCGCAGTTTCAGTGCTTGCCATAGGCGCTATTTTCACTAGATACGCCTCTGCCAAGGAACTCCCTTAATTTGCAGGGATTTCCTATCACTTCCTGTTTGGCTATGGGACAGGAAATCTCACCACTGGGACACGGATGTAAAAAAAAAAAACTAATTGGGGTTCTAATCCCCACCCCTTTCTTCATCCAACATGGGGGGAGAAAACAACTGTTTTGCCAAAAGTTTCACTTTAAAGCTCCATGCAATGTTGTTTTGTTTAAAAGAGAACAAAAAAGGTAAAACTTCTATCAGGTTTTTATTTGTCTACATTGGGTAGATTTTTTCCCTCACTTCCTGTCCTGTGACACCAGCTACAGGAAATGAGGAAGCGGCTGTCACTGGATGGGACTTGACCACCTGCATTCCCATTGGCGGGATTTCCAGTGACATGCAGTGAAGGAACAATCGCATGAATCCTCCATGCTTAATCCAAAGAAAATACTTTGGCTAGACTTGGCTTTAAATTGGTACTTGAGATGCAAAATTGTCACTGTGATTTAATGCTTCAATGTGTCCCAATGTTAAAAACTGGAATGTTCAAAAAATTCTGCCCTTTTAGTTATTGGTAGCATCTGGTGGGTTGTGGTATCGTAGACCACACGGGCATTTCAGTTCTGATCTTTTTGCAGGAAATACAGAGTGTGTTACTTGTTCTTTAAAGCCCCCAGTATAGTCGGGGTGAGAGTGGGACCTCCTTATACAGGCTCTGCCCATTAAATGCCATCTGTTCTTTCCCTGAGATTGAGGGTCCTCATAGGTTGGGGGAAATCCTAGGCATCCCCTCTGCAGAAAGAATGACTATTGCAAAATGTTTCTTATAAGCTATTCCGATAATATATGAAATGCTAAATTTCTGTGTTTTTTCCCTAATTCACATGATGATGTTTATACTGTTCTCCACATTTAAATGCAGATTTAAACTTCTCCACAAGAGTGACAGTTGCCCAGTGGTTGGACCAAACCATAGGACTTTTCAAGGGGGTGATGCAACCATCACTTATTACATGGTGTAACCACTTGTGCGTTCGCCTTTGTGCACGGGGGACTGGGTGCTTTAAAAAAAAATATATATATATATATATATATATATATATATATATATATATATATATGTATATGTATTTTAATTATATGTTTCTTTACTTTTTTGGATCACTTTTATTGCTGTTATAAGGAATGTAAATTGTGACAGCAATAGGCAGTGGCAGGTCCTTTTTATGGATAGATCCGGAGTCTATTAGACCTCAGATGTCTCCTCTGCACTAAATGCCTCTGGTCATGCCAAGACCAGTATGACTGTTTAGATCAGGGGTCTCCAAACTTTTAAAACAAAGGGCCACTTTATTGTCCTTCAGACTTTAGGAGGTCCGGATTGTGGCCAGCGGGGGCAGAAAATGTCCCGAGTTCAGCACCGGTGAGAATAAATGTGGCCTTGGGGTTGGTGGTCAGTAGGAGAAGGAGTAGGGCTCCTATCAGTAGGAGGAATAGTATCTCATCATTGATATCCGTAGAAGAAATAGTGCCCCCTTGTTTGTGTCAGTGGAAGGAATAATGCCTCATATCAGTTGGAGGAATAGTGCCCCAAGGGCCGCATAAAGGCTAGCAAAGGGCCACATCTGGCCCTCGGGCCGCAGTTTGGATACCCCCTGGTTTAGATGCTTTGCCCATTTAAAAAACAAATTGGCGGCAGGAAGTGATGTCGCTGCCTGTTTCCTGTACCACAGAGATCACCTTCCGGTCCTCCATGATCTCTGTGGTAAGCTGGTGGTATTGCCGGTGATCTACCGATATGGTTCCTCCTATCGATATAGTTCCCCCTTGACTGCGCAATCCGAGCCAACGGAAATCACTGAACCTGATCAGCTGTTTTCAGGTGTACCCGCCCCTCAGTTTTTATTGCAACAGGTCCAGGGCGACGTGGAATTCGCTGTAAGTGGCCAGTCTGCCTCACTTCGCTCGGGCGGCTCGCACTGCCTCCTGGCTCTTTTTGTTAGCATCCTCCAAGTTCACGGGGATTGTAAGGAATGAGCCTGGATGCCGCCCTGAGCAGCACATGCGCCGTGTACACCTGAAGAACAGCTGATCAGGTTCGGCGATTTTCCGTGGGCTTCGTCTGCACCTGCGCAGTCAAGGGGGGAGGGGCAGACCATATCGATAGGGGAACTATCTCGAGAAGACACCGGCTTTTACTCCATGCTTGCTGTGAGGTCAGGAGATCCCGGAGAGACCGTGACAGTGGCCTAATTAGCCGCTAGGATAGCTTTTTACATAAAAGCTGGCCGGAAACTTTAAAAACCGGTTGATGGCTTCAGCCATAACCCCTGTACAACCACTTGAAGTCCAGTGATGTATGGGTACGTGATTTGGCATTGGGTGGATATACTGGCATATATTTTAAATGTTGCCTTCTGCACCTCCAGCAGTCTTAGGCTGCTTTCACATTGCAGCTTTACCCACGGTGGCAGTATAGCAGCGCGCTTTTTAGCGCTGCTATACCATCGTATTTACTGCGGTATTCCGCCGCTAGCGAAAAAGGGTTAATAGCGGGCGAAAAGAGGCGCATTGCTGGCTTTATTACCGCGGTTTCCCATTGATTTCAATGGGAAGGAGCGGTAAACACCCCGCTCCTATACCGCTGTAAAGATGCGGCTAGCAGGACTTTTGGAGCGGTCCTGCTAGCGCACCGCTTCAGTGTGAAAGCCTTCGGGCTTTCACATTGAAGCCTGCAGGGCAGGTTTTTTCACGCGGTATAGCAGCGCTATTTTTATCGCTGTACCGCGTGAAAAACGCCCCAGTGTGAAAGGGCTCTTATGGTCGGTCCCTTTTTCCCATCGCTGTCCCTTTTTTGTTGAACAGTTTTTAGTCTATTTGTCAATATGAAGACAATTATACAGAAATTAAGTAACCAGAGAATGTGTATTGTGGTCATTGTACGGTAATGTTCCAGACACAAGGTGGACGAGTTCCTGTAGGGTCCAGAATGTGACCTCCGCATTACCAGCTGGAGGGCACCAAGCGTGGTCTTGCAGGGAAGCCCTTTGCCTGTCCAATGCTGGTGGCTATGTATCTCACATGAGATGTGTGCCAGCTTTGGGTCTTCGGTATCTGCTGTGGTCATAGTGTGACTTGCCTGTCCCTTGGTGCACCAGAAGAGTTAGGGTGAGGGAGTACTGGAACTCCCTCACCCTAAGAACATAGCTAGATCACGTACTACCATGTACCAACGTCATATTGTAATCTTAGTCCCTGAAGCTTATATCTTCTGGTAGTACACAATGAGGAGAGGGATCTTCACTACTTCATTGCTGGGCACTTAACCCCCCCCCCCCCCTTCCTGCCCAGACCAATTTTCAGCGATGACGCATTTTGAATGACAATTGCGCAGTCATACAACACTGTACCCAAATTATATTTTTATCATTGTTTTTCCACAAATAGAGATTTATTTTGGTGGTATTTGATCACATCTGCGATTTTTTTTTTTTTGCGCTATAAACAAAAAAAATTGGAAAAAAAAAAACTTTTTTTTTTTTACTTTTTGTTATAATATCCCATTTTTTTCATTAGTTTAGGCCGATACGTATCCTTTTACATAGTTTTGTTTAAAAAAAAACGCAATAAGCGTATATTCATTGGTTTGCGCAAAAGTTATAGCGTTTACAAAATAGGGGGTCGATTTATGATATTTATTTCCCTTATCGTCTTTCAGGACAGCACCTTGAGAGCGTGGCTCCACCCACTTGACAGGAAACACACCTCCACCAAACTTCTTAAAAGGGAGGTTCCCTCCACTTATCATCAGTTTTTGTGTTTCCTCCGGCGGGAACACATGTGGGGGTTAGGAGCTCTCCAGGTTTCCTGGAGGGTTTTTTCTTTCTATCTCCCTACTCCACCTTTTTTTCTACCTACCTCAGAGAGTCTGTTCCTCCCATTCACGGGTTAGAGAGTGCCTTGTGCATGGGCTCCTTCTCCCTCATCAAGTGCTCAGTGAGCCAGGACTGCTCCAGGACGCTGCCCCCCTGGCTAGGTACTCGCGCGGACGTTCCTTTTTTCCGTCCAAACCGACGCCGGCGCCATCTTGGGAAGGTCAGCTGGTGACTTCCTTACTCCAGCTGCTTCCCCCGGAAATGAGGTAACCGGAAGGGGCGGGGTTCTTACGAGCGGGCGCGTCATTTCCACCCGGAAGCGCTGAGGGAGGAACGGGTCTGGTGCCTTATTAGTCGGTTCTGGTCCGGTGCAGCGGCACTAGTGGAGTCCGGAACCGGCGTTCTGCCACCAGCACCACGCTACTGCCCTCAAGCATGGAAGGGGGATCCGCAGCGAGTGGGACAGGCACTGGCACCAGCAAGACCCAGGTAAGGGGTAGACTTGTGTTCTACCCTTAGTTACTAGGAGGTCTCTCTCCAGCTCTCTCTCTCTCTCTCTTGGGGGGAGTGAGTGGCTTTTTTTCCCCCCTGGTGGCGGGGGCCTGTTTGGGCACGTGAGTGTATAAAGATCTCTCACTGTGCACCTTTGGTGAGCACCTTGATGGGTTGTTCAGGTTATCTCACATGGTTGGTTTTTTTGTTTTTCCCCTTTGTTTCTTTTCCTTATCAGGCCAAAGGCTCTGAACCCGGAAACAAAAAGAAATGTCCTTCATGCAAGGCTAAACTTTCTGAAGGATGGAGAAAAGCTTTGTCAATCATGTGTTGACTCCTTGGTGAAAGAAGAAGCTTCTGCTGCCTGCAGCGACATAATTGCTTCTGTAAAGAAGGAGTTGGATGCTACGATTCAATCCTTTAAATCTTCACTCATGAAACCATCTGTGAGCCAAGCCTCTACCTCACAATCCTCACAAGACTCACCTTTAGTTCCTGTAGTGGAGGCAGAAGAGAGTCCTCTGAACCAGGACGGTCCCCCTCCCTCACATTCCCAGGAATCGGAAGAGGAGGAAGACGAATTAGAAAATATATCTTCTAAATATAAATTGTCTTTGGACCAAGTGGATGACCTCCTTAAAGCTGTGCATGCAACTTTGGGCTTGGAGGAGGAGCGCAAAGAGCTATCCTTACATGACAGGATGTATGCGGGTCTCTGTGAGCCCAAAATACGTACTTTTCCTGTTCATTCTGTGATTTCTGACTCAATCATGAAGGAATGGGCTGATCCAGAAAAGAAACCTTTCTTTGCTAAAGCTCATAAAAGAAGGTTTCCGTTTGATGAGGATCCAGCAGCTCTTTGGAATAAGACTCCAAAAATTGATGCAGCCTTTTCTCAGGTCTCAAGGTCTTCGGACCTGGCGTTTGAGGACATGGGGATTCTTAAGGAACCCATGGATAAGAAGATGGACCAGCAGTTAAAGAGGGCCTGGCAATCCATCTTAGGCAACCTTAAGCCAGCAATGGCAACCACCTGCGTCTCCAGAAACATGGAGTACTGGCTGAGCCAGCTTAAAGCTCATATTATAACTGATTCCCCTAAGCAGGAAATCTTAGATTCCTTCTCTACCCTGTCTGCTGCGGTAGCCTATCAGGATGACAGCAAGATCTGCGGCCCTTACTAATTCAGTAAGAAGGGCCTTATGGTTAAAGACCTGGCCCGGGGACACAGCGTCCAAAAACAAACTGTGTGGAATCCCTTTTCAGGGGGATTTTTTGTTTGGTCCTGAGTTAGATACAGTACTCGATAGGACCGCAGACAAGAAAAAATCTTTCCCGGCCAAAAAGAAGGGTCAGTCGGGTAAAAAGTTTTTTCGTCCCCCAAGGGCTCAACAACAGAGTAAGCCTCAAGAGAGGAAAAAGGTCTGGTCAGGGCAGAGGGGAAAGGGCAAAAGCAATGTCCTTTTCAATCCTCCTGCGACAACCAGCAAAACCCAGTGACAGCCAGTTGCAGGTAGGGGGGAGACTTCAACGCTTCCTCCCTTTTTGGGCCAGCATAACAGAAAATCAGTACATTCTCGCTATGCTGTCTCTAGGCTACAAGATAGAATTCTCGGACCCTCCCCCAGAGAGGTACCTTCTGACAGACTTACCAGGAGATATTGTCAAATCCCTAGCCATGAAGAACCTTTTAAAGGATCTGAGGAAGCAGGGGGTTGTAATCCCAGTACCAGAGGGGGAGCTTTACCAGGGGTTTTATTCCCATGTATTTATGGTAAGAAAACCGTCCGGAAGCTTCAGACTCATTCTCAATCTAAAGCCTTTAAACAGATCAGTCCTATACGAAAGGTTTTGCATGGACTCAATCTTTACGGTAAAAAACCTGTTAACAAAGGGTTGCTTTATGGCGTCTATCGATTTGAGAGACGCCTATCTGCATATCCCCATAGCTCCCCAATCCCAAAGATTTTTGAGATTGGCAGTAAACATGGGAAGGGAGGTCGTGCACCTTCAGTTCAGGGCCCTCCCCTTCGGCCTCTCCTCGGCCCCGAGAATTTTTACAAAAGTCATGGCAGAGGCCCTTGCTCCGCTCCGCCTTCAGGGTATAGCGGTAGTTCCATACCTAGACGACCTACTCTTCTTTGCTCCCTCCAGGGAGAAATTACTGGAGGATCTCGGAAGAGCTCGCAGCCATCTAGAGGCTTTGGGTTGGATCATAAATTTGGAAAAATCAAATTTCAGCCCAACCCAAGAGGCACAATTTCTGGGGTACCGGATAAGCTCAGTAGAGCAAAGAATTTTTCTCCCAGAGGACAAAAAACTAAAGATAGAAGGGGTCGTTGCCTCCTTACAGACAAATCTAGAGCTGTCCATCAGACGGGTAATGTCAGCCCTAGGAACCCTTACCTCATCTATGCCAGCAGTGCAGTGGGCAAGACTGCATTTCAGGCCCCTCCAGAGCTTCCTTCTGAAGGTGTGGGATCGCAGGACAGAATCTCTGGAAACAAAAGTAAAGATCCCCTCCAGAGTGAAACGGTCACTGTGGTGGTGGAGAAGTCAGACCAATCTGTCAGCAGGCCTGTCTTGGTCATTCCCAGTAGAAAGAGTGGTAACAACAGATGCCAGTCTATGGGGATGGGGGGCACACTTGGGTCAGAACTATGTTCAGGGAGTTTGGTCCCAGTCAGAAGCAGGAAAATCCTCCAATTGGAGAGAGCTAAGGGCTGTAGCCTTAGATGCCTTCTCCGCAGACCTTCAAGGTGCCCATGTTCAAGTGTTCTCGGACAATGCCACTACCATAGCTTACTTAAACAGGCAAGGAGGCACAAGAAGCAGATTATTTCAGCTTCTCGCCTTGGGCATCCTAAACTGGGCAGAAAATCATTTGCTGTCCTTATCAGCGGTCCATCTCAAGGGCACTTCAAACATAGTAGCTGATTTTCTAAGCAGAAAACGGATTCAGGAAGCAGAATGGACCCTAAATCCGGAGATCTTCAGGTTAATCACCCAAGCCTGGGGCCTACCACAAATAGATCTATTTGCGTCAAAAGAAAATACGCAGCTTCCAGCCTATTTCTCCATTTACAGAAACGACAGTTCCCAGGGAACAGATGCGTTAATACAGCCTTGGAAGTTCCAACTGGCGTACGCCTTCTCTCCTTTTCAGCTAATACCGTTAGTGATAAGGAGGATTCAGAAGGAGAAAACGGAAGTAATCTTAATCACCCCATTCTGGCCAAAAAGGGCTTGGTTTACCTCCCTTCTTCGAATGGCGGTCAAACCACCTTGGCGACTACCGCTTCGACAGGACCTACTTCTGCAGGGGCCAGTGTGCCATCAGGGGGTGTCCTCTCTAAACCTCACAGCGTGGTATCTGAGAGGCAGTTATTGATACGGAAAGGTCTGTCCCGACCACTGGTGACTACCTTACTTACTAGTAGAAAGCTGGTTACCAGAAAAATCTATGAAAAATACTGGAAGGTTTACAACTCCTGGTGTCACTCGTCTAATAGAGTGGTAAAGAACCTAGTATCAGTGTTGGAATTTCTTCAGGTTGGGGCAGAAAAGGGCTTATCAAGCAGTACACTCAAAGTACAAACAGCCACATTAGGAGTCTTTCTGGAAAGGCCGATATCCTCAGAACCTTTGGTTGTCAGATTTTTCAGGGCACTCTCTAGGTCCAGACCAGCTCCTGTACGACACTTCCCGAGTTGGGATTTATCAGTAGTTCTGCGGTCTTTGACGAAAGAGCCCTTTGAACCTTTACAAGATGTCTCTCTGAAGTACCTTACTCTCAAAACCGTATTCTTAGTGGCAATTACAACAGCCAGAAGGATTGGCGAACTGCACGCCCTGTCAATAAAGAAACCCTTCCTATCCGTCTTCACGGACCGGATTGTACTAAAGACTGATCCAGCCTTTCTACCAAAGGTGGCGTCAAGCCTTAATAGGGCGCAGGAAATCGTCATTCCAACCTTCTGCTCCAATCCATCAGGGGAAAGGGAGCGACAATTTCATATGTTGGATGTGAAAAGAACGTTACTACATTACCTCGAAGTGACCAAGGATTTTCGATCCTCGGACTCCTTGTTCATACTTTTCTCAGGAAAAAGGAAGGGCCACCAAGCATCTAAGGGGTCAATTGCTAGATGGCTAAGAACCGCTATTCTGGAAGCCTATTCCCAAGCAGGACTATCTCCCCCGCTGGGCATTAAAGCACACTCTACTAGAGCTCAGGCCACTACATGGGCAGAAATAGCTGGTGCCACCCCAGATCAGATCTGCAAGGCGGCTACGTGGTCAAGTTACCTTACGTTTGTCCGTCATTATAGACTGGATCTTCTGTCAGCAAGCGATCAGGCTTTTGGCAGAAAGGTCTTGCAAGCTGTGGTCCCTCCCTAGAAGTGGGTAAGTCTCTATTATCCTCTCAAGGTGCTGTCCTGAAAGACGATAAGGGAAAAGTCAAGTTAGTCTTACCGGTAACTTGTTTTCCATGAGTCTTTCAGGACAGCGGCAACCCGCCCTTAATGTTTTTAGGAATATTATACTGTGACTAACCATACTCTGTTTATGTGTTCCAGTTTGGGCCGGAGGTTTCTCTACTACTACTGATGATAAGTGGAGGGAACCTCCCTTTTAAGAAGTTTGGTGGAGGTGTGTTTCCTGTCAAGTGGGTGGAGCCACGCTCTCAAGGTGCTGTCCTGAAAGACTCATGGAAAACAAGTTACCGGTAAGACTAACTTGACTTTTTTTAATTACTAGTAATGGCGGCAATCTGCTTTTTTTTTGTATTCCCTTACTGTGTGTGGAGGGGCACTGACGCTATGTCCCTATGACACATCGGTCTCCTCCCTCCCTGATAGTACATGGAGCTCTGTGTGTGTCACAGGCATCTCAGCGATGCGCCGGGCACAGTTTTTCCCAGCGGTGCACGTGGGGAATGCAAAATAAAGGATGTCCACCTGGCAGTAGAGAGCCGCGCTGTGGACGTCTTTCGTCTACAGCGCGGGTCTCAAGTGGTTAAATTCTGCTTACTGCTGTGTGTCTATGGAGTGCATAACAAAAAAGTCCTATCTGCCACACATTGCTACAAGTGTCAATGATAGCCTCAGCCTGGGCTCCAGCCAAGCCACGCCCCTCCAACGTGTTTTGCTCCAGCCCTGGAGCTTAATCATCAGGGGGGCGAAACACGTTGGGGATGTGGTTTGGCTGGAACCCAGGCTGAGGCTGTCATTCACACTTTTACAGGGTTGTGCAGCGCATTGGACTTTATTTTTTTTGTTGTGTTCTTTCTTGCGTTAATGGAGCTGGGATGAGCTCTGTCCTTACCGGCACTCTCAGCGGTGTAGCACAGAAAGGACCCGGATGGAGCCTTGAGTGGCAACCATTTTGGTTTCTGGTCAATGGAGGTGAGGGGTGCACAGGCGAGGGGTGGTCAAGTAAGCGTCTGTCTCTCCTACCATGCAGTATATTTCCTTTTTAAAACATTTTAATTCCATATGCAAAGTGTTCTTTTTTTTAATGTTTACATTTCTTATCTGTAGCGGATTGTTTAGCGTTTCCCACCAATCTCTCCCACAGCTTTGATATGGAATGAAATGTAATTGTTCTGGGCCCCCACAGTAGCCGGCTTAGCTGTCCTTGACCCTGCATTCCTATACTTGCCAATGACGGCCTTCACATTAAATCTTTGTGCCGGGGTTGTAGAACCTTTCTGGTGGCCAGAACTTTTATTTATTTTATATTACAGAGGTTGTGTCAAACCAAGCTGGAACACCCTTATGGCAGC
Source organism: Rana kukunoris (assembly GCA_029574335.1). NCBI lineage: Eukaryota > Metazoa > Chordata > Amphibia > Anura > Ranidae > Rana > Rana kukunoris. The sequence continues at coordinate 148,658,595 of CM056060.1, forward strand.
GGGGTTGGGGGGATCGTGATGGAGAGAAACACCCCCCTCCACCGTGCTGGGGATCCAAGGATGTTGCCACAGCCACTGGACTCCAACTAGAAGGGAAATGTAACTTTTTGGGCCAGCTGGCCCCTTGGGATGACTAGGTTCTATTTTTTTTTTCCCCCTTGAGTGTCCCACCTGTTGTTGGTAAAAGTACAACTTGCCTCTTATTTCCCAACAGAAACCCCTTTCTGGAAGTCCGGTTGAGGCCCACGATGACAAACGACCGATCGGCTCCCCACATGAATTGACGCTGACTACCCTCCGGAGGAGCCGTGAATCTTTGCCTCTGCCCTTGTACGCCGGTGAACGGGGCCGGGAGAGATGACAGATGAGTGAACTCTATCCCCCTTGTCTTATCTTCTCCCCCACAGCTTATGCAGGTGCTATACAGCCTGTACAGTCGCTTGTTAACTCTACGCACAGGCAACCTGGATGGGTGTAAAAAGTGACAACCCAATCTGCTCTGTATGAATCGCACCTATTTATTTTAACAAATTATCTTCTTGTAACTTCATGTCTTTGCATATACATTTATCGGTTTAGTTTCTCCCACAGAAATACCGGTCTCTAAGGCGAGGAGCGTAGTGTAGAAATCCCAACAACCAATCAGAGAATCTTCTCATGGTGGCCCTATATTTGCTCATTGCACGTTATTGCTCTTTTCGGGGTGGGCTTTGTGGGTGAAGAGCTGTGCAGAGCAACCAATCCTTTTTATGCCCCACCCTAGAGGGGAAAATCATAAAGCCATGCACAGTTTAAAAAGCTTTAATATTTATATAAACATAAATCCAGCTTGCTTTTGCCCCTCCCCCTGGGTATAAATGCTGGAATATTGCAAGATCCGTTGATGGGGGGGGGGGGGGGGGGGGGGGGGGGGGGGGGGGGTTTATGTATTTTATTGTTGGCTGCTGCCATTTTTTATTTATTTTTTGCTAGAAAACTGTAAAATCGCCCTGCTGAGCAGTGTTGCCAACCTACCAGTTTGAAATTTACTGGCACGACCCCCGAAATTTACTGGCGCAGCCTCATTTTTACTGGCATTTCACAAAAGTTACTAAATTACATTTTTAGGTGCAAATTTCAGTATTTAGGCTACAAACAAATACAAAAGGCAAATAGCAAAGTGATTTAAGGTAGATATTAAGGTAAAAAAAAAACATATTTTTGTTATTTTCGATATAATAAGGGAAAGATATTTGGTCAATTCACCCCCTGCCTCCATCCCCCTCTGCCACCAAGACCCCCTGCCTTCATCCCCCTCTGCCACCAAGACCCCCTGCCTTCACCCCCCCCTCTGCGGTGACACAATCTCCCTCTGCCTACATGGTGCCACCAACAACCCCTGTCTCCATCCCCCACCCTATGCGGTACCTCCATCCCCCTCTGTGGTGCCAACATCACCCCCTGCCTCCATCCCCCCCTGCGATGCCACCAACAACCCCTGTCTCCATCCCCCACCCTCTGCGGTACCTCCATCCCCCTCTGTGGTGCCAACATCACCCCCTGCCTCCATCCCCCCCCTGCAATGCCACCAACAACCCCTGTCTCCATCCCCCACCCTCTGCAGTGCCACCATCCCCCTCTGTGGTGCCTCCAATCACCCCCTGCCTCCATCCCCCCCTGTGATGCCACCAACAACCCCTGTCTCCATCCCCCACCCTCTGCGGTACCTCCATCCCCCTCTGTGGTGCCAACATCACCCCCTGCGATGCCACCAACAACCCCTGTCTCCATCCCCCATCCTCTGCGGTGTCTCCAATCACCCCCTGCCTATATCCCCCTTTGCGGTGCCACCGCAGCCACCATCACCCCCTGCCTTCAATCTCCATGTGCAGTTCCAAGCCGATCTCGGCTATTTTTACTGGCACATTCCCGAAACGACGTACATTTACGAACAGGGGAAAAAAGTGCCCGTTTTTACGAACTGTCCGTAAACATATGGACGGTTGGCAACACTGCTGCTGAGAACATATAATGGCATTCACTAAGCTGTGGCCATCTTGCACTCTGTAAGAACAGCCAATCAGAAATCAGAGCGTTGTCACTCCGTTGGGAACGGATGACATCGCTAATGACGTCACATGGACACGCCCTCTGAACTAGGCAAGAATATAAAAAAAACTTCCTAGATGTCAGAACAGGTTCTCTTTACACTTTTTAATTTATAAGAGAAAATAAGTTTATTTTCTAATGAATTTGTACATAAAGTCTATATAATAAAAATAATGCAGTGGAGGGATGAATGGGAAGATGGTGGTTATGACCCGAGGCGGTTATATACATTGTAGCATGTGCTGTATGCCTGCATAGGTTTTGGTAAAAGATCCTTTGACCCCTCCCCCTCTGTTCCAGGGGCCGGCCCCTGCGGAATAAATGGGTGGGTGTTTAGTCCCTTTTATCTTTGTTGCAGAAGTTTTTAGAAATTTTTCATGAATAGAATTTGCATTTATCTGTTGGCCTTCTGGAGGAGGAGCCGATTATTGGCGCCGGCCTGTCCTGCGCTCGTCCTCCTGGAGCATGCTGGGAGGATGAAGCGGAGAATTTGGACGCCGCCGGCTTCTCATCTTCCTTCAAATCCTTTGTAATAACAAACTTTTACAGCCAAATGTAATAACCAGAGCTCAAATCTTCTGCTTGTACAATAATCTTTCTGGTGAACGGTGCTCCTGGCTTTGAGCGGGAATGCTAGCTGTAGCTTTAAGAAGCATTGAGCAGCAGCCATTGACTATTTAGCATGTAGTAAGTATGTGCAGATGTTGGTCCAGAGCTGACCCATTGCTGATTGATGTGGTCAGTGAGTGTCCCCAGAGGAGATGTGCTCACCAAGGTCCTACAGTGGAGGTTCAGGCGAAGGTCCATTTAGATTTTTCCTTGTATTGGAACCTCTGTGTGTTGTGTCCCTACTGGGCAGATGTGCCGTCACTTCCTGTTTTGGTGACCATTTGTATCCAGTGTGCCGAGAAACTTACCGGGAATCAAAGGCTCTGGCACAGGGCGTATAGAGCAGAATGCACTTTTTGTGGCCCCCAGAAGCCCCTGTGGGGGCCACAAGATGCCTTAGAGCAGGGGGTCTCCAAACTATGGCCCTCTAGTTGTTCAGGAACTACAATTCCCATCATGCCTTGTCCTGTCTGTGAATGTCAGAGTATTGCAATGCCTCATGGGATGTGTAGTTCCGCAATAGCTGGAGGGCCGTAGTTTGGAGATCCCTGATTAGAGGAAAGGCTGTGTGCAGAATAATCCCAACCAATCACAGTTACACTTGTACTTTTCAAAATGTAACATTTTAATTATTTATTTTTTAAATGCCCCAAAAAACATTTATATGTGATAGCGCCGGCCACCGATGTGCCAAGGCTGGCTGTGTAAGGCCGGCCATACGTTATACAATGTCCTTTAGGTTTACCTTCCTGATTGGATACAAACTGAAAGTGTTAAAAGGGTTGTAAAGGTACCAAGACTGGCAATACATTTCCCCATTTTCTTGTACAATTTTTCTTGTACAATTTTTCTTTAGATTTACCAAAACCGTAGAGAATATGAGGTCACACCTTAACAGGGTTGTAAAGGAATCATTTTTTTTCCCTCTATATCTTCCTTTCCCTCCTTCACTTACCTCATCCTTCCATTTTGCTGTTAAATGTCCTTATTTCTTCTGAGAAATCCTCACTTCCTGTTCTTCTGTCTGTAACTCCACATAGTAAAGCGAGGCTTTCTCCCCGGTGTGGAGTGTCATGCTCGCCCCCTCCCTTGCACTACAGGAGAGTCAGGACGCTCTCTACGTTGCAGATGGAGAAAGGAGCTGTGTGTTAGTGGGCATCCTGACTCTCCTGTAGTCCAAGGGAGGGGGCGAGCGTGACACTCCACACCAGGGAGAAAGCCTCGCTTTACTGTGTGGAGTTACAGACAGAAGAACAGGAAGTGAGGATTTCTCAGAAGAAATAAGGACATTTAAAAGCAAAATGGAAGGATGAGGTAAGTGAAGGAGGACTGCGCTAAGGTAAAGGAAGATATTTAGAGGAAAAATGTTTTACCTTTACCACCCCTTTTAAGGTGTGACCTCATACTCTATGGTTTTGGTAAATCTAAAGAAAAATTGTACAAGAAAATTGGACAATGTATCGCCAGTCTTGGTGTGCTCAGAGAACAGGAAGAGCTTCTTTGTGAACAGGATTGGCGGGATCACCAGATATCTTCTACGCGTTCCACTTCTTAGAAATAGAAATTATATGAAAAAGGGGATACAAATGGAAGAAGCCCCAACTTTTATAAATTAAACTTAAATTATTTTAGATACAGTTGAACCTCGGTTTACGAGTAACGCGGTTAACAAGCGATTTGAAAGATGAGCAACTTTTTTTTTATTCTGACTCAGTTTGCGAGTGTTTTGGGTTGTAAAACAAGCAGCTAATGGGGTGTGTGCAGTACCGCATTTGGCCAGAGGTAAGGGGGTGCCAGAGCGGTCCCCAATCATTTCAGAGGCTCTCCAGCGCCCCTCCCCACCCCTGGCCACATGAGGTATTGCATACAATTGAAGTCAATGCGGAACAAATTATTTTTGTTTCCATTGACTTCTATGGGGAAACTCGCTTTGATATGCGAGTGCTTTGGATTACGAGAATTCTCCTGGAACAGATTATGCTCATAATCCGAGGTTCCAATGTATTCTACATAATTACATTGTTCCAGCTTGGACCAACCATGTATCTACCTCTACCAGACCTGTGAGATCCTCCAGAACAATGTTTCTCAACTCCAGTCCTCAGGACTAACCCACTAACAGGCCAGATTTGCAAGATAACTGAAATACATCACAGGTGATATCATCTGCTGTCCAAAGTGTTGGGGGGTACTTGAGAACGGAGGTTGAGAACCACAGCTCTAGCACAGTGGTTCTCAACTCCTGTCCTCAGGACCCACTAACAGGCCCGGTTTTAAGTATTACCTTGGGGAGAAACAGATTAGAATACTGCAATCCATCACAGGTGATCTTGTTTTGTTGCTCAGTTATCTTGAAAACCCCTAAGCATAACCCCCCCCCCCCCTCTACAAAAACACTGACCACTAATCTGCACAGTTATTCCCCCCCCCCCCCCCCCCCAAAAAAAACACTGACCACCAATCTGCACAGTTATTCCCCCCCCCCCACCCCCAAAAAACACTGACCACTAATCTGCACAGTTATTCCCCCCCCCCCACCCCCAAAAAACACTGACCACTAATCTGCACAGTTATTCCCCCCCCCCCCCCCAAAAAAAAACACGGACCACTAATCTGCACAATTATTCCCCCCCCCCCCCTCCAAAAAAACACTGACCACTAATCTGCACAATTATTCCCCCCCCCCACCAAAAAACACGGACCACTAATCTGCACAGTTATCCCCCCCCCCCCCAAAAAAAAACACGGACCACTAATCTGCACAGTTATTCCCCCCCCCTCCAAAAAAACACGGACCACTAATCTGCACAGTTATTCCCCCCCCCCAAAAAAATACTGACTGCTAATCTGCATGCTTATCCCCCTAAGCATAACCCCCCCAGTACAAATTCCCTCCCCTGTTGAATCCCCCCTCCCTCCTAGCACAAATCCTCTACCCTTACAACCTCCTAGTACACATCATCTCCCCCATACACTTCAAATTTCCCCCTCCCAACACAAATTCTCCTCTCCTCTCCTAGCACAAATCATCTCTCTCCCCCCTCCCCATAACACAAATCCCCCTCTCCTAGCACAAATCATCTCTCTCCCCCCTCCCCCATAACACAAATCCCCCTCTCCTAGCACAAATCATCTCTCTCCCCCCTCCCCATAACACAAATCCCCCTCTCCTAGCACAAATCATCTCTCTCCCCCCTCCCCATAACACAAATCCCCCTCTCCTAGCACAAATCATCTCTCTCCCCCCTCCCCATAACACAAATCCCCCTCTCCTAGCACAAATCATCTCTCTCCCCCCCCCCTCCCCATAACACAAATCCCCCTCTCCTAGCACAAATCATCTCTCTCCCCCCCTCCCCATAACACAAATCCCCCTCTCCTAGCACAAATCATCTCTCTCCCCCCTCCCCATAACACAAATCCCCCTCTCCTAGCACAAATCATCTCTCTCCCCCCTCCCCATAACACAAATCCCCCTCTCCTAGCACAAATCATCTCTCTCTCCCCCCCCCCATAACACAAATCCCCCTAAATCACCAGTGTAAGCACTCCCCCTCCACAAATTTCCTCTCCTAGAACAATACTTACCCCCGCCGTCCCCCAAATCCCCCCCCTCACATGATACCACAATGCTCAGGGCAAATGTCCCTCCTGCCCACCCCTGACTCTTCACTAGCTACCAGGTCCTGTGCCCATCGGCTGGTCTGCTGCACTCTGAAATCAGGAGGTCAGACACTCGGCATGGGCACCATTCAGAGAACGCTTCTGATTGGACGAGGTGAGGTGATGACATCACGCTCTCCACCACGTCCAATAATAAAACACTTTGCATTCATTCAGAAAATGTACAGCATTCTCTAAATGGCACCCGTGCCGATCGGCTGACCTCCCGTGTTCACAATGCAGTGGGCCAACTGCTCAGCACAGGACCCAGACGCTGGTGGAGATCGGAGGTGGAGATCGGTGTAGTAGAGGTGTCTATACAATGAGTTCCAGGTTCTAGAGCAGCGTTTCTCAACTCCAGTCCTCAAGATGCCCCAACAGGCCATGTTTTCAGGATTTCCATCATTTTGCACAGGCGATTTAATTAGTTTTACTGCCTTAGTAATTACAAAAGCTGAGGGAAAACATGAACTGTTGGGGCGCCTTGAGGACTGGAGTTCAGAAACGCTGTTCTAGAGGGACCCCACAGGTCTAGAATATACATAGCCGGAACAATGTAACCTGGAGTTCTTCTTTAATATGATAAAGGCGCTCACTATACAATCTTTATACAACTTTCTTGTAGATTTACTGAAACTATAATCTGAGGTCAACCCTAAACACTTTCCATTCATATCAGGCTGGTGTTCTGTCAAGTTCTCCAACCCATCAGAAACTCCAACCCCTTAACTTCCAGTAATTGGTGGTTGGACACAACACTGGCAACCGAATCGAGTCCGGTGCAGGATATTATGAGTGGAGATTCTTACTCCGCTCCGATACTAGCCAACAAAATGGCTGCCTCCAACGCAGCGACAACTTTATCCTCGTTGTCTGATGTGCCATCAAAACAGCTCAGTCTTCCTGTACCGGACTCTATTCGGTTGTCGGTGTCGTGTCCAACCTCCAATTCGTCAAAATCTCAGATTACGAAGGTTTTAAACAAGCCGGAAGTGACGTGGTTGGAGTTTCTGATTGGTTGCAGATATTGACAGAACATGGGCCCTTACACCATATAGTTGAAGGTAAATCTAAAGCTGGGTTCACATCATTGCGAATTGGATGTGGATTTTCCGCATCCAATTTGCAATAGCAGGAGATTTTGACCGGATCTCTATGGAGCCAGTTGGTTCACATTTCTCTGCAGCCGGTCCGGTGCGTTTTGCACAAAACCGCTGTGCGTCTTTTGGTACATTTCAGGTCCGAATTCAGACCAAAATTCGAGCTGAAAGGGTGAACCAGGACAAACCGGACCCCCTGCGGTGATGGTGTGAACCCGGCCTCAATTGAACAGCAAAAATTGTATAATGTGTATCCAGCTTTAAAGTGGAGATAAACCATCAGACTGGATGAACCCCCCCATACTGAGCATTTGACTCGTACCCAAATGTTCCGATACCTGAAACTGGTACCTTTTGCAGTGCGATTTGAATCCATACAAAAACGAATGGGCTCAAATCACACTGCAAACAATCGCATGCCATTCCTATCCGAATCGCATGCGGTTTCCCTCACAGCTCCTGTGTGATCCCACGCTTGTCATAGCGACTTCAGCCTGGGTTTTCTGCACATTTGTGTACCGCTGGCGCCTAGGGGTTAAAGCAGGGGGGTCTCAAACTGGCGGCCCTCCAGCGGTTGCAAAACTACAAGTCCCATCATGTCTCTCTGCCTGTGGGAGTCATGCTTGTAACTGTCACCCATGCAATGTCTCCTGGGATGATGAATGGACAGCCGCACTCCAAAAAACCTTGATGATTGTCTTTTATTGTAAAAAAGATAAAAATTGTCACTACAAATCACAGCAACAGTGGGGATTTACAGCCTACGCGTTTCACACTATTGATTGGTGCTTAATCAAGCCATGATTAACCAACAGTGTGAAACGCGTAGGCTGTAAATCCCCCACTGTTGCTGTGATTTGTAGTGCCAATTTTTATCTTTTTTACAATAAAAGACAATCATCAAGGTTTTTGGAGTGCGGCTGTCCATTCATCATTTCTACTTGCCTCATGCATTGCCGGCACCCTTGATTTCCTGCGGAGACACTGATTGTATAAGCAAGCGCACCCACCTGGAGCTGTAACTTCCTTTCTCAATGCCTTCTGGGATTTGTAGTTTTGCTACAGCTGCCAGTTTGAGACCCCCCTGCGTTAAAGTATTGCACCTATGATTAGCAGATAAAGGACACAACCATGTGGGTGGAGCCTGCATTTGTTGCACTGTTTTCAAGTTGTGACAGAGGGTGTGGGGAGAGGATCCCCTGCCTACTGTCACAAGGAGGGGTGGATTCTCATCTTGTTACACCCTAAATACAGATGTAACATGGTGAGAAATGTGAACTTATCCTTTTATTATATTATTAACCACTTAAAGGCCACTTCCTGCACATTTACGTTGGCACAGGCATGTACCTGTACGTCCCCTTTAAGTGCCCAGCCGCCCGCGACCCGGTCCGAAGCTCCGTGACCGCGGGCCCGATCACTGCTGGTCGGTCATGGGAGCTGAAGATCGGGGAGAGGTGAGTGTAAACGCACCTTCCCCGTTATTCACAGTGGCAAGGTCATTGATCGTCTGTTCCCCAATATAGGGAAGGACAATCACTGACGTCACACATCCAGCCCCGCCCCCCTACAGTTAGAAACACACATGAGGTCACACTTAACCCCTACAGTGCCCCCTAGTGGTTAACTCCTAAACTGCAATTGTTATTTTCACAGTAATCGGGGCATTTTTATAGCACTTTTTGCTATGAAAATGACAATGGTCCCAAAAATGTGTTAAAATTGTCCCAAGTGTCCGCCATAATGTCGCAGTCACAAAAAAAATCGCTGCCATTAGTAGGGAAAAAAAAAAGGACGCCAATTTGGTTTGGGAGCCACGTCGCACGACCGCGCAATTGTCGGTTAAAGCGACGCAGTGCCGAATCGCAAAATCTGGCCAGGTCCTTTACCTGCATAATGGTCCGGGGTCTTAAGTGGTTAAGGAGGGCAGACTTATCCTCCAAGTGATCCCTCCCACTTAGGGAGTCTTTGGCCGTCTCTATTGGCCCGGATCACAGGGACAGTATGTAGTCCTGGCACAGAACTCGTGGCTCGGTGTACAGAAAAAACTGCTGACAGGCTGGTAGAATCATCTGACAATCTCTTCTATCATAAAATAAAAGACGCTGTCTGCACTTTTAGTTCCACTTTACTCACCGCCTTTCAGTTTCCCTTCACTTCTGTCCCAGAGGAGGATTTGTAAACCGCTTACAAAGCAGTTAGTCCCATGTAACTGCATGTTCATTGTTTTCTTTTCAAACAGACCCAGAGAGAAAATGGCCTAACATGCCCCAAATGTTCTTCACACAGAATAGAGTGCTTTAGGAAAGTGCCACATTCTAGCCACTAGATGGAGCTGTAGGTAAAGAAGCATACACTATATATTTCCTATGATCATCCACTCCAGCTAGTGGACATAATGTGGCATATTCCAGATTCACTATTCGGTATGAGAAACATTCGACCTGGAGAGAAAATATTTGTTGGCACAGAACTCAGATTTGTATTTTATTTTTTTAATAAATACGCCCCCTACAAATGTCACAAGGACAGGAAAAGAAGGGGAGATTTTACGAGGGGACACAATGTTAACGATCACTTTATCCCACAATGCTAAAATGTATGTTGTGTTGGAGAAGGAAAATCTACCAGGCATGGACATTATAATGACGACAGAGGCTCTAACCCTTCACTTCTCCATCCAAAATAAAAAGCCCTGGTCTTGGCTCAGCGGCCCCCTTCGCCTGCACTCTCCCCCGGCTCTGTGAAGGGTGGATAGACCTCTGCAGATCTTACCGAATGTGGCTGCTGCTCGCCTCCCGTTCAAAGAAGGGGCATCGGGCCGACTTGTCGATCTTTTTGTTTGTTTTTTTTTAGCTGTTTATCGATCTATTTTTTATGTATAAAGAATTCTAGGACTGATCTGCTGTAACCTGCCAAATATTAAACCTGCACAATGCTTGTCTGTAAACTGAAAGCGATCGGAGCGCCGAATGGAGTACCGGACCTCCGGGGGTCTCCAGGGTACGGCGGCTCCAGCGCTTTCCTGGATTGAATCGGTGAATATTTTATGTATATTGTAAATTTTAAATAAATTATCTTAACATATAAAAAAAAAAGCTTATTTGTCTTTTTACTTCAAGAATAATCCAAACTTCTCTTCCAGGTCTGAGGGCAGCTCTGTGGTGGGTACCAAAGGCTGGCTCTGGTAGTGAAGGTGGGTATTGAGGTCAGCTCTGGGGTAGGGGGGTCGTGAAGGTGGGCACTGGAGGCAGCTCTGGGGTTGGTAGTGAAGGCTGGCTCTGGTAGTGAAGGCGGGCACTGGAGGCAGCTCTGGGGTTGGTAGTGAAGGCTGGCTCTGGTAGTGAAGGCGGGCACTAAAGGCTGGGTCCAGGGGGGGTTGGGGGTAGCGAAGGCAGGCACTGAAGGCTGGCTCTGGTAGTGAAGGTGGGTATTGAAGTCAGCTCTGGGGTGGGGGGGTTCGTGAAGGCAGGCACTGAAGACTGGCTCTGGGGGGTGGGGTTAGGCAGTTGGTGGAGGCAGACACTGAAGACTGCTTTAAGGTGGGTACTAAAGGCTGGCTCTAGTAGTGAAGGTGGGTATTGAATATAGCTGTGGGGTGGGGTGGGGGGGGGGGTCGTGAAGGCAGGCACTGAAGGCTGGCTCTGGGGGGTGGGGTTGGGCAGTTGGTGGAGGCAGACACTGAAGGCTGGCTATGGTACTGAAGGTGGGTATTGAAGTCAGCTCTGGGGTGGGGGGGCCGTGAAGGCAGCTCTGGGGTGGGTACCGAAGGCTGCCTTTGGTAGTGAAGGCGGGCACTGTGGGCACTAAAGGCTGGGTTCGGGGGGGGGGGTGGTTGGGGGTCAGTAGTGAAGGCAGGCACTGAAGGCAGCTCTGGGGTGGGTACTAAAGGCTGGCTCTGGGGCGGGTTAGTAAAGGCGGGCACTGAAGGCAGCTCTGGGGTGGTTACTGAAGACTGGCACTGGAGGGTGGGGTTGGGCAGTTAGTGGAGGCAGACAGGCTGGCTCGGGGGGGGGCGGTCGTGAAGGCAGCTCTGAGGGCAGGTAGTGAAGGGGGGCACTGAAGGCATCGCTGGGGGTGGGTACTGAAGGCCAGTACTGGGGGGTGGGTAGCAAAGGGCGGCTCTGGGGTGGGTGCTCAGCCTCCCTCTGCTGATATTTCCCTGTGATAGTTTGTATCCCAGCTCCACCCAGAAGGCCATAACGGGGTCACCACACTATCAGATAGCTTGGTCAGGATTAAGAGGGGGGTGGGGGGCTGCCATTGGCGTCTTGTTTTGGTCATCCTGGTCCTGACTTCACTACCTTGTGAGCCACTGAACTGCAACAAGCTTGTAAATCGGGAACTTCACCTACCACCTTTTATATATAAAAATTATTTAAAGTGGTTGTATACCCTTTTTTTGATTTTTCACTACAGGTAAGCCTATAATAAGGTTTACCTGTAAGTATAAATAATATCTCCGAAACCTGTACGGTTTAGGAGATATTCCCCTCGCAATGCGCCGCTGATTGCAGCGGTGCATGCGCAGGGGGGATTCTCGGCTAAAGGACCGGCAGCCGCCGGACCTTGCCGAATTGAAAACTCCCATCTCCCAAAACTTCCGCATTCGCGGGAGTGACGACATCGCCACTCCAGCCAATCACAGCGCTGGAGTGGCGATACCCAGAAGACACGCCAGGCAAGATGACATCTCACCTTGTTCCGAGGTAAGTATTTCATAATGAGCTAGTATGTGGTGCATACTAGCTCATTATGGCTTTTGCCTTGCAGGAGTAAAAAAAAAAAAAAATGTACATTCGGCTGTACAACCGCTTTAAATATATTATCTTCATATATACAAAGTTTACAACCTACCCGTCCTTTACCCATTTGACCTTCCTGCTGTGCCAATTTTTTTTTTACTTCTATTTCAGGGATCATGAAACTACGGCCCTCCAGCTGTTGTAGAACTACACATCCCATGAGGTGTTGTAACACACTGACATTCACAGACATGACCGGGTATGATGGGAATTGTAGTTCCTGAACTGGAGGGCCGTAGTTTGAAGACCCGTGCTCTATTTTTTCATCATAAGAGATGTAGGTGCTCCCTCTAGTGGCCATCTGCTGTAATATGTAAGAATAAAGGTGTGCACAGCAGGTGATAGTCTAATGTCTGATGCATAAAATATACATTTTATATATATATAAATAATTATATTAATGAAGAATTCCAGTTATAGATATTTTTTTACATAATTACTTTGGATTACCTTGGACCAATACAATTATGATGGGATCCCTCTGCAAGCTGAAATCACTGAATTAGACACTGCTACTACATCTCTACTACGGTGATCCCAACTAGCTTCCTGAGTGCCATGTCAGGGGGGGGGGGGGGTGCCCCCCCCCCCCCTGGGCATGGGCATCATTTTAGAGATTATTCACCGAGAAAATGCAAAGCTAAGAATTATCTGAATGGATGAGGGTGAGATTGTGACATCACTGCCCCGCCTCTCACCTCATCCAATCAAGGAATGCTTAGCTTTGCATTTTTTCATTGAATGCAATCTCTGAATAGTGCCTGGGCTCAGCGGCCGACCTTCTGTGTTCAGTAAGCAGCAGGGGCGGACTGACAACGCATGGAGCCCCGGGGCAATAGAAGATTATGGGGCCCCGGGCTTACAGATGGCCACCACGCCAGGTGGCAGTACAGAGGCAGGGCAGCTAAAATCTCAGTATTTTCATATCAAATGTCGGTTTCGGACATATCGGGGACAGATGTAAAAAAAAAAAGATTTTCACACACTGTCCCTGGTTTTACTGAGCCTGGCAACCCTGATGGGGCCCCCTAGTGGCATGGGGCCCTCGGGCAGTGCCTCTGGTAAGCAGCAGCTTGGTATGGGACCTGGAAGCTAGTGGAGATCACTGTAGTAGCGGTGTAGTAGCAGTGTCTATACAGTGATTTGCAGCTACTAGCGGGATACCACAGGTATGTTGTATACAGGGTCCAGGGTGGCACAATGTAACTGTAATAATATCCAGAGTTGGAATTCTTCTTAGAAAAAGTAGAAATTTAAAGGGGGTTGTAAAGGATTCCCCCCCCCCCCCTAAATATCTTCCTTTACCTTAGTGCAGTCCTCCTTCACTTACCTCATCCTTCTATTTTGCTTTTAAATGTCCTTATTTCTTCTGAGAAATCCTCACTTCCTGTTCTACCGTCTGTAACTCCACACAGTAATGCGAGGCTTTCTCCCTGGTGTGGAGTGTCGCGCTCGCCCCCCCTCCCTTGGACTACAGGAGAGTCAGGACACCCACTAACACACAGCTCCTTTCTCTATCTGCAACATAGAGAGCGTCCTGACTCATGTAGTCCAAGGGAGGGGACAAGCACGACACTCCACACCAGGGAGAAAGCCTCGCATTACTGTGTGAAGTTACAGACAGAAGAACAGGAAGTGAGGATTTCTCAGAAGAAATAAGGACACATAAAAGCAAAATGGAAGGATGGGGTAAGTGAAGGAGGACTGCACTGAGGGAAAGGAGGATATTTAGGGGAAAAATAATTGTACCTTTACAATCCCCCCTTTAGGCCCCAGCATGGCAAAAATAGTTGAATGTGTTTTACAAAAGTGGATAAATGTGACCCATTGTCACCATGCACAGCACATACACCCCCCACAATGGAGGGGATGACTCCGGAACAAATCCTAGAAAATGAATGTCTGAACGTCAACCAAACGAATGGAAGAGCCTCCAAGACGTGGGGATGACGGGGACACCTGAAGAAGGGGTTATATCTGTCTCTTCACTGAAACTTGTGTAATAAAAATTGAATTGCAACTCTATTTTTTTTTGTTTTGGGGGGGTGGAGTGTGGAAGGTTTGGAGACCTCTGTCAGGTTTTTATTCCCTTCTGGAGAGACATCATGGTGGACACATCGGACACTATTTTGGGACCTTTCACATTTATACAGCGATCAGTGCTATAAAAATGCACGTTACTGTATACATGTGACTGGCAGCGAAGGGGTTAACCACTAGGAAGGCTAAGTGTCCTAGGGAGTGATTCTAACTGTTAGGGGGCGTGGCTACGAGTGACATCACTGATCGCTGTTCGCGATGACAGGGAAAAATTTGATAAGTGACATGTCACTAGGCACACCGGGGAGATGTTGTGTCTATACTTCCCTCTCTCCCCATTCTCCAGCTCTGTGACCCGATCGCGGGACACCGGCGGACATTGAGTCCGTGGGTCCCGTGGGCATGGAGCTTGCGGGAGGAGCACGCTCGCCCGCACGGCGGGAATTTCAAAGTGACGTAAATATACGTTACTTTGCCCAGACGTGCCATTCTGTCGGTCGTTAACTGGTTAACCACTTAAGACCCGGACCTTTAGGCAGCTAAAAGACCCGCCCAGGTTTTGCGATTCGGCACTGCGTCGCTTTGACAATTGCGCGGTCGTGCGACGTGGCTCCCAAACAAAATTGGCGTCCCTTTTTCCCCACAAATGGAGCTTTCTTTTGGTGGTATTTGATCACCTCTGCGGTTTTTATTTTTTGCGCTATAAACAAAAATAGAGCGACAATTTTGAAAGAAATGCAATGTTTTTTTACTTTTTGCTAAAATAAATATCCCCCAAAAATATATAAAAAAACATTTTTTTTCCTCAGTTTAGGCCGATACGTATTCTTCTACATCGTTTTGGTAAAAAAAAATCGCACTAAGCGTTTATCGGTTGGTAAAATGTATAGTGTTTACAAAATAGGGGATAGTTTTATTGCATTTTTATTATTATTTTTTTATTACTACTAATGGTGGCGATCAGTGAATTTTTTTTTGTGACTGCAACATTATGGCAGACACTTTGGACAATTTTGACACATTTTTGGTACCATTGTAATTTTCACAGCAGAAAATGCATTGTTTATTGTGAAAATGACAATTGCAGTTTGGGAGTTAACCACAAGGGGGCGCTGAAGGGGTTATGTGTGACCTAATGTGTGTTACTAACTGTAGGGGGGGTGTGGCTGTAGGTGTGACGTCATTGATTGTGATTCCCTATGTAAGGGAACACACAATCAATGCGGGCGCCACAGTGGAGAACGGGGAAGCCGTGTTTACACACAGCTCTCCCCATTCTTCAGCTCCGCAGCAATCAAGTCTGCGAGTCCCGCAGCTTCGGACCGGGTCGCTTGCACGCAACCCCACGGCTGGGCTTAAAGGGCCCAGATATGTGGATGTGCCCAGCCGTGCCATTCTGCCGACGTATATCGGTGTGAAGGGGTCCTTAAAGGGGTTAAAGCGCCTGCGCAAGAGAAAACATGGCCTGTTGGGGGTACTTGAGGACAGGGTTGGGAACCTCCTGCTCTAAGTGACTGTATAAGACTTCCTGTGCACCTTAATGGTTGATGTGTTTCCACTGGAGAGATCTCCTGTCAGGTTAAATCTCTCCAAGTGCAAAAACACAATAAAACCCGACAGGGGCTCCAACCCTTCCCTTATCCAATGGAAATAATGTTCAGCCAATATTGGGCTTCACACACATCCCTCCATGTACAGACAGGTGATAGAATTACAAAATAACGGGAATACTCACAGTCCCAGCGGAGAGGTCGGCCAGCGATGGGCCTGTAGCGGGAAAACGCTCCATAGTAGACAGGACACCGAGGGGGTCATCATGACTATGACATCACTAAGCCACACCTTCCCTTTCATCACTTTACTGGCTCGGATTGGTTGTTGCGACCGGCAGGCCCTCCTCTCCCTCCAGTCCACGCCCTGTGTGAGCTCCAGCGCCACCTAGCCGTTCTTCTTCCACGTAGCCTTGGGCATAGGTTTACCCACAATGGCGGCCTGCCTTCCACAATGGCGGCCTTCCTTCCACAATGGCGGCCTTCCTTCCACAATGGCGGCCTGCCTTCCACAATGGCGGCCTGCCTTCCACAATGGCGGCCTTCCTTTATACCTTAAAGATTCTAGAAGGAAAAAAAGTGTTTTTTCTGCCAACAGCTACCCGTCTTCCAGTCATTCCACCATTAGGAAATAAATAGCAACTTCTGATTTTCTTGGGGGACCTCAACACCTTTTGTGTCTGAATGACAGGTCCTCTTTACACCTTATACATGCGTTGTAATCCCACCATTGTCAACTCAGGTGCTGCACCCTGATGGGGGACATAAACCTCGTACATAACCATTCCTGACCTTTCACCAACGTTGCTGGTTATTGGGTGAAGACCTTTCCTGAAAGAATAGTAGAGGCGGAGCTCTGGGGGGGTAGCCAGACAACTGGTATTTTCAGATGGAGGTTTGCCTCTCTATGTCTCTCACTAAAGGCTTCCTTTAAAGCTGAACTCCATTGCAGCCACATCAGATATTAATCCAGATTAAGTAGTGGTGACATCACTGTGCTGTACATAGAGCAGAGCTGTGGGAGGGGCCCATCAGGCTCCACCCACTACAGGAGGGGCAGAGACAAGACCAGTCCCCCTGCACACGGAGAGAGCAGAGCTGTGGGAAGGGGGCCATCAGGCTCCACCTACTACAGGAGGGGGCTGGGATAATACCAGTCCCCCTGCACACGGAGAGAGCAGAGCTGTGGGAGGGGCCCAGTGACGGGACAAGGTCATCGAGTGCCCCGGGGAAATGTACCTCCCCCGAGGTGTATACGTATTATGTGTAAAAAAATAAATAAAAAATCCCCCCCCCCCCCTAAAAAAAGCGAGTACTGATCTGCATGCTTATCCCCCCAGCATAATTTCCCCCTCCTCCCAGTACAAATCTTCTCTCCTGCTGGAATCCCCCCTCGCAGCTCTTTGACTCCCCCCCATAATAAAATGCCCCCCACCTAAAAAACAAAAAAAAAACCCTCCTAGCACAAATCCTCTACCCCTAGTACACACCTTCTCCCCCCACTCCAAACCCCCCTCCTAGCACAAATCTTTGACCCCCCTTCACCCAAATCCTCCATCACAAATGCCCCCCTCAAAAAAAAAAAAAAACACCCTCCTAGCACAAATCCTCTACCCCTAAAATTTCCACTCCGAGTACACATCTCCCACACTCCAAAATTCCCCCTCCCAGCTCAAATCTTTTTCCAATTGCCCCCCCAATCCCCCCTCCCAGCACACATCTTCCCCCAATCCTCCCCCTCCTAGCACAAATCTTCCCTCAATCCCCCCCTAGCAAAAATCTTTTGCCCCCACCCAGCACTAATTCTCCCCCTTAATCCCCCTCCCAGCACCAATTACCCCCCCCAGCACAAATATTCCCTCAGTACCCCCCCTAGCAAAAATCTCCCCCCCACCCAGCACTAATTCTCCCCCCCCTAGCAAATATCTGCCCCCCAACCCCCCTCCTGCAAAAATCTTACCCCCCCCCCCAATCTTCCCTCCAAGCAAAAAAATATTTTATTCTTCTCCATTCCCCCTCCCAACACAAATCTTCCTAAATTAGCGGCCCCCAGCCCAAAATATTCCTCCTAAAACAATACTAACAAGAACAATGTCGCACCCCAAATCTCCCCCCCCACCCCCCCAGATTACTGCACAGATCTGGAAGGAGACACATGGCCAATGGATTTGGATATTATTTCTTTAGTCCGGAGTTCAGCTTTAGCCCCGGTTCACACCAGTGTGATTTGTCATGCAATTTAACAGTTCAAAAATCGCATGTTGACTCGCATCCCATTGTCGCCAACGGAACCGTTCAAATTGTTGCAACTCAACTCAACATTACTACTGCTATTTCATTGCGACTTCCATTAAATGAAGTTGCAAGTCTTAAAGCAGAACTTCAGTCATTTTCTTTCATCTTTCCATCTATTAAATGTCCTGCCCTTGTTGTTGTTGTTTTTAACTTTGGATAGTAAAACATTTTTTTTTTCCTGCCAGTAAATCCCTTATACAGCCCACTTACTGCTTCCTTATACAGCCCCTTCCTTATACAGCCCACTCCCTGCTTCCTTATACAGCCCACTTCCTGTTTCCTTATACAGCTCACTTCCTGTTTCCTTATACAGCTCACTTCCTGTTTCCTTATACAGCCCACTTCCTGTTTCCTTATACAGCCCACTTCCTGTTTCCTTATACAGCCCACTTCCTGTTTCTTGTCTGGTCATTAGCCTAGGTGAGTGACGTGAATCTTGGCACCCCTGATGTTTTGGAACTTCACTTCCCATGATGCTCCTGCACTCTGCAGTGTAGATGAGAATCATGGGAAATGTAGTTCCAAACCATCTGGGGTGCCATGGTTCACCATCAATGGCCTAGGCTTATGACATCATGCACAGCGCTCTCTTACTCTTGTGAGCGTTTGCCAGGAATGGAGGGGGGGGGGTTATAGGAGGGCCAATGAGAGCTGCAGAGCTGGAGGTGTGCCTCTGTGTAAATCCAGGAAGTGAACAGTTAGGCCCACAGTTAAAATGGCTGCAGTCAGACTCGGCGGAGGGAGATTTCTGCAGCATATTTGGCAAGTACAGGCAGGGCCGATACGCCCTATAGGCTCACTATGCAAGCCGCTTAGGGCCCCGCAAAGCGGCGGAGGGAAACCCAAATTACTAGAGGCCCCGCCTGGTGAGAAGTAATTTTCAGCCACTCACACCCCCCCCCCTCCCCCCTCCCTTCTCAACTTTAATGTGACACAGGGTTTGACAAATTTGCTTGGGATCTAGGAGCCAGCTAAAAAAGTTAGGAGCCAGAAAACGCGCCCCGTCCCACCAAGCTCGCGTGCAGAAGCGAACGCAAACGTAAGTAGCGCCGGCATATGTAAACGGTATTCAAACCACACATGTGAGGTATCTCCGCGATCGTTAGAGCGAGAGCAATAATTCTAGCTCTAGACCTGTAGAATTTTTTAAACATCGCCTATGGAGATTTTAAAGGGTAAAAGTTTGTCGCCATTCCACGAGCGGACGCAATTTTGAAACGTGACATGTTGGGTTTCAATTTACTTGGCATAACATTATCTTTCACAATTCCCGGGCCTGCGACGACCAGTAATTGAGGCCGCGGCTTTGCGGCCTACTAGGCTGCAAAGCCGCGGCCTCAATTAGCGGCGGGCGCCAGGTCACAATTTCTTGACGCAATTGCGACCTGGAGCCCGGATTTTGTCGAGCCCTGATGTGACATGTCATTTTGCTTAGGGCCCCAGGGAGGTCAGGATCGGCACCGAGTACAGGATGAAGATGTTTTTATAACAAATTATGTGACTGCAGTTCCTCTTTAATGAAATCGAAGGTAAATCGCACAATTTCAAAGCCGCTCTGGTGTGAATCAAAGACGGTTTTCTTCCCTTTTTTTAAATTTTTTAGGATAAACATGGAGGAGTTAGAGCTGTGACCCCCCTCCCCCTGCTCTTTCCAACACAACAATATCATAGAGTTTCCTCTGACTTCCTGCTGGGTCCTCCTGCACAGGAAGTGAGGGAAAATCCCCCTGCAGTAAGAACCTGTCAGGGGTAAACCCCCTCCACACATTAAAAAAACACTATAAAAGAAAATGTTCAGCCCCTGCTCCTCCCTTTATTTAAAAATGTTTAGGATAAACAGGGAGGAGTCAGAGCTGTGACCCCCTCCCCCTGCTCACAAAAATATCATAGAGTTTCCTCTGACTTCCTGTTGGATCCTTCTGCACAGGAAGTTAGGGGAAAATCCCCCAGCAATAAGAACCCGGGGGTTCAGGGGTTCAACCCCCTCCATACATCAAAAAAACACTATAAAAGAAAATTTTCAGCCCCTGCCGGAATATAAATGCCCCCCCCCCCCCTATGACCTCAATAGCCCACATGGGTGTTTCTTTTATACACAAAACAACGTGCACCAATCATATGGCGGTTATCATAAAAAATAAATCATTTATGCATCGGCCCTTCACAACGCTCACTGGGAATATACAGAGTATAGTTATGTACATAAACGCTGCAGTGACCCACCACCGGCATCGGCTTTGTAAAGAGTTCATTTATCATCTGTTACAAAATATAAATATTTCTCATCCACCTCTATAAGATTCTATTGGATAGACACAGAGAGCAATAATAACATCAGCAGGTAATATGGAACAGTAACAACGTCCTCCGATTAGGATCCGCCCCCTTTTTCAAGCGATTGGCCTGCGTTTTTCCACATCCAGCCCTGTAGAGGGCGACGGTTGTCCACAGGTCATGTGACGTGTCTGCCGACCCCCGAGGGGGTTCCTCTTGGGGCATGAAGTGCATTAAAAGTGGCATATTGTGTCCCCCCCCCCCCCAGTCCAACCAATCGGAATACAACGGGAGGGTGGCCCCGCCCCCCCAAGCAAGCGCATTCTACGCCACAGAAGCCGGAAAGGAAATTCGTCCATCATGACGTCACCTCAGAGTGCGGGGGCTGGGCTGGCCCATTCAGTGTACAGTGGAGGTGCATCCGGCGTTAGTAGAAGCGCCCCCGCTCCCCGCGCCGAGACGATCAACGAGAAGTTTTTTTTTCTTCAGTGTAAAAACAATTAAAAGGTTTCCCCAGTGCATCAGTTAAGACCCGCCCCCTCGGAGCCGGGTGAGAACTATTATAAAGTGTACCTGTCATGAGTGTCTCAAACTGCCAAGCACATGTGCACAGGTATGAACCTTCGCATGGCCACCCCTCAGCTAGGCTGGGATTTGGGGGGGGGGGGGCCTTTTCTTTATTTGCTCCTAACCTATATGGATGGGCTCTTGTAAGGTTTTAGGGACCCAAGGCAAGGAAAGTAGGTTAAAAAAAAATGCGACATATATTCTTTGGATCTCAGCTCATTCATTTCTATTGGGGGGTCAGAGCCCTTTTCTTAAAAAATAAAAATAAAATAAAAGAAGCTTTGATCAGTCCCACATGTTACTGACCAGCTGTCTATAGCAGCATCTCCCCGATCCACCGGTCCATCTCAGTCCGCAATATGGACTTCACACAGCACAGCTCGCCAATATGAGTCAATGAGCTGAGAGCGCCAGAGCCCCTCCGCCCATCAGTGAATAGAACATCAGGGACTGTGCCAGACCAGAACTACTACACGGCTCTGTATCAGTTACAGAGTGAGGGGTCCAGACCTAGCACAGCCCCTGACCCTCCAATCACATGTGGGCTGCAGAGTGATGGGTCCAAGCCAAGTAAAGCCTTTGGCCTCCCATCACACGTGAGCTGCAGAGCAAGAGGTCAAGGCCAAGCACAGCCCTAGACCTCACACAGCGCCTGACTCTCCAATCACATGTGATCTGCAAAATGAGGGGCCTAGGCCAAGCACAGCCTTAGACCCTCCAATCACACGGGAGCTGCCAAGTGATGGGTACAGGACCTCATAGAGCCCTTGGCCTCCCATCACATGTGAATTGCAGAGTGATAGCTCCAAAGACTCGTACAAGCCATTGGTCTTCCATCACATGCAAGTTGCATATTGAGGGGTCCAGGGACTCATAAAGCCCTTAGCCTCCCACCATGTGCAAGCTGCAAAGTGAGGTGTCCAGGGCCTCATACAGCCCTTGGCCTCCCATTGTGTGAGCTGTACAGTGAGAAGTTCAGGCCTCACACAGTCCTTGACCTACCACTTGTTCCTAAAGATAGGACACTGGGGGACGGGTGGAGAGAACGAGGTAACAGACTGCCCAAAAATTAAAATTGAGCAATTTCATAATGCCCTACAATACAGCTCTGTTGACAGGTACACTTTAACTGTCTTTCTAAGAGTAATGCCTTTATAAATTTATATATATATAGCTATATACAGGGAGTAACTAATCCATTCACAAACCACACGCATACATTTTACAGATGTGCCTATATACATCCATACATAGGACCCTCCCACGCCAACAAACGCTCATTAGGACCCTCCCACGCTCAAAGGACCCTCCCACGCCAACAAGCGCTCATTAGGACCCTCCCACGCTCAAAGGACCCTCCCACGCCAACGAACGCTCATAGGACCTTCCCACGCTCAAAGGACCCTCCCACGCCAACAAACGCACGTAGGACCCTCCCACGCTCAAAGGACCCTCCCACGCCAACGAACGCTCATAGGAAAACACTCAAACCTGTAGACACTTCAGGTCAAGTCCAAAGATTTCTCGAGTGCAAATCACAAAGAAAAGAAAGTCCCCGGGACGAGAGGCTGCGGTGTCAGTCCAGCCCGGTGCACACACTCGGCGGCGGTCGGCGCTCGTGCCGGTGTTTCCGGACCGCGGCAGAGAAGTAACAGTATAAAGGTTCTCCATGACCTCCAGATCTGCAGCACACGTCCTCCTGTCCTGAGAAATCCCAAATCCTTCCAGAACCTTCAGATCTTCTCTTTGGGTTGTGCCTTATCTGTTGGGGGGAAAACGGGACACAAAACTCATTAATCAATCAGCCAATCAATGTATTCCCTCCACACAACCCCAGTAATGTAATTTCCTGCTCCTGAGAGCAGTCAAGTTTTAGGCATTTCCTGCAATAGGAATTTCACTTTTTATTATTACATTTGTTACGTTCCATTAGTTGTGATGCGGCATTCGTTATTTCAGATAATTCGTATTCGTTATGTTCACTAACTTTTTCCAATTCCTACAATTCTATAGTTAGTAATAGTTAGGGCCCTTTCACACTAGCGGACAAACGGTCCGCTCATTACAAGTCCGTTTACGGACTTGTAATGGGTCCCTATGGGAGCGGATCCGTTAGCGGATGATGCATCCGCTAACGTCCGCTCGACCCGCATCCGTTTTTGCGGACGGAAGAATGTCCTATTTTTCTTCCGTCCGGCCAAACGGATCGGATGCAAACGGACAGACGGTCCGTTTCCATCCGACTCCCCATAGGGGAGAGCGGAGGAGAGACGGGGCGGTCCCTGCATAGTGTGCGGGGACCGCCCCGTCCGCCCGACAGCTCAGCGGAGACCCCCCGCTGAGCTGACGGACACACGGAGCGGACCGAAAAACGGACCGCTCCGTGTGTAAGGACCCTTAAGCTATTATTAGTTGAGAAAGGACTTAATAACCACGGGCAAACCAACTTATCATTAGCACCACATCCGTTAGTTGAATAGATAAGGAGGGATTAACCGCTTGTCCACGGGAGGACGTCATATGACGTCCTCCACTTTGTGTGAGGATATCTGAATGATGGGTGCAGCTACAGGCATCATTCAGATATTGCCGTCTTCAGCCACCGATTCTGTGCACCATAGGAATGATCAAATCGGCGGTTCCACCGCTTGATTGTTCTTATAGACAGCAGGAGGGGACGCCCCCCCCCTCCCCATCCAGTGCTTCTCCGGGCTCTCCCGTGCCATCGGGGGCCCGGAGAGCGAATCGGCCGGCGCTCGCTGGTGAAGCATAGAGATGACTGGTGACCAGATGGTCATCAGTCATCTCTATGACCGTCGGAGGCCCGGGGCGCGACGTGATGACGTCACACCCGGTACCCGGAAGTAAACAAAGCCGCAATCGCGGCTGTCGGCATGTGATCAGTGATTGTTTTTTCACCGATTTCATGGTTGTAAGGCTGTAGGAGAGATGCAAGGTCTTATTGACCCCCCCCGCATCTCTCCATAAAGAGGACCTGTCACACTGATTTCTATTGCAAGGGATGTTTACATTCCTTGTAATAGGAATAAAAGTGATCACTTTTGGTAGCAGATAAGATTTTAAGGGGTAAAAAGTAAAAAAAAATGTTAGCGCGTGCAACAATTCTAGCACTAGACCTCCTCTGTAACTCGAAAATAGTAACCTGGAAAAAATGTTAAAGCGTCGCCTATGGAGATTTTTAAGTACCGAAGTTTGGCGCCATTCCACGAGTGCGCGCAATTTTAAAGAGTGACATGTTGGGTATCTATTTAGTCGGAGTAACTTCATCTTTCACATTATACAAAAAAATTGGGCTAACTTTACTGTTTTGTTATTCTTTCATTCATGAAACCGTTTTTTTCCCCCAAAAAAGGGCGTTTGAAAAATTATTGCGCAAATACCGTGCGAGAAAAAAAAGTTGCAATGACCGCCATTTTATTCCCTAGGGTGTCTGCTAAAAAATATATATATATATATATATATAATGTTTGGGGGTTCTGATGAATTTTCTAGCAAAAAAATTGTGATTTTTACATGAAGGAGAGAAGTGCCAGAATAGGCCCGGTGGACAAGTGGTTGAATAGGATTTTTTAGGTGCAATATAAGGTCTTTTTTTTTTATTTAAAAGACAAAGTAAAAACTCTGGGGACCCTGATGTAAGATGGTGACTTTGGGGTCCCTGGTGTAAGGGGGAATTCTAGGGTTCCTGATTTAAGAAAGGGGGGGACTCTGGGAACCCCGATTTAAGTAGAGGGGCTCTGGGGAACCCTGAAATAAGAGGGGCTATGGGGGAACCTAATGTAAGAAGGGACTTTGGGATCCTAATGTAAGGGGAGAATTGGGGACCCTAATGAAAGTGGGGTCTCATGTATGGGAAAACTCTGGGGACCCTAAATTTAAGGAGGGAGAACTCTGGGGAACCTGATGTAAACGATCAATGACTATGGGAACACTGATGACAAAAAGGAGGGACAGTGATGTAAGGGGGTGACTTTGGGGACCCTAATGAGAGGGGGACTCTGATGTAAGGGGGAATTCTAGGGTCCCCGATTTAAGGAGGGAAGCCTCTGGGAACCCTGATTTAAGGGGAGAATCTGGGGAACCTGACTAAAGGAGAGGGGCTCTGTAGGACCCTGAAGTAAGAGGGGCTATGGGGACCCTAATGTAAGAAGGGACTTTGGGATCCTAATGTAAATGGAGAATTGGGGACCCTAATGAAAGTGGGGTCTCTGATGTATGGGCAAACTGTGGGGACCCAATTTTAAGGTGGGAGAACTCTGGGGACCCTGATGTCAACGATGAATGACTCTGAGGACACTGAGGCAGGGAGGACTCTGAGGACCCTAATAAAAGGGGTAAACTCTGTTGTAAAGGGGTCAGACCCAGAGCTAAAGCTTTGTAAGGGGCCCCACAATTTCTGATGGCTGCCTCTCATGGCTGGACCCAATGCTGCAGATAATAATAAATAATAAAGCTGCCCATGCTGTGTGATGGTCTCTTCCATGGGATGGATGTTAGCAAAGCCGCCGTGTGACGTGTGTCGGTGACGCTCGCCATCCCGCAGTGATGCTTTCATTCACGCTGTTCGAGTTACTGGCGAGTTTTCTACACACGTAAAACCACAAAGCCGGCCGCGCCCAGCCGAGTCTCCTCTCACTTCCTCACAGCAAACAAACATTCCCTCTGACTACACAGAGGACTCTCCGATCATTCAGGGGGGGGGGGGGGGGGGGGGAGGGTGAGAGGAAACACAGGCAATTTTTAAAAGGGCGACTGCCTTTTTTGTTTAGCTTTGGATGGGAATTAGTATATATCGCAGCCAAATCATTATCTCGACTAGTCACCTGACCTCATCCCTACTAGTCACCTGACCTCATCCCTACTGGCCACCTGACCTCATCCCTACTGGCCACCTGACCTCATCCCTACTGGCCACCTGACCTCATCCCTACTGGCCACCTGACCTCATCCCTACTGGCCACCTGACCACATCCCTACTGGCCACCTGACCACATCCCTACTGGCCACCTGACCACATCCCTACTGGCCACCTGACCACATCCCTGCTGGTCACCTGACCACATCCCTGCTGGTCACCTGACCTCATCCCTACTGGTCACCTGACCTCATCCCTACTGGTCACCTGACCTCATCCCTACTGGTCACCTGACCTCATCCCTACTGGTCACCTGACCTCATCCCTACTGGTCACCTGACCTCATCCCTACTGGTCACCTGACCTCATCCCTACTGGTCACCGGACCTCATCCCTACTGGTCACCGGACCTCATCCCTACTGGTCACCTGACCACATCCCTACTGGTCACCTGACCACATCCCTACTGGTCACCTGACCACATCCCTACTGGTCACCTGACCACATCCCTACTGGCCACCTGACCACATCCCTACTGGCCACCTGACCACATCCCTACTAGTCACCTGACCACATCCCTACTAGTCACCTGACCTCATCCCTACTGGTCACCTGACCTCATCCCTACTGGTCACCTGACCTCATCCCTACTGGTCACCTGACCTCATCCCTACTGGTCACCTGACCTCATCCCTACTGGTCACCTGACCTCATCCCTACTGGTCACCTGACCTCATCCCTACTGGTCACCTGACCTCATCCCTACTGGTCACCTGACCACATCCCTACTGGTCACCTGACCACATACCTACTAGTCACCTGACCACATCCCTACTAGTCACCTGACCACATCCCTACTAGTCACCTGACCTCAAACCTACTAGTCACCTGACCTCATCCCTACTAGTCACCTGACCTCATCCCTACTGGTCACCTGACCTCATCCCTACTGGTCACCTGACCTCATCCCTACTGGTCACCTGACCTCATCCCTACTGGTCACCTGACCTCATCCCTACTGGTCACCTGACCTCATCCCTACTGGTCACCTGACCACATCCCTACTGGTCACCTGACCACATCCCTACTGGTCACCTGACCACATCCCTACTGGTCACCTGACCACATCCCTACTGGTCACCTGACCACATCCCTACTGGTCACCTGACCTCATCCCTACTGGTCACCTGACCTCATCCCTACTGGTCACCTGACCTCATGCCTACCGGTCACCTAACCTCATGCCCACCAATCACCTGACCTCATGCCTACCGCTGCCCCACCAAGACAAGGTAAGTGCCGGGCGGGCAGGGGATGCACAGTGGCAGCATTTGATGGGCACAGTAGAGGCAACTGATGGGCACAGTAGAGGCAACTGATGGGAACACTGGCAGCAATTGGTGAACACGGTAGTGGCAATTGATGGGCACACTGGTGGCAATTGATGGGCACACGCAGGGGTGAACTGACAACCCACGAGGCCCCCCGGGCAATAGAAGATTATGGGGCCCCTGGGTTTACAGATGGCCACCACGCCAGGAGGAAGTGCAGAAAAAACACAGATTTTTACATACTGTCCCTGGTTTTATTGAGCCTGGCAACCCTGATGGGCCCCCCTTGTGGCATGGGGCCCTCGGGCAGTGCCTGAAAGTCCCAATGGTCAGTCCACCCCTGGGCACGGTGGTGGCAATTGATGGGCACGGTGGTGGCAATTGATGGGCACGGTGGCTGCATTTGACAGGCACAGTGGCTGCATTTGACGGGCACAGTGGCTGCATTTGACGGGCACAGTGGCTGCATTTGACGGGCACAGTGGCTGCATTTGACGGGCACAGTGGCTGCATTTGACGGGCACAGTGGCTGCATTTGACGGGCACATTGGTTGAAATTAATGGGCACAGTAGCTGCGCTTGATGGTTTTTTTTCAGTTTGTTTGTGCCCCCCAAAAATTTTGAGCACCAGCCGCCACTGGGTTAGGGCATCATTAAAAATTCCTCCCAGCTCCCACCCAACCCATGTTTAGTAATAATGGCCTCCTAGGTCCCAGGGTGGCGTCCGCACACGTCTATCCCCAAGTATAATCTATGAACCGCAATGCTTCCAATACCATATAGTGTCCTGCCAACTAGAATAATACCCAATGACTCAGAAAGGAAGACCTACAGAGGAAGGCAAGCCATGGAAGGGTTGCCCAGCAGCTCTGTCTGCACGTAAAGTTGTCTCTCACCTTCCAGTGGCCCCGCGGCATTATCCGCCACCTGCGTTATGGAGAACCGGGACACGGCAGTCGGAGACACGCTGAACCTGGAGAGCTGAACGGGCAGCGCCGGCTTCTGGACGGGCTCCGGGGTTCTGTTCACTTCCGTGTTCAACATGGCTGGTGAGAGCGAGGTGACAAAGGAGCTTTTCACAGGTTTAACATGCAACTCGCCGGTCCATCCAAAGCTGCCATCTGTCAGGGGAGAAAATATAGTGAGAGTGTGACCTGCCGCAAAACAGGCGATATGTACACAGGTATGACATGAAAGAACGATCGACTAGAACCTCTCACCTAGTGCTCACATTAGGGGCCAAATAGGCAAACGTAGACCGGAACGCACACCCCCCCTTCTCACCAGGCACAGACAGGGCAGCGTTTTCACTGTACAGGATCTGCCAAGAAGTGCAGTTGCCAGTGCTAGGCTTTCTAGCCCACAGTGCCAGCGCTAGGCTGTCTAGCCCACAGTGCCAGGGTTTCTAGCCATAGTGCCAGTGCTAAGCTTTCTTTCTAGCCCACAGCGCCAGTGGTAGGCTTTCTACCCCACAGAGCCAACGTTAGGCTTTCTATCCCACTGCGCCAGTGCTAGGCTTTCTATTCCACCCCACACATTGCTAGTCCTCCTAACCCACAGTGCTAGGCTTTCTAGCCCACAGTGCCAGTGCTAGTCCCCCTAGCCCACAGTTCCAGTGCTAGCCCACAGTGCCAGGCTTTCTACCCCACAGAGCCAGCGCTAGGCTTTCTACCCCACGGTGCCAGTGCTAGGCTTTCTATTCCGCCCCACACATTGTTAGTCCTCCTAGCCCACACTGCCAGTGCCAAGCTTTCTAACCCACAGTGCCAGTGCCAGGCTTTCTAACCCACAGTGCCAGTGCCAGGCTTTCTAACCCACAGTGCCAGTGCTAGTCCTCCTAGCTCACAGTGCCAGTGCTAGGCTTTCTACCCCACGGTGCCAGTGCTAGGCTTTCTATTCCGCCCCACATATTGTTAGTCCTCCTAGCCTACACTGCCAGTGCCAGGCTTTCTAACCCACAGTGCCAGTGCCAGGCTTTCTAACCCACAGTGCCAGTGCTAGTCCTCCTAGCTCACAGTGCCAGTGCTAGGCTTTCTAGCCCACAGTGCCAGTGCCAGGCTTTCTAACCCACAGTGCCAGTGCTAGTCCTCCTAGCCAACAGTGCCAGGCTTCCTAACCCACAGTGCCAGTGCCAGGCATTCTAACCCACAGTGCCAGTGCTAGTCCTCCTAGCCCACACTGCCAGTGCTAGCCCACAGTGCCAGTGCTATGCTTTCTATTCGGCCCCACACATTAAATCACGGAAAAATCCTGCATTGAGTGATTATTTATACAACAAGGGTTCAAAATAAAATTGGATTTATCAGCCTAACCCCTTTGGCTCCCTCATATAATGAGCCAGCGACTGGACTGTCCCTGGACATCCCAAACGTCCATTAAGAAGAGTTTAAGATTTTCCAGGACAAAAGAATCAGATTTAAAGCTGAACTCCAGGCAGACATGAAAGACACAAATTATCACAGCTCTATAATCATTACTACATTGATAAATGTCGAAGAGGAGCAGCATAAGGAGTCAACCAGTGCAGTGCTCATGTGCCAACAATCAGCATGCCGATAGGAAGAGAGCTCATCAGTCTGCTGCTTCTCCTTTCACTGTCCAGTCACAGACTGGGGGGAGGGACGGTTCATGTTAGACAGGTTTTTGCCGTGTGGCAGAGCTGTGTAAATCTCAGGACAGGAATAGGAACCTTTTGCAACTCCCCTTCATGTGTTCCATCCGGGTATTTATCGGTTTGCCTGGAGTTCAGGTTAAATGGTCTGCATTGCCCATGCTTTACCTAAGAGGTGGTTGGAGGACTCCTTATAGGTTATCTGCTGGACCTCCTGCAGTACAGATGGCAGTTTTGGGATCTCCTGATCGTCCCCATCCAGTGTTGGACTCTCCTAAAACCCACAAAGAGACAAGTCTAAAAAAAAAAAGGCTTCCACTGCAATGCAATACATAGACAAAGCGATCACCAGTTAAAGGGACGTTCCACTTTCAGCAAGAAAGCCCCCCCTTTTCCCCTGCTGGTGCAATTCTGAATGACTAAGGCCAACCCGCACCAGTCGGCGGAACAACCTGCCACCACCACCACATTTCATCATTAGCCGCAATGGAAGCAGGGCTCATCACTCATCACTGTCTGCATTGCGAATGAGAATAAGAATTCTGGGACAAGAAATCTGCAAGGAAATTAAATATTGGTAAACTGCTGAAAGTGCAACACCTAAAAAAATAAAAAATGCATGAGTAATCTGCAGCGTTAGTTAGGCAAAGGGCAGCCCACCAAAAGGAATGGGCTGCCCTTCATGTGTACGCGATGCCTGACATTGTGTGTCATAGTGTGACACATAAAGGGCTCTGGTTCCTTCTTTGCAGCGGTGGTTGTGCTTTACTGCTACTTCCTACAATTCTTCACTAAAAACAATGCCCTCCCCGTGTGGTTGGTCTCTTATCTCTCCAGCCATTGGGAAGGGAGGCAGACTGCATGCAAACGAAAGGCTTGCGCCCTCTAGTGGGTCTTGGCTTATTGGGTAGCAAGGCAATTGGGACACCCAACTGGGCTAACCTGGACTTCAGAATTTTTTAACCACTTGGCGCCCCCAGGCCGTCATATGACGTAGCCGACTTTCAGGGGGGGGGGGGGTATTTAGATGATGGGTGCAGCTACAGACATTATTCAAAATATCAGCTTTTTCAGCTGGCGATTTCCTACACCATAAGAACGATCATAGCAGCTGTTCCGCCACTTAATCGTTCTTACAGATGGGGAAAAGGGACGCCCCCCTCCTGCCACCCTCCAGTACTTCTACCAACTCACCACTGCGATCGGTGAGTTGGAGAACGGATCCGCCAGCCCCCGGATGTTGACCATAGAGATTTCCGGGTGGACCAGATGGTGGCCGGAGTCTCTATGATCGTCGGAGGCCAGGCGCGATGTTATGACGTCACGCCCAACCTCTACATTAAAAAAATGGTGCCGCCTCGGCTGGTAAGTGGTGATCGTTTTTTTTTGGGGGGGAGATTTTAGGCTTCCCAGCCTAGTAGTGAGATGTGGGGTCTCATTGACCCCCAGATCTCACTGTAAAGAGGTCCTGTGATGTCATATTCCTATTACAAGGGATGTCTACATTCCTTGTAATAGGAATAAAAGTGATCAAAATGTTTATATTTTTCTTTTTTAAAGTGTCAAAATATATTTTTTTAGGTAAATTTAACAATAAAAAAATGTAATATTTTTTTTACGTGCCCCTGTCCCCTGTCAACGCTATAAATAACCAATCGATAAACGCTTATTGCGATTTTTTTTTTTACCAAAAATATGTAGAAGAATATGTATCGGCCTAAACTGAGGAAAAAAAATGTTTTTATATCTTTTTGGGGGGATATTTATTATAGCAAAAAGTAAAACATTTTGCATTTTTTCCAAAATTGTCGCTCTATTTTTGTTTATAGCGCAAAAAATAAAAACCGCAGAGGTGATCAAATACCACCAAAAGAAAGCTCTATTTCTGGGGAAAAAAGGAAGCCAATTTTGTTTGGGAGCCACGTCGCACGACCGCGCAATTGTCAGTTAAAGTGACACAGTACCGAATCGCAAAAAGAGGCAAGGTCCTTAACCTGCATAATGGTCCGGGTCTTAAGTGGTTAAACGATGACCCACACAAGGAAGGTGAACTTCCACACCCACCTACCTGATCAAATAGATAGACAGTAACATCATCGTAGAAAGATACAGCCTTCTTCTTCCGATCGGAATCCTCGGAGGTCGTCTGGGGCAAGAAGTTGGGCGTCTTTAGAAGACTTCGCAAGTGACTAGCGCTGGCGTTATCAGTGATAACAATGGGGATGGCGGGGTGTTCCTCTTCGCTCTCTTCGCTGTGCTCCTGGATATTGTAGCAGCGGAGCTCCTCGTCGGATTCATCGCTGTCCTCACTCTCTTCCTCCTCTTCGTCATCATCGGTGGAATCGCCCACTCTGCCCTCCTTTCGGATAAGAGGAGGCGAGAGGCATTTGGACAGGTGGCACGCCCCCGAGGATTCCCTGTTGGAAGTCGTCTTCTCTTCTGGCTGAAGCCCAGTGGTCAAAGTGATGCTTCCGGCTGAGCCCTGCTTTACAGTGCATGCTTTGGTGAGACAAAGCTGGACCGGGGACAGGGTAAAGGTTCTGTGTGAGGACTTGATGGTGGAACTTGTGGTAGATTGCTTATCAAAAGAAGAGTCTTTAGAACATTCTAAGCCCAAGCCCTCATCTACAGACTCTTCTCTTATGATGAGAGGCAGCTGAAGCAGGGAGTCGGATGAAGGTAACACAGGCAGAGGGGAAGGAGGTTTATCAGTCTCTACAGTGGCTGGGCATTGTCCTTGATCATCATTTAGGTTCTCAGTGCTTTCTATTGGGTTAGGTTCTGTGGGTTCCAAGTTTAGATCTACGCAGGGAGAAGTCTTTGTGGCTCCTTCCTCTTCCCTTTCTTCACCTCGGTCTCCTTCCTCCTCTTCCTCCCGATTAAAGGAGTCGTAGTCTGAGAAATATGCAGAGTCTCTGTAGGGGTTCTTGGCATCCAGACCTTGTAAGTCGCTGCTGACCGAGCGGGACATTGGCATGTCTCCAGGTTCCAGGCTCTGTTCTGGAGGTTGGCTCAGCTGATAATATCCTTCAGTCTCCCGGCTCTCTTGTGGTTCTTTTAACACAAATTCTGGAGACTCGTAATTTTCCGTGTCATAACCGCTGTCCAGTGCTTTATGTTGTGCAGAAGGTGCATAGGTTCCAAGGCTGAAGGCATCACAGGAACTTGCAGTTGACGGCATGTCCAGGGAGTCCAGTGAATCCGGGGTCCCGACCTGCTTCTGTAGGGATTTGAAAGACGGGGCCGTGTCTCCTCTCTCACTAGACAGGTCTGTGAAGACCCCTGAAGTCAGCTCCATGGTGTCTTCATCATCGCTGTCACTGGGAGTTTGGTAAAAGTCTTTGTTAAACAGTCTCTCCGGGCTTTCTTTATCCTTGCTGAGATGACAGTGTTCATCTGATAAGCTTTGTAGGGAAGCCCCTTGAGATCCAGCGACAGATATGTCCTCCTCCGTAATGTGAAGGTCGCGTGTAGGAGGCTCACAACGTTCTATAAAACAAACTCCGAGAGGATCCATTTCTAATTCAGGGGTCACTCCTTCGCTGTCTGGGGATGCTAGAGGATGGCGGATTTCATCCGATTGCAATATTGAGGATTTAATATCACATGTTTCCGACACGGGAGAAGAGACCTGGAGGTGCGAGTCTCCGGAAATTGCTTCCACCGAACCCTCGTGCATCGCAAACTCCTCGGCGTCGTAAAACTGATCCTCCGCTGTTGTTGAAGAAGCGACATTGTCCCCCTCCCCAGACTCTGCAATCTGCCACGATTCAGGACCGAATGGCTCCGTCTCGCCAGTCTGGGAGTCCTCGGAGCGTGAATTTAACCAAATGCCAAGCGCCTGTTGCGGTTCACAGGAGACATTATTATTTGAGGAGATGTTGGATGCCCAGTGCGGAGAGAACGCTACAGGACAAGAGGTCTTCGATGACAGGTCCTCCTGAAAGCCCACCTGCTCTAGATCTTCACCTTCGCACTTCACTGCAGCCAAATCTAAAGGGTCTCTACAGGTGAAACTACAGTCCTCAGTCTCTGGAGCAGCCATCTTTTCTGCCTCATTTAGGCCAAGCTGATTTAACGATGGAGAGGACACAAGGGGGTCATTAAATACACTGGAGTCATTACTGTCCTCTATTGAACAATCAAGCACGTTCTCCGTATTTGCCTCACCTCCATAGGAGGGGCTGGAGCATTGGTTTTTGGCCTGATTGACTGAGCCATCATCCCTGGCAGAACAGACAACTTCCAGCAAGGGCTCCATGGAAAGGCTTATAGAAGGACTATCTCCACATGGTTGGTCCTCTGTTGAAAGTTCCTGCTTTTGTTTTACGCCATGCTCTTCATGCTGTGGGCTGTAGTCCTGCTCGACGTTGCTCCCTAAAGGCTCTTCAATACGAATATAGTAGTCTCCGGCCACTGAAGGGCTCCGAGCACTCAGAACGGGTACCAGCTCAAGCGGGCGTGAGTTTGGGTTGCAGTCCTTCTCATCGTAGCCAGATGGTGACACGCCAAGACTGAGTCTTTCACCAGTGCTGGTTGTATAGTACATATCTTGGTAAGGCTGGCACCCAGGGCTCAGTGGATATTGCTCATGCCGCCCACGCTCCCATTTGTACTCAAAGTTAAGCCCTTGGCTGGTCTGAGTTACTGTCAGCACATCATCTCCATCTGAGTGAAACCCATCCGAAGAAAAGTGCTCCAGCAGAGGGTAAGAGGACAGCTCGGGCTCATGGTGAGGACCGCCATCTGTTCCACCATTGGGTTTCATAGAGTTCCAACGCTTCTCAAACTCTTCCTCCAGCTCGCCAGATCCCTTCACAGTCAGGTATGAAAGTAGTAGATGGACCTCTTCCACGGTTGGTCTCTGATCAGGCTGCAGCCAGCAAAACTGCATCACCTCATACCTAAGAGAAAACACAAACAGCATCAGTGGGACATTGATTAGGAACTTAATGAACAATTTTTTCCCTGCTGTGCCCAAAAGTAAAGCTGTACTCGAAAGTTTAATACGTCAAATACCTCTTCTGTGCCCCTCTGAGTTTCACCTAATTATATGGGCCCATCCGTTCCATCCCAGATCC
The DNA here is from genome assembly GCA_029574335.1 of Rana kukunoris. Lineage (NCBI taxonomy): Eukaryota > Metazoa > Chordata > Amphibia > Anura > Ranidae > Rana > Rana kukunoris. The sequence goes on from CM056060.1 coordinate 148,693,485, forward strand.
CCAGCTGTGGGCCAGACATGGCATTACGACACTGGATATCATGCCACAGGGTACCCTGCTACAGTTTACGGACCTGAAGGCCAAAAACAACTTACCTAGCTGGATGGAATTCAGATATCTGCAACTTGAACATGTTAGCAGGGCTCAATGCCCTCATCCGCCCATACTCAAGGCTAACCCTATAGAGGAGCTTCTGGTCCCAGGGAATCTAACTAAACCCTTATCCACTCTATATGGTGCACTCCTGGGCACTGACTCCCTCCAAGCTAGAGAAACATGGCACAGTGACATGGCCCCAATATAGTTATCTCCTCGAAGGACAAACTCATACAGGTAACATTTTTGCACAGAATATACTATACGGCCCAAAGACTTCACAGAATATTTCCGGATAGGGACCCTGAGTCTCCTAGATCAGTGTTTTTCAACTCCAGTCCTCAAGGCACACCAACAGGTCATGTTTTCAGGCTTTCCATCATTTTGCGCAGGTGATTTGATCAGTTTCACTGCCTTAGTAATCACCACAGCCATTTCATCTGAGGGAAATCCTGAAAACTTGACCTGTTGGTGTGCCTTGAGGACTGGAGTTGAAAAACACTGTCCTAGATGTAAGGCGCACATAGGGAAAAAAAATTCTGGGACTGTCCTATCATCTCGGCAGAATGGTCGGAGGTATTTGGGGAAATAAACTCTAGATTGCAACTGTCCCTTCCAGTGCTGACTGAGGTGGCATTATTGGGGGTTCATGATGACGAACAAAGCTCTCATCACTCCAAATTAAGTATATAAACAGGGGTTGTAGAGTGGAAATACGAAAAAGTATGGGCCCCATGGACTTCTAGTCTAGTACACTAGGGAGGAATAAATTTCCTAGCATAGATACTAGTCACTATATGCTGATAGATAACCGTTTGGAATGTAACTACAGTGGAACTACGGATTGCGAGTAACGCAGTTAACAAGCATTTCACAATACGAGCGCTGTATTTCAAAACAACCCCATCCCATCTGGGTGGACAAACCACTGGAATTCCCACCCCATCTGGGTGGACAGACCCCAGGAATTCCCATCCCATCTAGGTGGACATACCCCAGGAATTCCCATCCCATCTAGGTGGACAGACCCCTGGAATCCCCATCCCATCTGGGTGGACAGACCCCAGGAATTCCCATCCCATCTGGGTGGACAGACCCCAGGAATTCCCATCCGATCTAGGTGGACAGACCCCAGGAATTCCCATCCCATCTAGGTGGACAGACCCCTGGAATCCCCATCCCATCTGGGTGGACAGACCCCAGGAATTCCCACCCCATCTGGGTGGACAGACCCCAGGAATTCCCATCCCATCTAGGTGGACAGACCCCTGGAATCCCCATCCCATCTGGGTGGACAGACCCCAGGAATTCCCATCCCATCTAGGTGGACAGACCCCAGGAATTCCCATCCCATCTGGGTGGACAAACCACTGGAATTCCCACCCCATCTGGGTGGACAGACCCCAGGAATTCCCATCCCATCTAGGTGGACATACCCCAGGAATTCCCATCCCATCTAGGTGGACAGACCCCTGGAATCCCCATCCCATCTGGGTGGACAGACCCCAGGAATTCCCATCCCATCTGGGTGGACAGACCCCAGGAATTCCCATCCGATCTAGGTGGACAGACCCCAGGAATTCCCATCCCATCTAGGTGGACAGACCCCTGGAATCCCCATCCCATCTGGGTGGACAGACCCCAGGAATTCCCACCCCATCTGGGTGGACAGACCCCAGGAATTCCCATCCCATCTAGGTGGACAGACCCCTGGAATCCCCATCCCATCTGGGTGGACAGACCCCAGGAATTCCCATCCCATCTAGGTGGACAGACCCCAGGAATTCCCATCCCATCTAGGTGGACAGACCCCTGGAATCCCCATCCCATCTGGGTGGACAGACCCCAGGAATTCCCATCCCATCTAGGTGGACAGACCCCTGGAATCCCCATCCCATCTGGGTGGACAGACCCAAGGAATCCCCATCCCATCTGGGTGGACAGACCCCAGGAATCCCCATCCCATCTGGGTGGACAGACCCCAGGAATCCCCATCCCATCTAGGTGGACAGACCCCAGGAATTCCCATCCCATCTAGGTGGACAGACCCCAGGAATCCCCATCCCATCTGGGTGGACAGACCCCAGGAATCCCCATCCCATCTGGGTGGACAGACCCCAGAAATCCCCATCCCATCTGGGTGGACAGACCCCAGAAATCCCCATCCCGTCTGGGTGGCCGGGCCCCTTGGGTGATCTCTACACCTCTACAGTACATCAGTGTTTTATCCTCCACTCCGGTGTGTAATCGGTGACTCTGCAATATTCTTGGACGTGGATATGGAAGAACGTTGACTGAGCTCTGCCAGTTTCTATAGTGTTTAATAGGATGGATCCGTTCTCTAGTGACACATCCATGCCTACCGCGTGCTGCTAATTTCCCCGGTGAATAGAAGTTTCCATGATGATGCGCTCACTGCATGTTCCCGATTTCCCTGTTGTGTGCATTCCGTGCTTCTCAACCTTTCCATCCCAGAAGAAGGGTCCTCTGTATAGAAAGCTTGCAAACATCATCCAACATGATCTCATAGTAGTTTAGAGGCCTCTGGGTTCTCTAACCGTGGGATTGCCCTGGTGCAAATCTGTCCCCCCTTCCCCCCCATTGCTGGTGTCACTCTACCAGATGGGCTTCCCCCGTTCTGCAATCTACAACTTCCACCGGGTGAGGGTGACACCGTCACTTGGGCTGAGCTGGGAATTCGATTGGGGTGACCTCATCAATGGGCTCCCCAGAGGCACAAGACGCCAGCAACTACGCAATACTGGAAAATCACTTGTGGGTGGATACGGCCTTTAAGAAGACCAATCAGGTGAAAAGGTTGCCGATGCTTCTGGCCGATTTGGGATTCTACGTCTCTGTGACATCAGAGCCCAGAGGTTTGTCAAATCAAGTAAATGAGCTTCATTCCATGGGAAGAACCTTGAAGGTTTCTAGTATTGGCCTGGAAGCCGGGCTTCTATGTGAACTTGGGTAAGTGGGGGCTCTGAGCACTGTGTACGAGGCACTCAAATCTAAGCAGAAGAGCGCGTGATGTCATAGTAGTTTTAAAGGCCAACAGATCCCCCAACAATGAGATTTCCCTGCTGGAGTTCTGTATCACTATCCCCTTTCCGGGTAATGGATCCCCTATCAGTATCGGTATCCCCTTTCCGGGTAATGAATCCCCTATCAGTATCCCATTTCCAGGTAGTGGATCCCCTTTTAGTATCCCCTAACAAGAAATGAATCCCCCATCGGTATCCCTTTTCCGAAGAAATGGATCCCCTATTGTTATCCCCTTCCAGATAATGGATCCCTTATCAGTATCCCCTTTCCAGGTAATTAATGGATCCCCTAACAGTATCGGTATCCCCCATCAGTATCCCATTTCCAGGTAATGGATCCCCTATCAGTATCCCATTTCCAGGTAATGGATCCCCTATCAGTATTGGTATCCACTTTCCGGGTAATGGACCTCCTATCAGTATTGGTATCCACTTTCCAGGTAATGGATCTCCTATTAGTAACCCATTTCCAGGTAATGGATCCTCCATCAGTATCCCCTTTCCGGGTAATGGATCCCCTATCAGTATCCCATTTCCAGGTAGTGGATCCCCTTTCCCAAAATAAATCCCCCATCGGTATCCCCTTTCCGAGGCAATGGATCCCCTATTGGTATCCCCTTTCCAGATAATGGATCCCTTATCAGTATCCCCTTTCCAGGTAATTAATGGATCCCCTATCAGTATCAGTATCCCCTTTCTGGGTAATGGATCTCCTATTGGTATTGGTATCCACTTTCCAGGTAATGGATCTCCTATCAGTATCCCATTTCTAGGTAATGGATCCCCTATCAGTACCAGTATCCTCTATTGGTATCCCCTTTCCGGGTAATGGATCCCCTATCAGTATCCCATTTACAGGTAGTGGATTCCCTTTCAGTATCCCCTTTACAGAAATGAATTCCCCTATTGGTATCCCCTTTCTGAGGCAATGGATCCCCTATTGGTATCCCCTTTCCAGATAATGGATCCCTTATCAGTATCCCCTTTCCAGGTAATTAATGAATCCCCTATCAGTATTGGTATCCACTTTCCAGGTAATGGATCTCCTATCAATATCCCATTTCCAGGTAATTAATGGATCCCCTATCGGTAGCCCTTTGCAGGGGATGGATCCCCTATCCCATATTTGTATCAGTCTCTCCTTTACGGATAATGAATCCCCTATTGGTATCCCCTTTTCCAGGTATCTGATCCCCTTATCGGTATTGATCTTTCCTTTCTGGGTAATTGATCCCCTATCGGTATATACCTGTATAATGCCACATGAGCAAATACCACTGATTTTTGGAACTGGAACTGGAACTTTTTCAGGGTACAGTCATTTTTAGGGGGTGTATTTAGGTTTGTTTATCTTTTCATTTTGTGTCCAATACATTTTATTTTTTTCGCTTTCTTTTTTTAAATACAAATAAAATCATGAGGCTGATAAGGGGGGGTCACAAGAACAGGTCTAGGATAGGGGAAGTTTTCGGACATCCCCCGGGGGGCCCCAATCCCTTGTCCCCATCAGATCGGCCCCCGACCCCCGCGGTGCCATCGTCATGCGTCTCTTACCAGCGGTCTGACTGCAGTTGCTTGAGCTGCGGCTTCGGTAGTTTGAGTTGCTGCTCTTTGATGACATAGCTGAGGACCTGGCGGTCGGAATACGTCTCGTAGGGCTGGCGGCCCAATTCGAAGAGCTCCCAGAGTGCGACTCCCAGGGACCTGTATGGGGGGGAAACGAGGCAACGGGGTCACCAGCTGGAGGGGGGAGGGGAGCGATCGCGCACAACGAATAACCGCCCACTGAAAAAGTGCTATGTGGGGTTCGTAATAAAACCAAATCGGATTATGTTTTTATAATTTTACCTTCCTTGGACCCCCCACCCCATCAACACGGTAATAGCATTCATAAAACATTAGACGTCTCACTCCTTTTGCTGCATTAGAAGTCAACCTTGCTGCATCAGGGGTCTCACTCCCCTTGCTGCATCAGGGGTCTCGCTCCCCTTGCTGCATCAGGGGTCTCGCTCCCCTTGCTGCATCAGGGGTCTCGCTCCCCCTTTCCCACTTCTTCACTCATATACCGGAAGTCTCTTCTGATGCAGCGAGACCTCTGATGCAGCAAGGGGGAGCGAGACCTCTGATGCAGCAAGGGGGAGCGAGACCTCTGATGCAGCAAGGGGGAGCGAGACCTCTGATGCAGCAAGGGGGAGCGAGACCTCTGATGCAGCAAGGGGGAGCGAGACCTCTGATGCAGCAAGGGGGAGCGAGACCTCTGATGCAGCAAGGGGGAGCGAGACCTCTGATGCAGCAAGGGGGAGGGAGACCTCTGATGCAGCAAGGGGAAGGGAGACCTCTGATGCAGCAAGGGGAAGGGAGACCTCTGATGCAGCAAGGGGAAGGGAGACCTCATCAGGGGTCTCGATCCCCCTTTCCCACTTCTTCACTCATATACCGGAAGTCTCTTCTGATGCAGCGAGACCTCTGATGCAGCAAGGGGGAGCGAGACCTCTGATGCAGCAAGGGGGAGCGAGACCTCTGATGCAGCAAGGGGGAGGGAGACCTCTGATGCAGCAAGGGGGAGGGAGACCTCTGATGCAGCAAGGGGGAGGGAGACCTCTGATGCAGCAAGGGGAAGGGAGACCTCTGATGCAGCAAGGGGAAGGGAGACCTCTGATGCAGCAAGGGGAAGGGAGACCTCTGATGCAGCAAGGGGAAGGGAGACCTCTGATGCAGCAAGGGGAAGGGAGACCTCTGATGCAGCAAGGGGAAGGGAGACCTCTGATGCAATGTCTTGTGGGACTTGTAGTTTCAAAACTGCTGGAGGTCCAAGGTTGCCTATACCTGCATCAGAGGTCTCCCTCGGCTTGCTGCATCAGAGGTCTCCCTCGGCTTGCTGCATCAGAGGTCTCCCTCGGCTTGCTGCATCAGAGGTCTCCCTTCCCCTGGGCAGTATGTACAGGAGAGGAGTGTGGAGGATATGACAGTGGGCACTATGTACAGGAGAGGAGTGTGGAGGGTATGACAGTGGGCATCGCGCCCCCCGGCCTCTGATGCAGCAAGGGGAAGGGAGACCTCTGATGCAGCATGGGGAAGGGAGACCTCTGATGCAGCATGGGGAAGGGAGACCTCTGATGCAGCAAGGGGAAGGGAGACCTCTGATGCAGCAAGGGGAAGGGAGACCTCTGATGAAGCAAGCCGAGGGAGACCTCTGATGCAGCAAGCCGAGGGAGACCTCTGTTGCAGCAAGCCGAGGGAGACCTCTGATGCAGCAAGCCGAGGGAGACCTCTGATGCAGCAAGCCGAGGGAGACCTCTGATGCAGCAAGCCGAGGGAGACCTCTGATCCAGCAAGCCGAGGGAGACCTCTGATCCAGCAAGCCGAGGGAGACCTCTGATGCAGCAAGCCGAGGGAGACCTCTGATGCAGCAAGCCGAGGGAGACCTCTGATGCAGCAAGCCGAGGGAGACCTCTGATGCAGCAAGCCGAGGGAGACCTCTGATGCAGGTATAGGCAACCTTGGACCTCCAGCAGTTTTGAAACTACAAGTCCCACAAGACATTGCAAGACCCCGACAATCACAGGCATGACTCCTAGAGGAGGAGGCATGATGAGATTAGTAGTTTCACCACAGCTGGAGTGCCGAGGTTGCCTACACCTGCTCTGATGCAGCAAGGGAAGGGAGACTTGTGATGCAGCAAGGGAAGGGAGACTTGTGATGCAGCAAGGGAAGGGAGACCTCTGATGCAGGAGGAGTTGGTGGTCTACCTCAACTGCATCTAATATTCCAACCCTTCTGCTGCATCAGAAGTCTCACTCCCCCTGCTGCATCAGAAGTCTCACTCCCCCTGCTGGATTAGAAGTCTCACTCCCCCTGCTGGATTAGAAGTCTCACTCCCCCTGCTGGATTAGAAGTCTCACTCCCCCTGCTGGATCAGAAGCCTCCCCATATAGTTAGTGGAATGTTACAGAATGCTGGAATGTACAAGGATGCATCAAGAACCCGACCCACCGAAAGACCAGAACATTGTGACGCTGCACCTGCAGCCAGACAGCGACGGCGTCACACACGCCGGGAGCGATCATTCTATTCTCTTTCCATCGCGCCCCCCGGCCCGTCCCCGGCACACTGAGCTCCTTTGTCTGCACTTGTTTATTTACTTTGTGAACTCCGACTCACTCGCAGTCACCCATAGAACTTGTAATTACCAGAAGACAAGGCCTGTGCCAGTATCCACACCCAACCCGCTCTCCTCTCCACCCCCCCCCCCCACCCCAACACAACGCCGCTCATTGTCCCCCTTCCACCCAACCGGAGAGGAGGACAGAGAGGAACGGACCATATGGAGACCACACTCTTCTCCTTTCCATATCTAGGTCTGAGAAAACTGTGCTCCTTGCACAACCGGCAATGTTGAAGCTATGCTATGTACAGGAGAGGAGTGTGGAGGGTATGACAGTGGGCGGTATGTACAGGAGAGGAGTGTGGAGGGTATGACAGTGGGCAGTGTGTACAGGAGAGGAGTGTGAAGGGTATGACAGTGAGCAGTATGTACAGGAGAGGAGTGTGGAGGGTATGACAGTGGGCAGTATGTACAATAGAGGAATGTGGAGGGGATAACAGTGAGCAGTATGTACAGGAGAGGAGTGTGGAGGGTATGACAGTGGGCAGTGTGTACAGGAGAGGAGTGTGGAGGGTATGACAGTGGGCAGTGTGTACAGGAGAGGAGTGTGGAGGGTATGCCAGTGGGCAGTGTGTACAGGAGAGGAGTGTGGAGGGTATGACAGTGGGCAGTATGTACAATAGAGGAATGTGGAGGGGATAACAGTGAGCAGTATGTACAGGAGAGGAGTGTGGAGGGTATGACAGTGGGCAGTATGTACAGGAGAGGAGTGTGGAGGGTATGACAGTGAGCAGTATGTACAGGAGAGGAGTGTGGAAGGTATGACAGTGGGCGGTATGTACAGGAGAGGAGTGTGGAGGGTATGACAGTGGGCACTATGTACAGGAGAGGAGTGTGGAGGGGATAACAGTGGGCAGTATGTAAAGAAGAGGCGTGTGGAGAGTATGACAGTGGGCAGTATGTAAAGAAGAGGCGTGTGGAGAGTATGACAGTGGGCGGTATGTACAGGAGAGGAGTGTGGAGGGTATGACAGTGGGCGGTATGTACAGGAGAGGAGTGTGGAGGGTATGAGAGTGGGCACTATGTACAGGAGAGGAGTGTGGAGGGTATGACAGTGGGCGGTATGTATAGGAGAGAAGTGTGGAGGGTATGACAGTGGGCGGTATGTATAGGAGAGGAGTGTGGAGGGTATGGCAGTGGGCGGTATGTACAGGAGAGGAGTGTGGAGGGTATGACAGTGAGCACTGTGTACAGGAGAGGAGTGTGGAGAGTATGACAGTGGGCAGTATGTAAAGAAGAGGCGTGTGGAGAGTATGACAGTGGGCGGTATGTACAGGAGAGGAGTGTGGAGGGTATGACAGTGGGCGGTATGTACAGGAGAGGAGTGTGGAGGGTATGAGAGTGGGCACTATGTACAGGAGAGGAGTGTGGAGGGTATGACAGTGGGCGGTATGTATAGGAGAGGAGTGTGGAGGGTATGACAGTGGGCGGTATGTATAGGAGAGGAGTGTGGAGGGTATGGCAGTGGGCGGTATGTACAGGAGAGGAGTGTGGAGGGTATGACAGTGGGCACTATGTACAGGAGAGGAGTGTGGAGGGTATGACAGTGGGCGGTATGTATAGGAGAGGAGTGTGGAGGGTATGGCAGTGGGCGGTATGTACAGGAGAGGAGTGTGGAGGGTATGACAGTGTGCAGTATGTACAGGAGAGGAGTGTGGAGGGTATGACAGTGGGCGGTATGTATAGGAGAGGAGTGTGGAGGGTATGGCAGTGGGCGGTATGTACAGGAGAGGAGTGTGGAGGGTATGACAGTGGGCACTATGTACAGGAGAGGAGTGTGGAGGGTATGACAGTGGGCGGTATGTATAGGAGAGGAGTGTGGAGGGTATGGCAGTGGGCGGTATGTACAGGAGAGGAGTGTGGAGGGTATGGCAGTGGGCGGTATGTATAGGAGAGGAGTGTGGAGGGTAGGACATTGGGCGGTATGTATAGGAGAGGAGTGTGGAGGGTATGACAGTGAGCAGTATGTATAGGAGAGGAGTGTGGAGGGTATGACAGTGGGCGGTATGTATAGGAGAGGAGTGTGGAGGGTATGGCAGTGGGCGGTATGTACAGGAGAGGAGTGTGGAGGGTATGACAGTGGGCACTATGTACAGGAGAGGAGTGTGGAGGGTATGGCAGTGGGCGGTATGTATAGGAGAGGAGTGTGGAGGGTATGGCAGTGGGCGGTATGTATAGGAGAGGAGTGTGGAGGGTATGGCAGTGGGCGGTATGTATAGGAGAGGAGTGTGGAGGGTATGACAGTGAGCAGTATGTATAGGAGAGGAGTGTGGATGGTATGACAGACCTAAGGTGTTCTATCGGGTTGAGGTCAGGACTCTGTGCAGATTAGTCAAGTTCCTCCACTCCAAACTCGCTCATCCATGTCTTTATGGACCTTGCTTTGTGCACTGGTGGGCAGTCATATTGGAACAGGAAGGGGCCGTCCCCAAACTCTTCCCACAAAGTTGGGAGCATGAAATTGTCCAAAATGTCTTTTGTATGCCGACGCCTTAAGGACACACTTAACCCCTTCAGCGCCCCCTTCTGGTTAACCCCTCCGCTGCCAGTGTCATTTACACAGTAATCAGTGCATTTTTATAGCACTGATCGCTGTATCAATGAAAATGGTCGCAAAATGGCGTCAAAAGTGTCCGTTGTGTCTGCCATAACGTCGCAGTCACGATAAGAAATCGCTGAACGCCGCCATAACTAGTAAAAAAAAAAAATATTAATAAAAATGCCATAAAACTATCCTCTTTTTTGTAAATGCTCTGGCCTAGATTCACATAGGGCGGCGTTACTCTGAGCGGGCGTAGCGTATCGTTTTTACGCTATGCGTTATTCTCAAAGCACTTGCGTCCTAAGTTACGGCGGCGTAGCGTAAATGTCCCGGCGTAAGTGCGCCTAATTCAAATGTGGAAGAGGTGGGCGTGTTTTATGTAAAGTAATCGTGACCCCACGTAATTGACGTTTTTAACGAAGGTCGCTGTCCGCGGACGTATCCCAGTGCGCATGCGTCGGATAGAATGCCTAAGATACGTTCTACGACGTGAACGCAACTTACGCACAGCCCTATTCGCGTACGACTTACGCAAACAACGTAAAAAGATACGCTTGTTCCGACGTCCATACCTTGCATGGGCTGCGCCACCTAGAGAGCAGCTTTATCTTTACGCCGGCGTATGTCTTACGTAAACGGCGTAACTAATTGCGACGGGCGCACGTACGTTCGAGAATTGGCGTATCTAGCTCATTTGCATATTTGATGCGGAAATCAACGGAAGCGCCACAAAGCGGCCAGCGTAAATATGCACACAAGATACGACGGCGTAGGAGACTTACGCCGATCGTATCTTGGCCGAATTTATGCGTAACTGATTCTGATACGACGGCGCAGATTCGGACTTACGACGGCGTACGTGGAGATACGCTGGCGTAAGTCATTGAGAATCTGGCCCTATAACTTTTGCGCAAACCAATCAATAAACGCTTATTGCGATTTATTTTTACCAAAAATATGTAGAAGAATACGTATCGCCCGGAAAAAAAAATTATATATTTTGGGGGATATTTATTATAGCAAAAAGTTAAAATATTGTTTTTTCTTTTTTTCAAAATTGTCGCTGTATTTTTGTTTATTGCGCAAAAAATAAAAACCGCAGAGGTGATCAAATACCACCAAAAGAAAGCTCTATTTGTGGGGGAAAAAGGACACCGATTTTGTTTGGGAGCCACGTCGCACGACCGCGCAATTGTCCGTTAAAGCGACGCAGTGCCGAATCGCAAAAAGTGCTCTGGTCATTGGCCAGCCAAATCCTCCGGGGCTGAAGTGGTTAAAAACAGTTACTCTAATCTGGTAATAAAAGTTACAGGACCATGGAGTCCAACCAATCACAGAAGACCTCCAGGAACAGAACCCCCCCACCAATGAATTGTGATCGGGATTACATTCAATAAAAATCTAGGGGTTTCCTTGAAGCTCCCCTGGGAACGGCCGGCCACCCCGGTCCTGCCGAAGAGGAGGAAACCCCGAGGCGAGCTGGTGGCGCCCGCGGCCAGAAAAACACGCTGGGCTCCGGGGCTCCACCCAGGGCACGGGGTTTGAGGGCCAGTGACAAAACAAGGCAGAGAGACAGGCGGAACGTCCTACCAGATGTTGCTGGTCTTGGTCTGGTCCACCACCAGGAGGTTCCCGTGTACTTCATCAATGAGCTCCGGCGCGATCCAGCGCAGAGGGACCCACAGTTGGTCGGACGTCACCAGGTAATCATCCTGCAAAACACAGAGACTCAGACAACACTGACAAGCCTTTCCTGTGCTGCTTCCTACTCGGCCCCCACCACCAACCCAACCTCCTCCTCGGCCCCCACCACCAACCCAACCTCCTCCTCCTCCTCCTGGAGGATCAGCCGACGTCTGACTCACCCTGGTAGAGGTTAACGCCGCCGAGTCCCCTCCTCCCCTTGGGGCAGAGACGTGCTCTGTGATGGAACAGTGCCTCATCCCCTCCCCTTTCCTTAATCTGGCCAGCTTGGTGCCTCTGCTGGCACAAGCCGAGGGACAGGCTGGCGCCGCGCCAGGGTGTTTGGTTACGGAACACGGGAGGCGTGCAGCGTAGTAACGGGAATGTCGGAGACGGTGACAACAAGAGAGGGCGGCCTGGCGTGCAGCGATCTCCAGGGACCCGGGGGCTTTTTATAGGGTTGCAAATCGGTTACAGCATTTATTTTTTGGCTTTTTATTGCGCATTTTTTGTTTTGCGTTTTGCGGTGCGAATCCCATGCGTTCTTAAAAACGCATGCAGTTTTGTTAACTGGCGTGTTTAGGGATACATTGTTGCATAGTCTTTTTAAGGCTTTGTTCACACCTGAGCGTAATGAAGCGACAGCTGCTGCACCGCGTTTTAGTTTTTTTTTTTATATTTTTTTAACAAATTCTTTCGCTTTTTTTTATTTTTTATTATTCTTTGCTTTTTTTATTTTTTTTAGCTTTTTTATATACATTGTTCTGATTTTTTTTTGTTTTGTTTTTAGCTTTTTTTTTATAAACATTTTTCTGCTTTTTTTGTTTTTACCTGTTTATTTAAAAAAAAAATCGCTTTTTTTGTTGTTTTTTTTTTAGCTTTGTTTAATCAATTTTTTTTCTTTTTTATTTTTAGCTTTTTTTTTGTAGGGCAGCACAATTCATTAGGCTGCATTCGCATAACTGAATTTGCATCACATAGACATTGCATGTGATTTGCCCAGCAATGCGGTGCGAATCCCATGCGATGTCTGACATCGCAGCAGTCCTTTTTATTTTATTTATTTTTTTGCTATTTTTTTGGTTTTGTTTTTAGCTTTCTTTAATTTCATTTTTTGTTTAATGTTTTTTAGCTTTTTTTTATAATTTTTTTTAGCTTTTTTTTTATTTCTTTTGTAGGGCGGAACAATTCATTAGGCTGCATTCTCATACGTGAATTTGCATCGCATGCGATTTGCCCAGCAGTGCGGTGCAAATCCCATCTGCAATCTGACATCGCAGCAGTCCTTAGGCTTTTTTTTAGCTTTTGTTTTTATTTAATTTTCACTTTTTTTCGTTTTGTATTTAGCTTTTTTTTTTTAATGTGTTTTTTGTTTTTTAGCTTTTTTTAATTTATTTATATTTTAGCTTTTTTTTGTTTTTGTAGGGCTGCATTTGCATAACTGAATTTGCATCGCATGTGATTTGCCCAGCAATGCGGTGCGAATCCCATGCAATCTCTGACATCGCAGCAGTCCTTAGGTTTTTTTTTGTTTTTAGCTTTATTTTTAATATTTTTTTGTTTTTTAAATTTAATTGTGTAGCTTTTTTTGTTTTGTTTTTGTAGGGCGGCACCATTCATAAGGCTGCATTCATAGAACTGAATTTGCATCACACAGACATCGCATGCGATTTGCCCAGCAGTGTGGTGCGAATCCCATGCAATGTCTGACATCGCAGCAGTGTGACTGGGCCCTTAGGCTCCGTTTTGTGGTATTCTCAATGGTAAACAAGGTACGGTTAAAAAAAAAAAACGTGCTAAAATTGCGGAAAAAAACGCAATGAAAACGCTCCTGGCCCTGTGCCAAGATTTAGCACATGAGCCTTTTTTTTTTTTATTAGCTCTTTTTTTTTTTTATAATTTTTTGTAGCTTTTTTTTTTGTAGGGAGGCACCATTCATTAGGCTGCATTCATATAACGGAATTTGAATCGCACAGACATTGCATGCGATTTGCCCAGCAGTGCGGTGCGAATCCCAGTGTGAGCCGGCCCCTTAGGCTCCGGGTGTACTGGAATTGCACGATTCTGCCCGCGGCTCCAGAATCGCGGCAAAACTACGGGATGCGCTTACAATGTCATTCTTTCTCAATGGCACCCAAAAAAGGGGTGCGATTTTTCTGCGTATGAGGAAGAAAAAAATGTGCTACAATAGCAACACAAATCTTGGCACAGAGGCCAGGAGCATTTTTTGTTGCGTTTTTTTTTGCTGCTATTTTAACGCGTTTTGTTTCTCGACAATCACAGCAAAAAAAAAAGGTGCCACGGGGAAAGAATGGCATTGTAAACACATCCCTGTTTTGTCGCGATTCTGGATTCCCGGGCAGGATCGCACGATTCCAGTGCACTCAGATGCGAACGGAGCCTAAGGGGCCCGGTTCAAACTAATGCGAGGTCAGACATCGCATGCAATTCACACCGCACTGCTGTGCAGATCACATGCGACGTCTACGCGATGCAAATTCAGTTATACAGATTGGATGGCTGAATTCGCATAGCATTTGGACCCAAAATCGCGCAGGAATTCTTGGTTCGCACCAGAATCGGATCGCATGGCGTGTTCACACCAACGCCATCCGAATTGACATTTCGCACTGCGATCTGCGAACCGATCTGGAGTTGTCGTTAACTTTCTATCGACACCTGCTGCGGCTCGCATAGAGCAGTGCGAACTGCCGGCGGGTGACAATGCGATGCAGCAACCTGCTCTTGATTCGCACTGCGCCAGTGTGAACCCAGCTTGAGGCTGGCGCGGTGCGGGAAACCCTGCGAATCCAGTGCGGGTTCATCGCTCTTCAGAGAGAATTTAACAGGCAGTGAGAAGGCGTTGCATCACCTCCCCCACTTCCTGTTTTTAACTCCTTGAACCCCACACTAGCACACCGCAACCACATTGCAGGGCGCCCTCGCTCGGGTGGGCGGTACTGCCTGTGTGGATCATTTTTGCACTTGGCATATTTACTCCCCCCCCCCCCCCCTGCTACCTTTGTATTATAAGGGAAAACAACAGGGGGGGGGGGGGCAGTAAAAACACAGCTCAACTGTAAGTGAGGTTTGGACATGTGTCTAATCCTGCCACACCTCAGAAAAAAGCATTCGGATTGCTTTTCAGAGGCGATTGGCAGCTGGCGAGGGGACAATGTGGCGCCTCCTCACTTCCTGTTTTAGCCCCATTTTTTATTTGCCAAACAAACACCAAGGAGCGTTTGCAGCACCTCCCCATTCGTTTGAATGGGTCACATCCAGGAGGCTTGCCACCGATCACATATGAATACCCCCCATCCACTGCCATAGCAGCTTTAAGGGGAGGTGGTAAAAACACAGCTCATTCTTTTTTGTTGTTTTTTTAAACGCCCCCCCCCCCCAACTGCACCTCTAAGGCTTCGATCATGTGACCGGGGGGGGGGGGGCAGTTTCACCGCCCCACATCTACACTAACATACAACTGCCCACACGGCGGAGACGGCGTGCTTCATGGCCAGGGCCGCACAGGCATTACACCTGTAAGGGGCTCGATGGTCCCCAGAAGCTGGGCCCCCTCTCTTTTTTTTTTTTTTTATTGCATTACACCTGTAGGGGACTCGATGGTCCCCAGGGCCCATTACAGACCCAGCTGGCCCCCCTCCCATTTTATTTTATTTTTTTGCATTACACCTGTATGGTCCCCAGGGCCCCTTACAGGCCCGGATGGCCCCCCTCCCATTTTTTTTTTTGCATTACACCTGTAAGGGGCCTGATGGTTCCCAGGGCCCCTTACAAGCCCGGTCGGTCCCCAGGGCCCCTTACAAGCCTGGCCAGTCCCCAGGGCCCCTTACAGGCACGGCGGCGGCGCTTCACGACGGCGGTTAATGATGGGATGTGGGGTTCCAGCACCTTGTACCTCTGGACCCCTTTACATTACACAGCCCCCCACAGTTTGTTACACAGACACCCCCTAACAGTTCTGGGCTCCCTGCATGTTACACAGACCCCCCTACAGTACAGACCCCCTCTGTAATACAGACCCCTCCTAAATTACATCCCCCCCTGTACAATACAGCCCATACAGACCCCCCCCTACATCACAGAGACGTGACCTGCCGCCCGTGGCCCACCGGGCATATGCCCGGTATGCCCTATGGCCAGTCCGGGTCTGATAACAGGGATCTCAAACTGGTTGCGAAACTACAAGTCCCGTGAGGCACTGCAGGGCTGACAGCTACAAGATTGACTCTCTCAGGCAGAGGCATGCTGGGACTTGTAGTTTCGCAATAGCTGGAGGGCCGCCAGTTTGAGACCCCTGGTCTATAAGATACAGGCTTGGGCAAAGAGGCCCGGGCACTAACCCCAAGCCCCCCCCCCCCCCCCCCCCCCCCCCCCCAGCAGTCGCCATTTTTTAGCCCACTTTGAACTTGCCTCTGGATTGGTGAATAGTGGCTGCTATTTAATAGATACATTTCTACTTACCCGATATTTGGAATGGGCCACCCCGTAGTCACCGATTTTCACCGTCATATCGGCGGCCAGGAGACAGTTCCGCAGGGCGAGGTCGCTGAGTATTGGAAGGAAGGAAGACTGTGTGAGACAAGCAGAACTCTATACAAGGCAGACTTGTTGTACTGTACACCCCACCGGAGAGGAGATCCCCCCCGCCAAGTCAGTGACCGCAATTCACAAAACACTTCACCTGTCATAGGGGTGCGTTTATAAACAATAATTGCAAAGCCATTTGGCCAATGACAGTCCTTCTGTCTGAATGGGGCAAATAAGAAATGCTATTAGGCATTTTTCCTGTGCTGATCGAATGCTTTTCATTGATTTAAAATGCATGTGGCCACTAGATAGTGCCAAGTGTTACTGGAATTTTCTACAACACGCAGCACCATCTAGTGGCAAAATTGTGTATTTTCCATTTTAGTTAAATGAAAAACATTCAAAAATATATAATTTTTTTTATAAAACACTCCATAAATGTATTTATGTTTAATCGAAGCACAAGATTTACCAGTACTTCACGGGGGGTGGAGCTTCCATCACATTGTCTATAATGTCCTGTACAGAGCCCTGACCTCAACTCTACTTATTACCTTTGGGGTGAATTGGAAAATTTTGCTGCCTATGGCCAGTAGAGCAGGTACCGATGTTGGATGAGAAGACCTGACTTACCATCAGTGCTCCGATCAGTAATGTTAAGGGCAGATAGAGATGTTCCAATAGTAGTGTTGAGGCCAGGGCTCTGTGCAGGACACTCCAGTTCCTCCATGTCCTCAAACCTACTGAACACCTTTGAGATGAGAAGACCTCATACCGAGGTCTTCCAAAAGTAGCGTTGAGGTCAGGGCTCTGTGCAGAACACTCCGGTTTCTCCATGGCCTCAAACCTACTAAATACCTTTGGGATGAGGAGACCTTATACCAAAGGTCTTTCAAAAGTAGCGTTGAGGTCAGGGCTCTGTGCAGGACACTCCGGTTCCTCCATGGCCTCAAACCTACTGAACACCTTTGGGATGAGAAGACCTCATACCAAAAGGTCCTTCAAAAGTAGCGTTGAGGTCAAGGGCAGGGCTCTGTGCAGGACACTCCGGTTCCTCAAATCTACTGAACACCTTTGGGATGAGAAGACCTGACTTACAATCAGTGCTCCGATCAGTAATGTTAAGGGCAGATAGAGATGTTCCAATAGTAGTGTTGCGGCCAGGGCTCTGTGCAGGACACTCCGGTTCCTCCATGGCCTCAAACCTACTGAACACCTTTGGGATGAGAAGACCTCATACCAAAAGGTCCTTCAAAAGTAGCGTTGAGGTCAGGGCTCTGTGCAGGACACTCCAGTTCCTTCATGTCCTCAAACCTACTGAACACCTTTGGGATGAGAAGACCTCATACCAAAGGTCTTTCAAAAGTAGTGTTGAGGCCAGGGCTCTGTGCAGGACACTCCAGTTCCACCATGTCCTCAAACTTACGGAACACCTTTGGTATGAGAAGACCTCTTACCAAAGGTCTTTCAAAAGTAGCATTGAGGTCAGGACTCTGTGCAGGACACTCCAGTTCCTCAAATCTACTGAACCCCTTTGGAATGAGAAGACCTCATACCAAAGGTCTTTCAAAAGTAGCGTTGAGGTCAGGGCTCTGTGCAGGACACTCCAGTTCCTCCATGTCCTCAAACCTACTGAACACCTTTGAGATGAGAAGACCTCATTCCGAGGTCTTCCAAAAGTAGCGTTGAGGTCAGGGCTCTGTGCAGAACACTCCGGTTTCTCCATGGCCTCAAACCTACTAAATACCTTTGGGATGAGGAGACCTTATACCAAAGGTCTTTCAAAAGTAGCAGTGATGTCAGGGCTCTGTGCAGGACACTCCGGTTCCTCAAACCTACTAAACACCTTTGGGATGAGAAGACCTCATACCAAAAGGTCCTTCAAAAGTAGCGTTGAGGTCAGGGCTCTGTGCAGGACACTCCAGTTCCTTCGCACCAAACTGGTCACACCATGTCATGGAAGATTACCAGGACCCCTCACTGGAAGCCCTTGAACCCCATGACATCTGAGGCCATAGAGTGTTACTTTGTTTATCTTCCCTACTTTGAAGAGAACACGATGAATGCTAATTGGTTATTTCATCAGCAAAACAAATCTCCTCTCCCATTAACCTGCTCTTCTCCTTTACGTGTGTAGCGGAGGTATTAGCGCATCTGGTAGGCTGCTAATGTTAATAAGCCGATTACAGCTCTGATGTCACGCGGTAATAATAGAAACGTGTAGAAAGAGTCACATTGCGGTCCGGCGGCCAGGAGCTTTGAGTGCCGCCTGCAACAAAATCACTGATGCTGGAGCCTGCATGTCCCACTCAGTCAGCATCAGGATATTGTTCCAGGGGACAAACCGAGAGAGACGTCCAGAGATGTGCCGGGGAACGCCGGCTGTGGCGGGACAGCGTCCGATGTGGGGAAGAGATAAATATACGAAGGAAAGGAGGTAAAAAAAAGGCAAACAAAACATAAACACATAAGCAACTGTACAATATCAGATCTATAATGGCGGCGAGGAAGGGGGGGGGGGGGGGGGTTCTGAAACAAGAAACTCAATGTTTATAAATTGAATGGACATTAAAAAAAAAGTTATGCAAGAGAGAAAAAAGAAACAAAAGAGAGGGAATAAAATATGTTATGAAAGAAGAAGTTCTAAAAAAGAAAAAAAGATCATATAAAAAAAAAGTAAAAGCTAAATTGAATGGGCATAAAAGTTATGCAAGAGAGAAAAAAATATAGAAAAAAAAAAAAAGGGAAAACATAAAATATGTTACAAAAGAAGAAGTTCTAAAAAAATAAAAAAAGATTGTATAAAAAAAATAAAAAATAAAAAAAAAAAGTAAAAGCAAAATTAAATGGGCATAAAAGTTATGCAAGAGAGAAAAAAAAAAGAAAAAAAGGGGGGGGGGAATGTAATATGTTACGAAAGAAGAAGTTCTAAAAAAAAATATATATATATATATATATATATATATATATATATATATATATATATAAAAAATGTTATGAAAAAAGCAAGAAAAAAAAAAAAAAAAAGATCCTATGAGACATGAAAAAAAGATGGAATTAGGAAAATAAATGTATACAAATAATAATAATAATAATAATGTATAAAGAGAAATAAGAATAGTAGAAACAATAATAAGAAAGTTCTTCAAAACGTTTCCACGCTTTTTTTATTTCTCTTTTTATTAAGTATTTCAAAAATGTTAGATATTATATATATTTTTATATTGCAGTATGCTTTTTTTGATTATCTTTATGGCATATTTATGCTATCAATTGTATCATTTTTGTATGAAATTATTTAATAAAGTTAGACTAATGCCATTAGCAAAACTCCTCCTGCCTTCACTGTTTCTAACAAAAGCATAAAAGTGTGGAAACTTTTTGAAGACCCCCTCGTAATATAGAAATAATTATTATTATTTGTATATATTATCATTAATAAAAATAATAATAGAAATAAATAATAATAGTATAATAATAATATTTGTTTATACTTCCATGTAAAAAAATATATATAAATATATATATACACACACACATACACACACACATATATATATATATATATATATATAATATGTGTATTTAATATATATATATATATATATATATATATATATATATATATATATATGAATGTAAATAAAATATAATTCTTTTTTTTTTCTTTCATAGAAGTATAAACAAATATTATTATTATACCATTATTATTTATTTCTTTATTATTAATAATGATGATAATATATACAAATAATAACATTTATTTCTATAGATTATATTTTAAAGTATATTAATTTTATACATTTTCTGTATATATATATATATATATATATATATATATATACAAACACACTTATGGTAAATCTATATGTCTTGGAATTTCGCAAAAAAACATTTGTTGTTATGTTTTCACTGTATGCATTGTTCTACGTAACTTAAATAAAATAACTCTTTATGGAAGAAAAAATCTAATAAAAAATACAAGGGATATACATTACACAAAAATAAAAAAATGAATAAACACAAAAATAAAAAAGGGGAAAGAATTAGGAAAAAATTTGTTTAAAAATGGGGTAGGCATGAAAAAAAAGATACACGAGGAAATAGAAGGTGTAATTAAAAAAGTACAGTGGTAAAAAATAAAAAATAAATGATGCAAAAAAAAAAAACGTATACAATAATAATAATCATAATAACAAGATAATTCATTTAAAAATTAAATAAAAAATTAGGTAAAGAATAAAAAAAAAATCAGAAAAGGCAAAAGAAAAGAAAGATACAA
This sequence comes from Rana kukunoris, assembly GCA_029574335.1. NCBI lineage: Eukaryota > Metazoa > Chordata > Amphibia > Anura > Ranidae > Rana > Rana kukunoris. The sequence goes on from CM056060.1 coordinate 148,713,845, forward strand.
AAATAAAGATCAAATTAGATTAAATAAGATTATTATTATTATTATTATTATTAAGGTACTTATATAGCGCCATCAATTTACGCAGCGAGATAACCGCGAACATAATAAGCGGCATAACCCTGAGGCTCCTCCTCCTGACCTGTGTGTGAAGTTATTCTTGTGCAGGTGGAGCAGCCCGCAGCACACTTCGCAGCCTATCCTCTGCAGGGTCAGGGGGTCCGGCGCGGTGGACTCGGAGGCCGCACAGCTCTGCAGATATTCCTTCAGGTCCCCCTGGAAACAAGAAGACCGGTGTAAGTCTATGGATGCCATTGCAGGTGATAGGAAATCTGCGGGGTCATTGGCACGTCAAGGGGTACCAGATCTCTGAAGCTCCGCCCACTTAGCGCCCCAAATATGTGGATAAACTGCACAGAAAAATAAAAAAGACTGGCCACAACCAGACTAAATAATATTGCGGTACTGCCCCTTTAAGGAACAGCACGGGGTGATTAATTCCCAGCAACACCGCTATCAATATATTAGGTAATCAAAGGTGGGCGGAGCTCAGGTTCAGGGGGAGGGGTGAATATATTGGCGCCTAGGTCTCTTCGTCCAATGGGTGCTCGCCACTTACCAGGGGGCAGAACTCCATCACCAGCAGGTAGGGGGTGATCTCCGTACATTGCACCAGGCACTGAAGAAGGTTGGGGTGCTGGAGGACTCTGAGGACAGAAAAGATACAATTTATATAAATACCGATCAATAATTGGGGCTCATTCACATCACTGGCGCTGCCGTAACGCGAGCCAAACCAACGTCAACGCACATTCTGCGCATCGGAGCGCACAGCGCATGTCACTGCGAACAATGAAAACCGCGCCTATTTTTTTACAGTTGGAGTACATTGCGTTCATTTTATAAAGGGCGCCGAACGCGGCACGTCAACGCGCCGAAATGTGTGAATGGTTCCTCTGAGAGAAATTGTATATTTTATTATTAAAGGATCACTCCACCAAAAAGTGATCATTTGTAGGTGGAGCCACAGATACTCACAACAGCAAGATCTACTGGCCACAACTTCTGACTCCGCCCCTCTTCTCCTCAAACTTTGGGGACCCAGGAACTCAGCACAGGGATGGTGGGAACCCCTCATAACGGGCACAGCGGGTGTATAGACCCGGGAACTTACAGAAGAGACTGTTGGGGGTTTAATCCTCCAGCAAGCACTGACATATAAGGCAGGTAGGTAGGTTGGTAGGTAGGTAGCCTATGCTGTTTTATCAGGTTGCAGTCTGCACACACTGCCAGCTGTTTTTTTTCAGTCACTGACAGGTCAGTCACGAGTCTCGGGGATTCCCTCACCTTTACCTGTATCTGCTTTCTATAACCTGCAGCATTATAAACACACAGCGGGGGAGGGGACGCCTCTTCGCCGTCTGGTATGCGCCTATTATTCTAAACTATGCAGAGTGTCAGGATCCGAGTCTGCAGGGCAGGAACCGAAAATACCCAACATGGGGCAGGCACCTTGCAGAGGGCAGTCCAGCCTGGGTCATGGCGGCCATCATCCAGCCTGGGTCATGGCAGCCATCATCCAGCCTGGGTCATGGCGGCCATCATCCAGCCTGGGTCATGGCGGCTCCGCCCCAACAATAGAGAGGACAGGGCTCCGCCCCAACAATAGAGAGGACAGGGCTCCGCCCCAACAATAGAGAGGACAGGGCTCCGCCCCAACAATAGAGAGGAGAGGACTCCGCCCCAACAATAGAGAGGAGAGGACTCCGCCCCAACAATAGAGAGGAGAGGACTCCGCCCCAACAATAGAGAGGAGAGGACTCCGCCCCAACAATAGAGAGGAGAGGACTCCGCCCCAACAATAGAGAGGAGAGGACTCCGCCCCAACCAGAGAGGACTCCGCCCCAACCAGAGAGGACTCCGCCCCAACCAGGACTCCGCCCCAACCAGAGAGGAGAGGACTCCGCCCCAACCAGAGAGGAGAGGACTCCGCCCCAACCAGAGAGGAGAGGACTCCGCCCCAACCAGAGAGGAGAGGACTCCGCCCCAACCAGAGAGGAGAGGACTCCGCCCCAACCAGAGAGAGGACTCCGCCCCAACCAGAGGACTCCGCCCCAACCAGAGAGGAGAGGACTCCGCCCCAACCAGAGAGGAGAGGACTCCGCCCCAACCAGAGAGGAGAGGACTCCGCCCCAACCAGAGAGGAGAGGACTCCGCCCCAACCAGAGAGGAGAGGACTCCGCCCCAACCAGAGAGGAGAGGACTCCGCCCCAACCAGAGAGGAGAGGACTCCGCCCCAACCAGAGAGGAGAGGACTCCGCCCCAACCAGAGAGGAGAGGACTCCGCCCCAACCAGAGAGGAGAGGACTCCGCCCCAACCAGAGAGGAGAGGACTCCGCCCCAACCAGAGAGGAGAGGACTCCGCCCCAACCAGAGAGGAGAGGACTCCGCCCCAACCAGAGAGGAGAGGACTCCGCCCCAACCAGAGAGGAGAGGACTCCGCCCCAACCAGAGAGGAGAGGACTCCGCCCCAACCAGAGAGGAGAGGACTCCGCCCCAACCAGAGAGGAGAGGACTCCGCCCCAACCAGAGAGGAGAGGACTCCACCCCAACCAGAGAGGAGAGGACTCCACCCCAACCAGAGAGGAGAGGACTCCACCCCAACCAGAGAGGAGAGGACTCCACCCAACGGTAGAGGAGAGGACTCCACCCAACGGTAGAGGAGAGGACTCCACCCAACGGTAGAGGAGAGGACTCCACCCAACGGTAGAGGAGAGGACTCCACCCAACAATAGAGGAGAGGACTCCACCCAACAATAGAGGAGAGGACTCCACCCAACAATAGAGGAGAGGACTCCACCCAACAATAGAGGAGAGGACTCCACCCAACAATAAAGGAGAGGACTCCACCCAACAATAGAGGAGAGGACTCCACCCAACAATAGAGGAGAGGACTCCACCCAACAATAGAGGAGAGGACTCCACCCAACAATAGAGGAGAGGACTCCACCCAACAATAGAGGAGAGGACTCCACCCAACAATAGAGGAGAGGACTCCACCCAACAATAGAGGAGAGGACTCCACCCAACAATAGAGGAGAGGACTCCACCCAACAATAGAGGAGAGGACTCCACCCAACAATAGAGGAGAGGACTCCACCCAACACATACTGAATTCTTCTGGGTGGAAGGTGAGGCAGTTAGTAAAAGTTCCAGGTCCTCTTTAGATGATGCAATACTACAAGCAGGGACACGGCTGTAACATTTGGTGTCTGGGTCCTATTACCCGGGCTGGACTGTTTGTCTATAATCACGATTTTCGGCAGCCGTGGCGAAGATCGAGGGGAGGAGTGAAAACAATTGCGCTAGGAATGTGCGGTTGACCTGCCGGGACCTGGACGTCTCTGTCTCAATTATCACAATGTATTTGTTTACAGCGGGTTACATAACACAAGTCAGATCTCGTCATAGGGGGGAGCGAAGTACGCACAGGGGAGGGAACCGCAGAGGATTATGGGGAAGAAACGCGCTGCATACTTACCGGTAGGGCTGAGTCTCCTCCAGGAACAGCATCTGCTCCTGGACACTGGCGCTGACTTTCAGCTCCTTCACCACCACCTGGGTGCTGGCGAGCCCCGAATTTACCTCCCCCAGCAGCACCTGCACAGCAGAGAGACATAGAAAGGGTTAAACATCAAGATTTCTGGGGGGGGGGGGGGTTGCAAGAGGCTGATAACAAGTTCAGGGACTTGCTCTCTTTACATATATTTACAAATTGGACCGAAGAGGCTGAACATTTTCTTCTCTTTTTTACAACATGCAGGGAATATTATCACTTATCGAACGCGCTTGCAATACCCCAAAAATCGCCAGCAGAGGGCGGCGCACTCACCTTGCCAAACCAGCCCCGGCCAATCTCCTTCAGGTACAGCAAGCTCTGTCTTCCCAGGTCGGTGGATTTGAGAAGTTGCACTGCGAGGAAAGAAAAGAAGAAATGATGATACATTGTTGCCCTCGCACTCCGCCAGTCCCTTCACCTCCTCCCCTCCCCCGGTCTACACTCCGTAATACACGCTCAGCCTTCGGGACTTCTCCTGTGCTACCCCCACCTTCTCTGAGCTTCCCTTCTCCAGGCACTCTCTAACACACCCAACCCTTTCACTGCCAGAGCCTTTTTTTTTTTACTTTTTTTTTTTTTTTTGCACACATTAACCCCTTCAATACTGGCCACTCCCCGCCCCCTTCCTGCCCAGGCCAGCTTTCAGCGTTGTCGCACTTTGAATGAAAATGACGCGGTCATGTAACACTGCACCCAAATGACATTTGTATACATTTTTCACACAAAATGGAGCTTTTCTTATTTTCTGTTATAACATTTCGCAAATAAGTAATTTTTCTTCTTCACAGAGGGGCACTGATGGGCACTGATGAGGCTGCACTGATGGGCACCGATTGGCCCTGATGAGGCTGCACTGATGATGGGACACTGATGAGGCTGCACCGATGGACACTGATTGGCATTGTTGAGGCTTCACCGATTGACACTGATGAGGCACTGATGATGGGACACCAACGGGGCTGCACCAATGGGACACTGACGAGGCTGCGCGGATGGGACACGGACGAGGCTACGCCGATGGGACACGGACGAGGCTGCGCCGATGGGACACGGACGAGGCTGCGCTGATAGGACACTGCTTAGCCCCACTCTGGATGAAGGAGAACAGGAGGCGCCCTTGGACAGCAGAATTGCCAGTCTGGTGGGTGTTAGATTTACTAGCAGATTTAAATACACCAACAAATTGAAGCCAAACTCCAGCCACACTTAATCAGTGACAGTCTCGTTTCTTTGGGGATAAAGGTTTTACACCAATAAATAAAAGCTGATCATTAGCCTCGACCCTCTAACTGATACATATGCAGGAGAGCCTGATCTGCTGGAGAAAAAATATAACAGACTTACTGGCAGGATCACCAGATGAAAATAAAGGTAAGAAAACGAATGCAGCCGTCACATCTAATGATTGGTAAGCTGCAATATAAGAAATGTTTGCTTTTGGGTTTGGTACAGCTTTAAGGTGTCATCAGAACAGGAAGAGAGGAAATCCTCCAATGGGGACACTCGCTTTGGGGGGCTCCCATCTCACATTTCAGGGAAAGGAGAAGTGATGGGGACCCCTCCCCCCCCTTTTCTCATCCAATAATACAGACATTTTGGCTTTAGATTCATCATAATTTGCTTTAAGGGTAGAGGAACATGACGTGATCACAAGCAACCAATCAGGATCCATTATGATGCTCCTTACTGCAAAAGGAAGAATCTGATTGGTTGCTGAACATGGATTGACAATGTAATTCAGTGTCTGGATCTGCTCGGGAGATAACAAGCTCCGCCCTTCCTGGGAGAGCAACCATTGGCTGAAACACAGACTAAGACTTCTTTCTTGGCCCTTGAACAATGGGGCCCTCCGAGGACATCCAGTCCCATCCTTCCACACGTGACACAATGGAAGATTCCGGGTGCCCACCATGCCGCACTTTGTGACGCCGCGGCGCCCACCTCCTTCGTGTGACATTTTCAGGCCCCTCCAGGCTCCCATGCCCGCCGGCCCACCAGGCTGCCCCTTGAATTCCAGAGGTGAATACCAACCCCCGGCCACCAACAAAGGGCGCCATTGTCCGGAGCCTGGCACAGGCCAGCACGCCTTCTCCACACTGGACACTGGGGCCGCTCTATAGCGCCACTTCAGGGCCCCATGAAAGGGCTCCATTGTTCCCGGGAAGGATTGAAGGGCCTTTGTGACTCAAGAGACTTCTCATCACAATCCGAATTCCGGGAAGATTCCAGTCCCACACGCCAGAGAAAATCGCCGGCAACCATTGTCCATCCAATTCATATCTGGAATCCCACCGACTACACCTACCGAGGCCGCAACGCACGGCGCGCCCAACACGGGGCGAGGTCTACAGCCAACAACTTCATCCTGACGTCCTGATGGACATCACCAGATTCCACAACTAGATACAAAGTGTCCGTCTATAGAACGGGCCGGAGGAATCGCCGGCAACCATTGTCCATCCAATTCATATCTGGAATCCCACTGACTACAGCTACCGAGGCCGAAACGCACGGTGCAATGGCGCGCCCAACACGGGGCGACGTCTACAGCCAACAACTTCATCCTGACGTCCTGATGGACATCACCAGATTCCACAACTAGATACAAAGGGCCAGATTCACGAACAGTTAGGCTGGCGGATCGAGTGATCCGCCAGCCTAACTGTGACTTTGAGCCGGCGTTTCTGTTTTCTGTAACCAGAAAACAAGAAACGCCGGGTTGAAGTTCCGATGCGAGCAGCGTAACTGAGTTTCGCCATCGCATCGTTACTTCAACTTAAAAATGGTGCCGGGGGCGTTCCCGCCGATTTACGCTCAAAAAATATGTTAATGAGCGGAAATCGGCAATTCACGATCGAATTCCGGCGCGACGCAATGACGATACGACGTTTCCGGACGGGATACGCGGCGCATAGATATACCTACATGGGGTTGGAGTATCCTATGTTAGGTATAGGCGTCGTCATCGCGTCGGGAAAAAAAAAAAAAACGTCGCTTGCGTAAAACGGTCATGAATGGGAATGTGACGTCATTGACGTTCATTCACAGAATTTGGAGCATGCGCACGGGGATGTTTTGACACTCGACGCATGCGCAGTACGTTGGCGGCGGGATCGCGCTTAGTTAGCATAATACACGCCCCGTACCCGCCCAATTTGAATTCCGCCGGCTCATTTGCGATGCGCTGCCGCAACTTTAGGAGCAAGTGCTTCGTGAATGACAGCACTTGCTCCTAAAATTTCTGCAGCGCAACGCAAATGAGAAGCGTTACTCCAGAGCAAAGATGCTCTGGACTACCTGAATCTGGCCCAAAGTGTCCGTCTATAGAATGCGCCGGAGGAATCGCCGGCAACCATTGTCCATCCAATTCATATCTGGAATCCCACTGACTACACCTACCGAGGCCGCAACGCACGGAGCAATGGCGCGCCCAATGCGGGGCGACGTCTACAGCCAACAACTTCACCCTGACCTCCTGATAGAGATCACCAGAATCCACCACTAGATACAAAGGGCTAGATTCACAGAGGAGATACGACGTCGTCTCTGCGGCGTCGGATCTATGCGACTGATTCTTAGAATCAGTTACGCATAGATTTGGCGTAGATCCGACTGTCGTAAGTCACTTACACCGTCGTATCGAAGTTGCAATTTTACGCTGGCCGCTAGGTGGCGTTTCCGACGATTTTCGCGTCAAATATGCAAATGAGCTAGATACGCGTATTCCCGAACGTATTTACGCACCGTCGTCGTAGTTTACATAGTTTGCGTAAGCGTAAAGTTACCCCTGCTATATGAGGGGTTACCTTGCGTAGGTTCTGCGTACACCATGTTAAGTATGGACGTCAGGACAGCCTCGTGTTTTTCCGTCGTTTGCATAACTCGTTCACGAATAGGGCTTTACGTAAGTTACGTTCACGTCGAAACCAATGTATTTGCGTCGTAATTTGGAGCATGCGCACTGGGATACGTCCGCGGATGGCGCATGCGCAGTTCAAAAAAACGTAAAAAACGTGGGGTCATGATTGATTTACATTAAACACACCCACCTTATCCACATTTGAATTACGCGGCCTTACGCCGGCCCATTTACGCTACGCCCTTTTAGACCCTTCAACTGTTTGTGAAATCTGAACAGGGTCGTGGTTGAGTTCCTGCACCTATTTTCTGAGAAAAAAAGCTCTGTATATATATATATATATATATATATATATATATATACACACACACACACACAATTCTAGGCCCGAAGTTGATCCAGAGGAAGGCAAAAAATAAGAAAAAAAGAAAAACAATAATTCCTTCCTGATCTAGACCTGGCTAGTAGATTTTTTATTTTTTTTCAAAAGTTTTTGTTTTCTGAAAGTCTTTACGATTATTTTAATGGTTAAGCTGGCAATACACAAATAGACTTTTGAACATTTATGTGAACATTCGTACGAATATTCTCATTAATTTCTAGGACTTAATGACCAAAGAATTTTATTTGCTTTTAATGTTTTTGAAATTAATTGACTTTCCTAAATGTAAACCACAAACACGCTTAGAAATTTGTTAGTGAAAATTTTTTCCATCCCGATTCTTCTAATTTTCTTGTTTCTGCGGTTGGAAGTAGACATCGATTTCACCCCACTTCGATCAAACGAATATAATTAAAATGGAAAAAAAATTGTATGATCGACTTTAGGTGGGTCAAATCGATGTTCATTTTCGAAAATTTGAAGGAGTAGGATAAAACTATTATTTTTTTATCTAACAAACTACGTTTTTGTTCACACATATTGTAACGAAACGTGTTTATTACATCGGAAACTCATTTCAAATATCAGGCCAAACATTTTGGGGCTTCTGAACAAAATGAATTGACTTAATGCCAAGAATGAATGTTCTGACAATTGTTCAGAATTTCTGTACAGATGTTGGAAGGACAATCTAAGCGTGTATGTTCAGTAAACCAACCCAATATGTCTTTTTTATAGATGGAGCTCATTATGTCAGAGCCTAGGGATCATCAAATGTTGGAGAACCAGCGGCTGAACCGATCTGAGACCTTCGGGATCACCGGGTGCCCCCCAGAAATCTGATCAGTTCTAAGTCTGTTCTGTTCTACAAAACCCCCCAATAATGATGTCTACTAAGAAAGGCAATCTAGAGTCATCTAGTGGGTTGGTGGCCCCATCTGTTCCAAGGTTCCCGTATTTCCCGGAGGAGCCGGAGGCAGTGGACCTACCTGATCTCCCGGGCTGCTTGGACATCGGCACAGAGACCTCGGTAAGCGGCAGAACGTAAACCTCGGGTCCATTCTGAGGTGCTGGGGAACTCTGGACGGAGAACTCGGTGGTGTAATCTTCTCCCTCCACATTGTCCAGCTCCTGCAGCCAGCAAAGAGGCATCCATTATAACAGATGAAGTGGGAAGAACACATTGACACCACCCAAAACATTTAACCCCTCCTGCCATAGACTTGGGGGGGGGGGGGGGGGGAGGCGTCAGCAGAAATATGAAACAACTGGACCTTTCATGAAAGAGGTGGTTTTCTGGGGCCCCCGGAGCAACATGTGAACCCATCACCCCACAATGTCCCAATATGAATATGAAATGGAACTATGGAGGAAAAGAGCTGAGAATACTCCAATGACGTGAGCGATGGGATAGAATGTGTCCGCGTATTGTGTCTGGTGTGTTATGTGGAGGAAAACTTAAAGGGGATGTCCACTTACAGCAAAGTGTCAGGTTGAGAGTGAGAGAGAGAGAGAGAGAGAGAGAGAGAGAGAGAGAGAGAGAGAGAGAGAGAGAGAGAGAAGATAAAATAAAGAGGTAAGAGTGAGAAGAAAAGAGGTGAGGGGGGAGAGCGAGAGCTAGCAGGGAGAGAAAGGGGAGAGAGGGAGAGGGAGAGAGAGAGAGAGAGAGAGAGAGAGAGAGAGAGAGAGAGAGAGAGAGAGAGAAAAGAGGAGAGACAGAGAAAAAAATAGGAAGATAAAATATAGGGAAATAAAACGAGAAGAAAAGAGGTGTGAGAGAGAATGGAGAGAACAAGAGAAAAGAGGGGAAGAAAAATAGATAAAGAGGGGAAGAAAGAGAGCAAAAAAAAAGGGGGGGGGAGAAAGTGAAAGAGAAGGTAAGAGAGAAGAAGCAGAAGATAAGGGAGAAGAAGACAATAGGGAGAAGAAGAGAAGAGGGAGGCAGAGAAGAGAAGAGAGGAAGACAAGAGAAAAAAAAATGAGAGATAAAGGGGACAGAGGGGAGAGAGAGAGAGAGAGAGAGAGAGAGAGAGAGAGAGAGAGAGAGATGAAGAGAGAAGAAAAGAGGAAACAGAAGAGAAGAAGAGAATGGAAAAGAAGAGAAGGGAAAATGAAGAAGAGAAAGGAAGAGAGAGAAGAGAAAAGAGAAGAAAAGAAGGGAAAAGAGATAAGAAAAGAAAAGAGAGAAGAAAAGAGAAGAAGAAACGAGAAAAGAAGAGAAGGGAAAAAGAGAGAAGAAGAAAAGGGGAAAAGAGAGAAGAAGAAGAGAAGGAAAAAGAGAGAAAAAGAGAAGAGAGAAAAAGAGGAGAAGAGAGAAAAAGAGGAGAAGAGAAGGGATAGAAAGGAAAAGAGAAGGGAAAGATGAGAGGAGAAAAGGAAAATGAGAGAGGAGAGAAGGAAAAAGAGGGAAGAAGAGAAGATGACAGAAGAGAAGAGGGAAGAGAGAAGAAGAGAAGAGAAAGAAGGGAAGCAGGAAGAAGACAAGTAGAGAAAGAAGGGAAAAGAAAAGAGAACAGACGGGAAAAGAGAGGAGTAGAGAAGAGAATGGAAAGAGAGAAGACGAGAAAAGGAAAGATAAAAAAAACTAGGAGAAAAAGTGAGAGTGATAGGTAAGACAAGAAGTGAGAAAGGGAGGAAAAAAAAGAGAAAGAAGAAAAGACGGGAGGAAAAAATAGAGTAAAGAAGGAAAAGGGAAGGGAAGGAACATCAATAAAGAGAGAGGGAAAATAAAGCGAGGGAGTAAGAGAGAGAGAGAGAAAGAAAGAGAGAGCAATGAATAGAGAGAAGGGGGAGGGGATATATAGATGCATTTTGGATAGTTTTTTTGGAAAGTATTTTTCAGAATAAAACAGATATAAGAAGTGAAAACCATGGAACTTCTATGTGCGTCGGATGATTTTTTTCCCTTCTGGCTCCTTCATTCACAAATGGGGGGCCCAGTACCCGGCTGACCCCATTCTTTTGGGTGGAAGGGTTAAATTTGCCTGGTGAGCCCCCCATAGCTCAGGGAAGTGGCACAGAAAACACGGTTCAGGAGTCACAATGATAGAATTAGTCATGCGTGACTTTCTGTGGTATTACAGCTGGCACAGGCCTTACCCGGCTCCGAGTATGAGAGATGCCAGCTGCCGCCTTGTTTACTGAGCAGGAGTGGCACACGCATGCCCCCTGGCATCTCTTGAACTGCGGCCTGCTCCCCCTCCGGGTACTCTGCGCCCTCCCAGAGGGCCCCCCCTTATCTCAGGGCAATCATGTCGTCTTAGATGTGAAGAGACGTACCACAGGAGCGTACACATCCCCATCTGAGATCAGAGAAGACAGTTATTTTTGTTCTGAACGAGACTGCAACGCGGACTGTCTGTGCTGCACTACCACTCTACAAGTGGCTGTACTTATATTGGCTGCTGACCATCTCCCTTTATTCACTGACCTATCTAAGTTATATAGAGTCTGCAGGAGAAGTAGAGACATTGCTTCCAAAAATGCTAGTTGCCTGGCTATGTGTGACTTCATCGCTTTGTAATCATTTAGCCAGTAAAGTCAGCATTGCTGAACCCCAGGCTTGTTACTGATTAGCGACTCTGAAGCAAGGGGATCGGCAGGACAGTGAGATGCCTAGCAGCATAAAGCACCCTTATGCCAAATACAGATCACCATGGGGGTGCCAAATACAGATCACCATGAGGGTGCCAATTACAGATCACCGTAGGGGTGCCAAATACAGATCACCGTAGGGGTGGCAAATACAGATCACCATAAGGGTGCCAAATATAGATCACCATAGGGGTGCCAAATACAGATCACCATGGGGGTTCCAAATACAGATCACCATGAGGGTGCCAAATATAGATCACCATAGGGGTACCAAATATAGATCACCATAGGGGTGCCAAATACAGATCACCATGGGGGTTCCAAATACAGATCACCATAGGGGTGCCAAATACAGATCACCATGAGGGTGCCAAATACAGATCACCATAAGGGTGCCAAATACAGATCACCATAAGGGTGCCAAATACAGATCACCATAAGGGTGCCAAATACAGATCACCATAGGGGTGCCAAATACAGATCACCATAGGGGTGCCAAATACAGATCACCATAGGGGTGCCAAATACGGGTGCCAAATACAGATCACCTTGAGGGTGCCAAATACAGATCACCATGAGGGTGCCAAATACAGATCACCATAAGGGTGCCAAATACAGATCACCATAAGGGTGCCAAATACAGATCACCATAAGGGTGCCAAATACAGATCACCATAGGGGTGCCAAATACAGATCACCATAGGGGTGCCAAATACAGATCACCATAGGGGTGCCAAATACAGATCACCATAGGGGTGCCAAATACGGGTGCCAAATACAGATCACCTTGAGGGTGCCAAATACAGATCACCAAAGGGGTGCCAAATACAGATCACCATAGGGGTGCAAATTAGAGATCACCATAGGGGTGCCAACTAGAGATCACCATAGGGGTGCCAAATACAGATCACCATGAGGGTGCCAAATACAGATCACCATGAGGGTGCCAAATACAGATCACCATGAGGGTGCCAAATACGGATCACCATAAGGGTGCCAAATACAGATCACTATGGGGTGCCAAATACAGATCACCATAAGGGTGCCAAATACAGATCACCATAAGGGTGCCAAATACAGATCACCATAGGGGTGCCAAATACAGATCACCATGGGGGTGCCAAATACGGGTGCCAAATACAGATCACCATAGGGGTGCCAAATACAGATCACCATAAGGGTGCCAAATACAGATCACCATGGGGGTGCCAAATACGGGTGCCAAATACAGATTACCATAGGGGTGCCAAATACAGATCACCCAGCAAGCTTCAGATGGAGAAAAAGGGTGAAAATAAAATATCAACATATTTTAAATGCATCCAATTCCCTCGGAGGCCGTTGGGCACTCGCTGCACGCCAAGCTATGCAGAGCTCAATGCGGCTACGCCATTATATAATATTGTCCGGGGTTTAACCTCCGCCAGTCTGAACTGCAGCATTCCGCCCGATTATATAACCACAGACAGGTACCGCACACAGAGCGATGACATCATCCGCTATTTTCACCACAAACATCAGGTCGGACCCCCCCCCCCCCAAATGATCTGTTCACCGACGCGGGAAGACACGAAGATCTCAGCATGCGCAGCCTAGAGATGCTTAATAAATAGGGCAAAATGTGGCGTGCAAAAAAATCAGGGCCCCAGGGTAGCCAATCAGCACATTTCTGCCACCGGAGATAAGCAATGCAAGGAGAACTCACAGACAGAAAGATTATCGATCGTGTGATGTGGGAGCAGCGAGATGTACGATGTTCCCCCAAACTCACAGTGTAACACTGACCCTTCCTCCAATGTAAAATCCCAACAGCACCCCCCCCCCCCCGCGTGACCCCAACATCTCCCTTTATCCTTCACACTGACCCTTCCTGTAACCTTCACAATGTAAGATCCCAACATCCCCCCCCCCCTCCGTGACCCCAACATCTCCCCTTATCCTTCACAATGACCCCCCAGGTCCCAACAGCCCCCACCCACATAACCTCAACACTAAGCCTCCCTTTATCCTTACACTGACCCTTCCTCTAACCTTCACAATGTAAAACCCCAAAAGACCCAATGCCCCCCCCCGGTACCCCAACACCTCCCTTTATCCTTCACACTGAGCCTTCCTGTAACCTTCACAATGACCCCCCAGGTCCTAACAGCCCCCCCTACCTCAACACTAAGCCTCCCTCTATCCTTACACTGACCCTTCCTGTAACCCTTATACTAAACCACACTTTAACCCCAATATTAACCCTTCCCCCTCCCTATAGCTTCAACACCCTCCATATAACCCCAACACTGACCTCTTCTGTAATCCTAACAAATATCCCAGCCCCCCCTCCATAACCCCAACACTAAGCTTCTATTTATCCTTCACATGGACCCTCCAGGTCCTAACAGCCCCCCCGCCACCACATAAACTCAACACCAAGACTTTATCCTTACACTGACCTTTCATGTAACCCTTATACCAAACCACCCTTTAACCCCAATATTACCCTTTCCCTCCCTATAACCCTAACACTGACCTGTTCTGTAATCCTAACAGTGATCCCAGCCCCCCTCCGTACCCCCAAAACTAAGCTTCTATTTATATTTTTACACTGACCCTTCCTGTAATCTTCACAATGACCCCAAGTATAATCCTAACAGCCCCCCATAACCCCAACACCTCCCTTTATCCTTCACACCAACCCTTCCTCATATTAAACCACCTTGTACCCCAATACCCTTGTATCACTAACCCTAACCCCTCCCTGTAACCCTAATTATAATCCCCCATTAACCCAACACTAACCTTCCCCCTCCCTATAATCGTAACACTGACCTGTTCTGTAATCCTAAAAGTGACCCCTGCCCCCCTCCACTCCTTAACCCCCAACACAAAGCTTCCCTTTATCCTTCACATGGACCCTTCTTGTAACCCTCATAATAAATCACCTTGTACCCCTATCACTAACCCTTTCCCCTCCCTGGAACTCTAATATCATACCATCCTGCAACCCTAATACTAACCTTCCCCCCTCCCTATTACCCTAACACTAACCCTCCCTCTCCCTATAACCCCAACCCTCTCCTGTTCTGTAATCTTAAAGGTGATCCCTGCCACCCCTCCCCCCCATAACCCCAACACTAAGCTTCCCTTTATCCCTCACACTAACCCTTCCTGTAATCCTCATATTAAACCACCTTTTTCCCCTATCACTAACCTTTAATATAGCCCTAAATCTAAACCTCCAGTAAAATCCGAACCCAAACACTGACCTATTATGTAACACCGATCCACCCTAGAACCCCAACACTAAATCTCCCAGTAACCCTAAAACAAGCCTCCTGTAACCCTAAAAGTACCTATTCTGTAACACTAACCCACCCTGTAACCCCAATATCATACCACCCTGGAACCCTAATACTAACCCTTCCCCCCTTGCTGTAACCCTCACACTGACCCTCCATGTGACCCCCCAAAACCAAACCTCTCCGTATCCCTAGAAGTAGCCCTCCCTGTAACCCCAACACTCTATAAATTCAACACTTTGTTTGCATATTCCCTTCTCCTGTCTGAGTCTCCTTAACGCAAAAGACCACCCCACCCCTCCCCCATCCTGTGCAAAAAGGCCCAAGTGTAAGAAGCAACAATCAGCCCACCAGACTCCACTTGTAACTGAACCATACAGACTACTCCTTCAGTCTCAATAACGGAGGCATTAGCACGGTTAGCAGCAATAGATTTTACCGCCCATCTATTCACAAAGGGACTCGAGTGCAATGCAAAGCAACAGCCAATTTCTGTACACCGGACACCAGATCCGCAAAAACCCCATAGATGATGAGCGGAGACAAGCCTCTCACCAAGTAGGACTGATGGAGGTTCAGATGGGATATTTGGCCCTCAGAACTCTGCTGGTGGGGGAATGGCCTTACAATGTGATACATGAACAGTGAAAGCGACCATTCCCTTCCCAACAAAGATAAGGGTGGTGGGATCCGTTATCATACAAACATAATCTCCCAAACTCTCAGCAAGTCTCTGCTGGTGAACATGAGCTCCACCAATACTTGAATGGCCTTGTTGCTGGTCCCCAGGGCAGGGTTTCCACAGGCTCAGTCCTTAAATATCACCAACAGGCCAAGTTTTTGGAATTGCCTTTAGACAAAATGCCTCTCATGAACACCAAGCCATTGACCAGGATATACAGCACCATGGCAATGTGACGCAAATCCTGAAAACATGACCTGTTGGGGGGTACCTTGGGTTGGGAATTGCTGCTCTAGGTAATTCGTACATGGTATAATCAAGTACATATAATTACATAGTTAGTCAGGTTGAAAAAAAGACAAAGTCCATCTAGTTCAACCAATAAGTACCAAACCATTAATATGTATTCAAAGCACCTATGCAAGGTGAAGGAAATCCTAAAAGCATGACCTGTTGGGGGTATTTGAGTACTGAGGTTGGAGACCATTGCTCAAGGCAATACCTACATGGTATAATCAAGTACCCCCCAGTAGGCCATAGTTCGGGAATTTTCCTTAGATAAAAAAACTGCCGTCATAGGTACCAAACCATTGATATTGATTCAAAGCACCAGTGCAAGGTGAAGGAAATACTGAAAACATGACCTGTTGGGGATATTTGAGTACCGAGGTTGGAGACCATTGCGCAAGGCAATACCTACATGGTATAATCAAGTATGCCTTGCAGGCCATAGTTTGGGAATTTTCCTTAAATAAAAAATAGCTATCATATGTACCAAACCATTGATATGGATACAAAGCACCAGTGCAAGTTGAAGGAAAGCCTAAAAACATGACCTGTTGGGGGTACTTAAGGACTAAGTTTGGGAACCAGTGATCTAGACATTACTTACATGGCACAATCATATCACAGCACCTACCACCACCTTTGCTTTTAACTTCATGTTAACAGTCAGCCTAATATTTCATCATACTAAATGATCCCTCAGCTGTGAGAGTATTCGTGAATGGTCTTAGTGCATGGATAGCCAATTACTAAACATGACCCACCACCACCACACAGCACTGAAATCAGAATCACAAAACCATGAAATCAGATACTTAGTTGCACTCAGAGAATGCTCTTTAACCAATAGAGAACTAGTAACCCTTAAAATGGATACCCACAAAAACTGGGGCCCCCAGAAGTCAAACTGTCAACTGTGTTGAGGATTTCCAGAATTTGTTTTCAATCCAAGTCCTGAAGCCACCCAGATGACCAAATGTCCTCTCAACAAATTGTCCAAACCCCAAAAACATGTAATCAGACACTTCAAGAATGGGCTTCATCTCAAGGGTTATTATTGGTTACTAGGTTAATAGGGTTACTCTATTGGTTAAAGACCATTCTTGGAGTTCAACTAAGTATTCAATTTACGTGTTTTTGGGTCTTGGGCTATTGAACTAGTAACCCTTGAGTTGAAGAACATTCTTGGAGTGCAACTAAGTATCCGATTACATGTTTTTGGGCAATTTTTTGAGAGATCATTTGGTCATCTGGGTGGCTTCAGGACTTGCATTGGAATCTACTTCTGAAAATCCTCAACACAGTTGACTGTTTGACTTCTGGGGGGCCCAGTTTTTGTGGGTATCCATCTAAAGGTTTTCCAGTTCTCTACTGGTTGGATACCCACAAAAACTCGGCCCCCCCAGAAGTCAAACTGTCAACTGTGTTGAAGATTTCCAGAAGTAGATTCCAATGTAAATCCTGAAGCCACCCAGATGACCAAATGCCCTTTCAACAAAATGCCCACAATTAAATCAGATAGATACGTAGTTGCACTCCAAGAATGGTCTTCATCTCAAGGGTTACTATTGGTTACTAGGTTAATAGGGTTACTCTATTGGTTGAAGACCATTCTTGGAGTTCAACCAAGTATCTGCTCTACATGTTTTTGGGTCTTGGGCTATTTTTTGAGAGGACATTTGGTCATCTGGGTGGCTTCAGGACTTGCATTGGAAACGACTTCTGGAAATCCTCAACACAGTTGACTGTTTGACTTCTGGGGGGGCCCAGATTTTGTGGGTATCCATCTAAACGGTTACCAGTTCTCTATTGGTTGGATACCCACAAAAACTGGGCCCCCCAGAAATCAAACTGTCAAATACTAATGTTTACTAGGTTGATAGGGTTACTCTATTGGTTGAAGACAATCCTTGGAGTTCAACTAAGTATCTGATTTACGTGTTTTTGGGTCTTGGGCTATTGACTATTGACTTCTGTTTGACTTATGGGGGGCTCAGTTTATGTGGGTATCCATCTAAAGCAGCCTTTCTCGACCTTTTTACCGCTGGGGAACCCTAAAAATAATTTTCAGGTCTCGGGGAACCCCTGATAAAACCCATTGATTAATTCATTGGGGGGGGGGGGGGGGTCAGTGGAAACAATGCCCCTTACTTTGGTGGTCAGTGAGAAGAATGCCCCTTTTTTTACAGTAGTGTTAAGAAAGCCCCCCTTACAGAGAACTATGAAGATCATTGGTGTAATACCACTGGCTCCTCCAAGTGGAATTGGCTCAGAACTATTGTAGGCACCATCAAACAGGAGGTAAATTATCCACAGCTCAAGGAACGCCTAGCCACCTCTGGAGGAACCCTGGTTGAGAATGGCTCATCTAAAAGGTTTACCAGTTCTCTACTGGTTGGGTTCCCACAAAAACTGGGCCCCCCAGAAGTCAAACTGTCAACTGTGTTGAGGATTTCCAGAAGTAGATTCCAATGTAAGTCCTGAAGCCACCCAGATGACCAAATGTCCTCTCAACAAATTGCCCAAAAACATGTAATCAGATACTTAGTTGCACTCCAAGAATGGTATTCAACTCAAGGGTTACTAGTTCTCTATTGGTTGGATACCCACAAAAACTGGGCCCCACAGAAGCCAAACTGTGTTGAGGATTTCAAGACGTAGTTTCCAATGCAAGTCCTGAAGCCACCTATATGAACAAATGTCCCCTCAAAAAATAGTCCAAGACCCAAAAACATGTAAATCAGATACTTAGTTGCACTCCAAGAATGGTCTTCAACCAATAGAGAATGAGTAACCCTTGAGATGGATACCCACAAAAGGGGCTAATGTAGGAGAAGGGAAAATGCAAACAAGGGGCAAATTAGGTCACAAATGATGGATGAATACTCCAGAGACAGATCAAAGGATCCACCAACTGTAGAGGGAAGACCTCTCAAAAGATTATTTCATACACATGCCACCGAAATTGCTCAACACTGCGAAAAAAAAAAAAAATCAAACACAACACCACACATACCCAACCATAAAAAATGACGCATGAAAAATTTAGATCTCACTATATACACCGCAGAATTAGCCAGAGGGGCAATACAAACATAATGGAGTCATGTGATGGCATTGCTGTATCTCCAATGGCCTCAAACTATTCTCTGTAACCCTCTTTTATGCTCAGCCAATGGCAAGAAAGATTGACAGTAACTATTTAATGCCAACATTGCATGCGACAATTTAACAAAAAAAAAGCAAAAAACATTCCCAAGGCCCAAATGCTCAACCCTCTGTGCAATTGTCAGAGGACGCCACACACATGGAGACGAAGGTACAACAATCATTTGGGAATCCCAGGCAACATACAGGTACGTAGTGCCAATGGGTACCTTAGTGGCGTCCTCCACTTAAAAGGGTTAATTTTTTTTGGAGGAGGATTATTGCTGACACAGATGAAAGCGCCTACCCTGCAGAGATACGGTGCCCAGAAGGATAATGGCCGCAGGCTGGGCAGCACACACAGCATTGTGGCACGCAGCGATCGATCGATCTCATGCCTACCTCTCCATGAAGCCACGAAAAGCCTTTAATCCCAAAAGCTGCACCGGCGATTAAGTAGGAAAGAGTCAGCATGTCCTGAGTGGGGTGACTGGGACCCAGGAGGCGACTGGCGCTGCCATTACAAGTCCCTACGATTCATCTTGCGCTGCTCTGCCAGGCTTTCCCGTCTCTGCCTGGCACATTAACAACGCTCAGCTGCCCTCCGAATCAGAATCCAGGGACTGTGCTGGAAAGGGGGAGGCGGGTCTTTTTGACTTTTTTTTTCTTACATAGTGGTGACATTCCATTTACTGCCCACTCTGCGTACAACACCCCCCCCCCCCCCCACAACACGCGCTCTTACAATGCCACCATTCTCTGCCCATTCAATGCACTGGCACTGTTGGCTTACTGGGATGCAGGAGGTTAATGCTGCCTACAGGAGCACGGACATGAACATGGAACATGACGATCTCCCCAGACTCCCCTCCTCTCCACCTTTGTATTATTCCTTACCCCTGATAATGTCCCTGGACTCCCATCCCCATTATATTATGCCTTCTAAGTTCTGTACACGCTGTGCCCTGTATGAGGGGTTCCCACCATCCCTGTGCCAAGTTCCTGGGTCTGTACACCTGCCATGCCCATTATGAGGGGTTTCCACCATCCCTGTGCTGAGTTCCTGGGTCTGTGCACCTGCTATGCCCTTTTTGAGGGATTCTCACCATCCCTGTGCTGAATTCCTGGGTTTGTACACCCGCTGCGCCCATTATGAAGGGTTCCCACCATCCCTGTGCTGAGTTCCTGGGTCTGTACACCTGCCATGCCCATTATGAGGGGTTTCCACCATCCATGTGCTGAGTTCCCAGGTCTGTACACCTGCTGTGCCCATTATGAGGGGTTCCCATCATCCCTGTGCTGAGTTCCCAGGTCTGTACTCCTGCTGTGCCCATTATAAGGGGTTCTCCCCATCCATGTGCTGAGTTCCCAGGTCTGTACACCTGCTGTGCCCATTATGAGGGGTTCCCACCATCCCTGTGCTGAGTTCCCGGGTCTGTACACCTGCTGTGCCCATTATGAGGGGTTCTCCCCATCCATGTGCTAAGTTCCCGGGTCTGTACACCCGCTGCGCCCATTATGAAGGGTTCCCACCATCCCTGTGCCGAGTTCCTGGGTCTGTACACCTGCCATGCCCATTATGAGGGGTTTCCACCATCCATGTGCTAAGTTCCCAGGTCTGTACACCTGCTGTGCCCATTATGAGAGGTTCTCCCCATCCATGTGCTGAGTTCCCAGGTCTGTACTCCTGCTGTGCCCATTATGAGGGGTTCCCACCATCCCTGTGCCGAGTTCCTGGGTATGTACACCTGCTGTGCCCATTACGAGGGGTTCCCACCATCCCTGTGCCGAGTTCCCAGGTCTGTACAACCGATATACCCATTATGAGGGGTTCCCACCATCTCTGTGCTGGAAGCCACAATGATTGGTGGAGAGTCCGAAAGTTTTCGTATGACGACCTTGATATTTAAGTATCAAAATCATATATGGCTCCACCCACCACGCCCTACCTATACCCTAAATCACGCTGAGGGGTGGGGCTTCTATAACTGAGATATTTATGGAAGAAACAGAAGAAGATGAACTGTCCTTGGACAGAAATAAGAAAAGAAAATCTCTGGAGATTAAATATATATAAAGAAACAACACACAGTTGAGGAAAGATGGTTAAATGAAATGTTAATTTCATATGAAAAAAATAAAAATAAAATGTTTAAACTTACAAAAGTCATGTGAATAATAAGATATAATAATGGAGGCAGGAAAATGTACAGTGTATGGACACGACCTCTATCAGATTGTAGGGACATACTAAACTGCATATTGGGATGATAGGATTATTGGCTGCAATACTGAGAACTCTCACTAGATGTCAGTGTACTTTACACACATATATATGGTAATGACTCTGTTGTTTCTCAAAATGTTATTCATTCCTACAGTGCTTGATACAATGTTGCAAGAAGCAGTTGCTTCGATTTATCAAAACAAAACAAAAAACAAGTTATTTGATTTGTACTAGAAAGCAGATGGGAGATCTAATGGAAATATTTACAATCAGATTGTATAGTTTATAGTCAGTTTTATTCATCAACAATAAGAAATGTCACCAAAAACACAACATAAATCAAACAGGATCAACACACTGAAAAAATAAATAAATAAGAATAATTAAATAAATAATCTGTTCTACCAATGAGAACAACCTTCGTCCCGTCTCTGACCTTCAATCCCAGGAGGCCAACTTTGCCCGGTAGCTGCATGTGACAGATATTGTACCGCCCCCTGTAGACAGAAGCCTGCATTTTCTATAACTAGGACCATCTGTCTGCAGTCTCTGACCATCTCCTGCATCGTGTCTGCAGTCTCTGACCATCTCCTGTATTGTGTCTGCAGTCTCTGACCATCTCCTGTATTGTGTCTGCAGTCTCTGACCATCTCCTGTATTGTGTCTGCAGTCTCTGATCATCTCCTGTATTGTGTCTGCAGTCTCTGACCATCTCCTGTATTATGTCTGCAGTCTCTGACCATCTCCTGTATTATGTCTGCAGTCTCTGACCATCTCCTGTGCTATGTCTGCAGTTTCTGACCATCTCCTGTACTATGTCTGCAGTCTCTGACCATCTCCTGTATTATGTCTGCAGTCTCTGACCATCTCCTGTACTATGTCTGCAGTTTCTGACCATCTCCTGTACTATGTCTGCAGTCTCTGACCATCTCCTGTATTATGTCTGCAGTCTCTGACCATCTCCTGTATTATGTCTGCAGTCTCTGACCATCTCCTGTACTATGTCTGCAGTCTCTGACCATCTCCTGTACTATGTCTGCAGTCTCTGACCATCTCCTGTACTATGTCTGCAGTCTCTGACCATCTCCTGTATTATGTCTGCAGTCTCTGACCATCTCCTGCATTATGTCTGCAGTCTCTGACAATCTCCTGTACTATGTCTGCAGTCTCTGACCATCTCCTGTATTATGTCTGCAGTCTCTGACCATCTCCTGTACTATGTCTGCAGTCTCTGACCATCTCCTGTACTATGTCTGCAGTCTCTGACCATCTCCTGTATTATGTCTGCAGTCTCTGACCATCTCCTGTATTATGTCTGCAGTCTCTGACCATCTCCTGTATTATGTCTGCAGTCTCTGACCATCTCCTGTATTATGTCTGCAGTCTCTGACCATCTCCTGTACTATGTCTGCAGTCTCTGACCATCTCCTGTACTATGTCTGCAGTCTCTGACCATCTCCTGTATTATGTTGAACTACCGTTGAATTTCCGGGCCCCTTCTCCGCTGTATTTTGGGGCTCACCTTGAATCCGATGTCGCCCTTCTTGCAGCACAGACAGGCCAGCATGAGGAAGATGATGGTGATGAGTCCGGAGAAGGATACGGCCACCACGGCCAGCGAGGACGGCCAGGACAGCTCACTCAGCAGGGGGCCATCTGTAAAGAGAGCAGAGGGGTGAATAGAAGAGGAGGACTCCTCCCTCAACCAATAGGAATTGTTCTCAGGACATACACAGACAGATCTGCACAATGCATCTGTTACTCCCTGGTGACTCGCCCGCCACACTTTCTCCCCCCAACCCCGGGAACCCCAGAAGGTTCCATCATTACAGATATTCCTTCTGGATCCCTTCTTGGGAAAATGTCGATGAAAAGTCTGCAATGACTGGGAAGAGATGACAATAACTCCAGAGACAACCAGGCAACCAGCATTTCCCAAAGGAGATCAATGACGGCTTGCTAGGTTTTCTGTAAATAATATGTGAACCCTGGAGTCTCATTTATACTTGTGGTTTGGGGGTGGTAAAAGCACGCAGTTGATCAGCATTTTCACCACACGCCCACCTTTCACCCCCCGCCTTAGGGTGCAAAGGCAGCGGATGGGGATGATGGGGGAGATCAGAATGATGGGGGTGGTGGGAATGATGAGGATGATGGGGGTCATGAGGATGATGCGGTGATGAAGGGAGATGGGGGAGATGGGGGTCATGAGAATGACTTGGGGGGTCATGGGGATAACTGTGTGGGGGGGGCCAGGCCATGAGGATGACGGGGGGCCATGAGGATGAAGGGGGGCCATGAGAATGACGGGGGCCATGAGGATGATGGGGGGCCATGAGGATGACCATGAGGATGACGGGGGCCATAAGGATGACGGGGGGGCCATGAGGATGACGGGGGGCCATGAGGATGACGGGGGGCCATGAGAATGAAGGGGGGGGTGATGAGGATGACGGGGGCCATGAGCATGATGCGGGTGATGAAGGGAGATGGGAACGATGAGGATGAGAAGGGAGAGATGGGGGGTCATGAGGATGACTGGGGGGGGGGTCATGAGGTCGGGGGCCATGACTGGGGGGGTCATGAGGATGACTGGGGGGCCATGAGGGATCACGGGGGGGGGCCATGAGGATGACGGGGGGGGGGTGCCATGGGGGAGGATAAATGGGGGGCCATGAGGATGATGGGGGGGGCCATGAGGATGATGGGGGGCCAGAGGGGGGGGGGGCCATGAGGGGCGGGCGTATGGGGGGCCATGAGGATGATGGGGGGCCATGAGGATGATGGGGGGGCCTGGGGGGGCGATGACCATGAGGATGACGGGGAGGTCCATGGGGGTAGGATGATGGGGGGGGCCAAGAGGATGGGGGGGGGCGATGAGGATGACTGGGGGGGGGGGGGGGGCGATGAGGATGACGGGGGGGGGGGGGGGCGATGAGCGATGACGGTGGGGGGGGGCGATGAGGATGACGGGGGGGGGGGGCGATGAGGATGACGGGGGGGGGGGGGGCGATGAGGATGACGGGGGGGGGGGGGGGGGGGCGTATGAGGATGACGGGGGGGGGGGGGGGGGTGAGGATGGACGGGGGGGGGGGGGGGGGCGATGATGGAGGATGGGGGGGGGGGGGGGCAATGGATGAGGATGACGGGGGGGGGGCGATGATGGGGGGGGGGGCGATGAGGATGACGGGGGGGGGGATGCGGATGAGAGGGGGACGGGGGGGGGGGGGGCGATGAATATGGGGGGGGGGGGGGGGGGCGATGAGGGGGATGAGGCCGGGGGGGGGGATGGGGGGCGATAATGAGGATGAGGAGACGGGGGGGGGGGGGGGGCGATGAGGAATGGGGGGGGGGCATGAGGATGAGGGGGGGGGGATGAGGATCGAGGGGGGGCGATGAGGATATGACGGGGGGTGGGGGCGATGCGATGAGGGCGGCGATGAGGATGACGGGGGGGGCGGGGATGACGATGAGGAAAATGAGGGGGCGGGCGATGAGGATGACGGGGGGCGATGAGGATGACGGGGGGGGGGGGGGCGGATGAGGACGGGGGGGGGGGGGCGATGAGGAAGACACCACTGATAAACGATAGGGCGCTATTCCTCCCCCAATACCAAATGTCGGGATGTTTACACCAATGATGCCAAGAAAATTTCCCCTCCCGGTCTCCACAGTCCGGCCCCCCGGAGGTCTGGAGGACAATATAACGGCCCTTTTGTTGTTTAGAAAGTTTGGAGACCTCCTGACCTAGAAGAACCTTTACAGATTTATACATTTGCTCAGGCGAAGTCTCCGCCCCCTTCTATCACCAGAGATCTGCAAACAACAACAATATTCCCCAAAGTTCACAAGCAAGCGAGTCTGCGAGTCTTCCCGCCGCTGCGCCACAAATAGAGCGAGATTATTAATAACTCCGTTTCCTGTCACATCGCATCAAAGAGGCAAGAAATGGAGCCGCGCCCATTGCACATCATTTAGATCGGTATACAGAGGACCAGGAGTGGGACTGGGCTGACCATACACTATACAATCCGATTGTACAATTTCCATCAGATCTACCATCAATGTCGTAGTGCAAGGGGCCGGCCTGAATAGACGCAAATTGAATGGAATTTGTATGTTTGTCTTGCTATTACGAAATGACCGGGACAAGGTCATCTAGAGCCCGGGGTGAACATACAAAACTGCCCCAACACCCCCCCCCCCCCTGCTCCAAATCCCCCTCCCATCACCAATTCCTCCGAAAATTTCCCCTCCTAGCACAAATACCCCCCAAATCATCCCTATTACAATAATTCTTACACCCCCCTCACCCCAAAATTCTCCCTCCCAACACAAATCCTGCTAAAATCACCACTACTCCCCCCCCCCCCCCCAAAATTTTCCATCCTAGAACAATTCTTACCCCCTGCCACCCCCAAATTCTCTCTCCGAACACAAATCCCCCTAAATCACCCCCCACCCCCAAATTTCTCCTCCTAGAGCAATCCTTATTCCTGCCACCCTCATATTCACCCTCCCAACCTAAATCCCCCTTAATTTACCACTCCTAGCACACCGCACCCCCAAATTTCCCCTCCTAGAACAACTCTTACCCCCTACCACCCATAAGTTCTGCCTCCCAACACAAATGCTCCTCATTCACCACTCCTAGAACAATTCTTACCCCTGCCGTCCCCAAATTCTCCCTCCTAACACAGATCCCCCTAAATTACCACTCCTAGCAACGTGGCAGCCCCTCGCTTCTCAATTTGAGGCTCCAGGGGGCCTATGCCTGAAGCTGTGTAAGATTCCTGATGACGGCCCTGCTGTTCAGGCTCCCGTTATGCGGGTGTCGAGCTTCATATGTAGAAGAGATCTCTCCACCAATGTCAATGGTTCCTAAGGAAGCGGCGGGTGCTGCTACCCACTGCATCCCTAGCAACCGTCGCTATCACCAGCACAACACAAAAAAAAAAACATGGGCATTTCTGATTTGACAGATTCAGCTTCTATTGTAAGCTCAGAACCTCATTAATCTAAAGGGGATTGTACAATCAGATTGCATTGTGTATGGCAGGCTTAAGGGGGCAACAAGGGCAAAACAAAGTTACATAGTTAGTTAGGCTGAAAAAAGACACAAGTCCATCCAGTTCAACCATAAAAACAAAACAAAACAATAAAAGCGGTGCTCATTCACACCCACAGTGCGCTGCAAACAAGAGCATGTTGCTTTATAGTGCGATGCACGCCGACGTGCTGCAGGGGATAGGCTGAGGCTTGGCTGACACCTACAGGTGAGACCTGGGAACAGGTGCGCTCAGGGAAGCCCCTTCATATCAATGGAAACCCGGAGGAGAAATCCCTGACTTTTCCAAAAATGATCCAAAATACAGCGCCTTGAAAAAGTATTCATAC
The DNA here is from genome assembly GCA_029574335.1 of Rana kukunoris. Classification (NCBI taxonomy): domain Eukaryota; kingdom Metazoa; phylum Chordata; class Amphibia; order Anura; family Ranidae; genus Rana; species Rana kukunoris. The sequence goes on from CM056060.1 coordinate 148,740,321, forward strand.
CCCTTGAAATTCTCCACATTTTCTCATGTTACAACCAAAAACGTAAATGTATTTTATTGGGATTTTATGTGATAGACCAACACAAAGTGTCACATAATTGTAAAGTGGAAGGAAAATGATAAATGGGTTTCCAATTTTTCTACAAATAAATATGTGAAAAGTGTGTGTGGGGGGGGGGCATTCCTATGGCACCCCCCGGAGTCAATACTTTGTAGAATTGTAGAACCCCCTTTCTTTTTGGGGGTGTCTCTACCAGCTTTGCACATCTAGAGAGGGACATTTCTGCCCATTCTTCTTTGTAAAATATCTCTGTCTCTGTCAGATTGGATGGAGAGCGTCTGTGATCAGCAATTTTCAAGTCTTGCCACAGATTCTCAATGGGATTTAGGTCTGGACTGTGACTGGGCCATTCTAACACATGAATATTCTTTGATCAAATCCATTCCATTGTAGCTCTGGCTGTATGTTTAGGGTCGTTGTCATGCTGGAAGGTGAACCTCCCCTCCAGTCCCCAGTCTTTTGGAGACTAACAGGTTTTATTCTAAGATTCCCCTGTATTTGGCTCCATCCATCTTCCCGTCAACTCTGACCAGCTTCCCTGTCCCTGCTGAAGAAAAGCACTCCCACCACATGATGCTGCCACCACCATGTTTCACGGTGGGGATGGTGTATTCAGGGTGATGTGCAGTGTTCGTTTTCCACCACACATATCGTTTTGCTTGCAGACCAAAAAGTTACATTTTAGTCTCATCTGACCAGAGCGCCTTCTTCCGCATGTTTGCTGTGTCCCCTCCCCCACATGGCTTCTCACAGACTTCTTATATCTTTCTTCTTGTCACTCCTCCATAAAGGGCTGAATTGTGGAGAGCACCACTAATAGTTGTCCTGTGGACAGATTCTCCCACCTGAGCTGTGGATCTCTGCAGCTCCTCCATAGTTACCATGGGCCTCTTGGCTGCTTCTCTGATGAATGTTCTCCTTGCCCGGCCCGGTCAGTTTAGGTGGACTGCCATGTCTTGGTAGGTTTGCGGTTGGGCCATACTCTTTCCATTTTCGGATGATGGATTGAACAGAAGCTCCGTGAGATGATCAAAGCTTGGGAGATTTTATTATAACCTAACCCTGCTTTATACTTCTCCACAACTTTATCCCTGACCTGCCTGGTGCGTTCCTTGGCCTTCATGATGCTGTTTGTTCACTAAGATTCTCTTACAGATCTCTGAGGGCTTCACAGAACAGCTGTATTTATACTGAGATTAAATGACACACAGGTGGACTCTATTTACTAATTAGGTGACTTCTGTCAGTTGGTTCCATTAGATTTTAGTTGGGGGTATCAGAGAAAAGGGGGCTGAATACAAATGTACCCCGCACACTTTTCACAGATTTATTTGTAAAAAATCTTGAAAACCATTTATCATTTTCCTTCCACTTAACAATTATGTGACACTTTGTGTTGGTCTATCACATAAAATCCCAATAAAATACATTCACGTTTTTTAATGCAACATGACAAATTGTGGAGAATTTCAAGGGGTATGAATACTTTTTCAAGGCACTGTATGTGGTTTGCAGATAGGTTGGGCGCCATTAACCATTAAAATCGCCGCCGAACGTCTGCTTAGTGGCAGTGCGATTCTCTGCGTGTCAGGAAAGTGATTGTATGCGAGTTCCCAACACGCAAAGATCTGAATGTTCACACGGCATGTGCGCGCCGTGCGATGCGTTTTGCTCGGTTGTGCTGTGATTGAGTCGTCATGACGATTGAATGATTGTATCTATTAAAGGAAATGATAAAAGTAGAACACCGGCCGGAATGTAAAGTGCAGACGAACTTCGAGCAGGTTTTCTTTTTTGTTTGGAACTCATTAGGAGGATTCCCCTCACTTCCTGCCCTGTAGACACAACAGGAAATGGGAGGAAATCCTCTTAGGCCCCTTTCACACTGCGCCTCCGCTCAGCGGAATCTGCTGGCTCAGTGGGGAATCTGAGCAATCGGATGACAGGTCAGTGTCCGCTTCACTATGCAGACAGACACCGCCCCCTCTCCTCTATGGGGCAATCAGATAGAAACAGACCGCCTCCATTTCCAACCGAAGTCATCAGATCCGATCTGCCAGACAGATGGGAAATGGGTACATCGTCTGTCTGTCTTTGGCCCAGAAGCGGGCGGGTGTCAGCAAACATGTGTCATCTGCCGCCCCATAGAGGATACTGGAGTAGGGTGACCAGACGTCCCTGGTTTCCGGGGACAGTCCCCGGGCTTAGAACATTGTCCCCAGAGCCCATCTGTCCCCGGAATTTGTCCCCGGATTCAGGGCCTATCCTGCGCGGGTGCATTGCAAACTGGGGCTGGGGGGGGGGGGCGTCCAGGGCCGGCTCTGCCATGGGTCCCAGATGGGTAGTGGGGGGGGGGGGGTGGGGGGGCGAGCGCTACCAGATTATACAGAGTGGGGATTTCCGGCTTACAGGGCTGTCAGACTTCTATTATAAGAGGCTTTCCTGAGGACAGCAGATGTGCGGGGTAAATAGGAGATTCCCGCTCTGTATAATCCGCCTCCTCTCCTCGCTCACTATGCACTGATGGGCACTGAACAGGCCGAGTTAATGGGCACTGAACAGGCCAAGTTAATGGGCACTGAACAGGCCAAGTTAATGGGCACTGAACAGGCTGCCCTGATGGGCACTACATATATGTCCCCGGATTTTATTAAAAAAATCTGGTCACCTTATACTGGAGGGTCCAATCATGTCCGCCTGAAAAACTGACAGCCGAATCCAATTGTATCGCCCGTTAGCGCGTCTAAATTTACAGTCACCAGTACAAGTGTCCCCATTGGCGTTCTCCTCACTACCTGTTTTGGTGAGGACCAACGCACACTTCCTGTTCTGGCAACAGCCAACGCACACTTCCTGTTCTGGCGACAACCAGCGTTCACTTCCAGTCCTGGTCACAACCAAAGCTCACTTTCTGTTCTGGTCACAACAAACGCTCACTTCCTGTTCTGGTCACAACAAACGCTCACTTCCTGTTCTGGTCACAACAAACGCTCACTTCCTGTTCTGGTCACAACAAACGCTCACTTCCTGTTCTGGTCACAACAAACGCTCACTTCCTGTTCTGGTCACAACAAACGCTCACTTCCTGTTCTGGTCACAACAAACGCTCACTTCCTGTTCTGGTCACAACAAACGCTCACTTCCTGTTCTGGTCACAACAAACGCTCACTTCCTGTTCTGGTCACAACAAACGCTCACTTCCTGTTCTGGTCACAACAAACGCTCACTTCCTGTTCTGGTCACAACAAACGCTCACTTCCTGTTCTGGTCACAACAAACGCTCACTTCCTGTTCTGGTCACAACAAACGCTCACTTCCTGTTCTGGTCACAACAAACGCTCACTTCCTGTTCTGGTCACAACAAACGCTCACTTCCTGTTCTGGTAACAATAGGGTGACCAGACATCCCCGATTTCAGGGGACAGTCCCCTGATTGAGGACACTGTCCCCGGAACAAGTCTGTCCCCGGTTTTGTCCCCGGATTAGATTTGAACAGGGACTGGGGCAATTTCATAGACAGTCAGTGCTCCTACTAGCATAGGGGGGTTGTATTTTTTCCATTTTCTGTCCCCCTTTCTGATATTCATGTGCTGGTCGGAGCGGAGGGAAGTTTTCTTCAGTTTCGGGTGAATGTCCATTCAGCTTCGCACGCATGTTCTTCTGCCTTGGCTCAAGTCCCGGCAGAGGGATCTACCCAGTAGTAGCCAGGCCCGGGGAGTAAGACTTGACAGGCTGTGAGGGGGACGGCGGCGACGGTCAGAGAGTCACTGATTGCCGCCATTACTAGTAAAAAAAAAATGTCCCTGGATTTTATTTTAAAAATCTGGTCACCTGTAACAACAAACGCTCACTTCCTGTTCTGATGGCACACATCTCTCACTTCCTGTTCTGATGACACCCAGCTCTCACTTCCTGTTCTGGTCACAACTAACCCTCACTTCCTGTTCTGGGGGACACAGAAAGCAATAAGGAGGGGGAGGGGGTCACATACAGCAGTTATTTTGATCTTTATTTTTACCAAGCTCAGCTATGTAATTATTGTAATAAAACAGGAAGTCTCCAACAGGACTCGGGTGAAAGGGTGACAACGCAGGGGACCAACTGGGAGATGAGAAAGGAGTGTTGTCACCCTAGAACAGGAAGTGCCTGAACAGAGACTGTCATGGCGGGATCACCAAGGACGATTATAATGAAAGCTACCAATATAAAAAGATTAAAAATGACTTTTATAAAGACAGTAGAATTTCTCAGATTTTGGCGATTGGTTTTTACATCTTCTCATGTGAACGGTGCAATAAAAATGTCATTATTTATAATGTAGAATTTTTTTATATATAAAAAGGTGTACTTTTCTGGGTGTGATGTCACAATGTTCCCAGAATTTCTGCACTTGTAAGTGGGTCATGGCAATACACACTTGTCACCACTAGAGGGGGGTGTGACCTAATGATGAGCAATGGAGGAAATTCCAGGCAATAAAAATATTCTGATTCTCCTTCCACAAAAAAGACGGCCATCTTTATCAGGATTAACTCTTTCTGTGCCGGGCTGCAGGCCATGCAAGAAGCGGATATGGGTGCATTGCGCTACTGTCCTGGCAGACAAAGTTTGGAGCAACTGCTGCAATTTTCAAGCGATAATTTAACGGGCGTTTATCGTCTTCTATCCGGGTCACACATGTCCGGACATACACGGGTGTGATGGAAGTCTATAGAAAAGGACAAGAAGGCATTCCAACGTTTTGTTCACTACATATAACCAGCTGAACTCTCGGATCTTTTTTTTCTCTATAGTTCTGTGGTGTCCAAACTTTTTGAAACAAAGGGCCAGTTTATGGCCCTTCAGACATAAGGTGGGCCAGACTTTGGTCATTGGGTGCAAAAAAGGTCCCGATGTCAGCGGAAAAAACAACGACCCATCTTTGGTGTAAGTGGAAAGAATTGGACCCCATCGTTGGTGCTGTTGGGAAGAAATGGGCCCCATTGTCGGTGTTGTTGGGAAGAAATGGGGCCCCATCGCTGGTGCTGTTGGGAAGAAATGGGCCCCATCGTTGGCGCTGTTGGGAAGAAATGGGCCCCATCGTTGGCGCTGTTGGGAAGAAATGGGCTCCATCGTTGGCGCTGTTGGGAAGAAATGGGCCCCATCGTTGGCGCTGTTGGGAAGAAATGGGCCCCATCGTTGGCGCTGTTGGGAAGAAATGGGCCGCATCGTTGGCGCTGTTGGGAAGAAATGGGACCCATCGTTGGCGCTGTTGGGAAGAAATGGGCCCCTTCATTGGTGTCACTGGGGGGAATTATGCCCCACTGTTAAATATCAGTGGATGAAATAGTGCCCCAAGGGCCAGATAAAAGCAAGAAAAAGGCCACATCTGGCCCCCGGGCCGCAGTTTGGAGACCACCGCTCTAGTCCAACCCCCCCCCCTCATTTTAGAAGTTGTGGCTGATTTTTGCTAAGAAAAGTCTTAAAAATATCACTTTATCTCAGTGAAATGGCTGTTTCCTACCCTTGAAACGCAGTACTCTGGCAGAGCTGAGAAATGGCCACACCCCACAGGAGAAAGAGAATGGGGGTGTGTCAGGCGAGAGATGTGGGGGCGACAGGCCAGAGTGGGGAGAGCGTCAGGCCAGAGAGGCGGGAACGTCAGGCAAGAGAGGCGGGAACGTCAGGCCAGAGAGGCGGGAACGTCAGGCCAGAGAGGCGGGAACGTCAGGCCAGAGAGGCGGGAACGTCAGGCCAGAGAGGCGGGAACGTCAGGCCAGAGAGGCGGGAACGTCAGGCCAGAGAGGCGGGAACGTCAGGCCAGAGAGGCGGGAACGTCAGGCCAGAGAGGCGGGAACGTCAGGCCAGAGAGGCGGGAACGTCAGGCCAGAGAGGCGGGAACGTCAGGCCAGAGAGGCGGGAACGTCAGGCAAGAGAGGCGGGAACGTCAGGCAAGAGAGGCGGGAACGTCAGGCAAGAGAGGCGGGAACGTCAGGCAAGAGAGGCGGGAACGTCAGGCCAGAGAGGCGGGAACGTCAGGCCAGAGAGGAGGGAACGTCAGGCCAGAGAGGAGGGAACGTCAGGCCAGAGAGGAGGGAACGTCAGGCCAGAGAGGAGGGAACGTCAGGCCAGAGAGGAGGGAACGTCAGGCCAGAGAGGCGGGAACGTCAGGCCAGAGCGGCGGGAACGTCAGGCCAGAGCGGCGGGAACGTCAGGCCAGAGAGGCGGGAACGTCAGGCCAGAGAGGAGGGAACGTCAGGCCAGAGAGGCGGGAACGTCAGGCCAGAGAGGAGGGAACGTCAGGCGAGAGAGGAGGGAACGTCAGGCGAGAGAGGAGGGAACGTCAGGCCAGAGAGGCGGGAACGTCAGGCCAGAGCGGCGGGAACGTCAGGCCAGAGCGGCGGGAACGTCAGGCCAGAGAGGCGGGAATGTCAGGCCAGAAAGAGGAGGGAATGTCAGGCCAGAAAGAGGAGGGAACGTCAGGCCAGAGAGGCGGGAACGTCAGGCCAGAGAGGAGGGAACGTCAGGCCAGAGAGGAGGGAACGTCAGGCGAGAGAGGAGGGAACGTCAGGCGAGAGAGGAGGGAACGTCAGGCCAGAGAGGCAGGAACGTCAGGCCAGAGCGGCGGGAACGTCAGGCCAGAGAGGCGGGAATGTCAGGCCAGAAAGAGGAGGGAATGTCAGGCCAGAAAGAGGAGGGAACGTCAGGCCAGAGAGGCGGGAACGTCAGGCCAGAGAGGCGGGAACGTCAGGCCAGAGCGGCGGGAACGTCAGGCCAGAGCGGCGGGAACGTCAGGCCAGAGCGGCGGGAACGTCAGGCCAGAGCGGCGGGAACGTCAGGCCAGAGCGGCGGGAATGTCAGGCCAGAGAGGCGGGAACGTCAGGCCAGAGAGGAGGAAACGTCAGACCAGAGAGGCGGGAACGTCAGGCCAGAGAGGCGAGAACGTCAGGCCAGAGCGGTGGGTGCATCAGTGGTGGGTACGTCAGGCCAGACAGGTGGACACATCAGAAACATCAGGGCAGAGTGGTGGGAAAGTCAGGACAGTGTGGTGGGCGCATCAGGCCAGACACGTAGATGTGTCAGGCCAGACAGGTGGACGCGTTGGGAACATCAGGCCAGAGATGTGGGCATGTCAGACCAGTGTCAGGCGAGAGATGTGGGGGCCAGAAAAGGAAGGGGCCATTTAATGAAATATTTACCAGCCCCTTCCATGCTCCTGAGAGGGGAGGGAGGCTGGTAGCACTGCAGGGCGAGGGGGACTGGATGCAACGGAATTGGCAATGCACGGGGCGATTGAGGTGTGCCCAGGCACAATCAGCACACCCTGTGCAAGCGCATGTTTGTTCATATTTCATGTTTGAATTTTAAACCGCCCATTAAAACGCCCCCTTTCCCCGATTCTATAGGAGATCTCCACACACCTGCTGTTAACAGTATGGGGGAGGGGCTATTTACTGACTCCTCCCCCAGGACTCCACCTATAACACAATCATCTTGGGTGGTCCCGACTGCGCAGCACACTGGACCCGGATCAGAGCCGGGTGATGAGCGGGAGAGCACACCGAGGCTGGAATGGGAAAAATGCCCCCGTTGGTGGGTGAAGACGTCGCATGCTTGTGCTGCCGAACATCTGAGCATCCTTTGTACTCCGAAATGAGAATCCACCTCTCCAGAGATGGCAGTGAATGGGCTTGGGGGGAGGGGAGGGGGGGCTCCATTCTACAGCTGTGTCATTACCATCTCAGAACAGGAACAAGTACAGCGATTATTGTGCCACGCACCAAGAAAGAGCGCATTGATAGCGAGGAGCGTGACAGAATGTGTGACATTACAGCTGGAGAGAGTGAGAGATATATACCGAGCCACCCATATCACCCACTTGTCACATTAGGGGTTCCCACCATCCCTGTGCTGTGTCCCCCGGACTGTACACGCGCTGTGCCCATTATCGGGGGCCCCACCATCCCTGTGCTGAGTTCCCGGGTCTGTACACCCGCTGTGCCCATTATGAGGGGTTCCCACCATCCCTGTGCCGAGTTCCCAGATCTGTGCCCATTATGAGGGGTTCCCACCATGCCTGTGCTGAGTTCCCGGGTTTGTACACCCGCTGTGCCCATTATGAGGGTCCTCACCATCCCTGTGCTGATTTCCCAGCTCTGTGCCCATTATGAGGGGTTCCCACCATCCCTGTGCTGAGTTCCTGGGTCTGTACACCTGCTGTGCCCATTATGAGGGGTCCCCACCATCCCCGTGCTGAGTTACCAGATCTGTGCCCATTATGAGGGGTTCCCACCATCCCTGTGCTGAGTTCCCGGGTCTGTACACCTGCTGTACCCATTATGAGGGGTTCCCTCCATCCCTGTGCCAAGTACACGGGTCTGTACACCCACTGTGGCCATTATGAGGGGTTCCCACCATCCCTGTGCTGAGTTCCCGGGTCTGCACACCCGCTGTGCCCATTATGAGGAGTTCCCACCATCCCTGTGCTGAGTTCCCGGGTCTGCACACCCGCTGTGCCCATTATGAGGAGTTCCCACCATCCCTGTGCTGAGTTCCCGGTCTGTACACCTGCTGTGCCCATTATGAGGGGTTCCCACCATCCCTGTGCTGAGTTCCCGGGTCTGTACGCCCGCTGTGCCCATTATGAGGAGTTTCCACCATCCCTGTGCCGAGTTCCCGGTCTGTACACCTGCTGTGCCCATTATGAGGGGTTCCCACCATTCCTGTGCTGAGTTCCCAGGTCTGTACACCTGCTGTGCCCATTATGAGGGGTTCCCACCATCCCTGCGCTGAGTACACCTGCTGTGCCCATTATGAGGGGTTCCCACCATTCCTGTGCTGAGTTCCCGGGTCTGTACACCTGCTGTGCCCATTATGAGGGGTTCCCACCATCCCTGCGCTGAGTACACCTGCTGTGCCCATTATGAGGGGTTCCCACCATTCCTGTGCTGAGTTCCCGGGTCTGTACACCCGCTGTGCCCATTATGAGGGGTTCCCACCATCCCTGTGCTGAGTTCCCGGGTCTGTACACCTGCTGTGCCCATTATGAGGGGTTCCCACCATCCCTGCGCTGAGTACACCTGCTGTGCCCATTATGAGGGGTTCCCACCATCCCTGTGCTGAGTTCCCGGGTCTGTACACCCGCTGTGCCCATTATGAGGGGTTCCCACCATCCCTGTGCTGAGTTCTGAGGTCTGTACACCTGCTGTGCCCATTATGAGGGGTTCCCACCATCCCTGTGCTGAGTTCCCAGGTCTGTACACCTGCTGTGCCCATTATGAGGGGTTCCCACCATCCCTGTGCCGAGTTCCCGGGTCACATTCAGATACATACATGACTTGGATTAAAAAAAAGTATCAATTGAATAATCTATTAATGAACACAGAGCGTCAAAACCCTCCTCTAGCCGCTCGGCGATACAAAGTAACGCCTTCCGAACGTTTATTTTAAGGTTTAATCGCTCGCCATAAAAATCCGCCAACATGAACAGAAAGAATTCCTCCTCAATCCTATTAGAACATTACGCCGAGCCAGCAAAGCGGCAATAATTCCCCCCGGAATCCCACAAATCGCCTCGTTTTCTTCGCAAGGATCACAGATAAAAAAAAAAAACATTCAGCGAAGGCAAAAAACAGCAAATTCTGCCTTCACTGTGCGCATGCTGGATTCGAATCCCTGCCGCTGTGTGCGTCCGTCCGTTGTTTTCTCCGCAGCATTATAGTAAAAAAAGAGTCTAAAAACAATGAAAAGGATAAAAAACATAAAACTATGACGATTGGGTGGGATGTACAACAATCTCTTGATATCTCCTGGAGGGAAAATCGATACAATTGTAGAAGGAACTGAATCCTGAAATATGATACAGCAAGACGGCAAATAATCGCATACAATGTTACTTGTTGTGAAAATATTATATTAAATCAAATGCAACCAACACTAAAAACTCTGAGAATTTTTTTTTATGGCCCTGGTACTTTGTGTGTGGCTCTTGGGGCCCCACCTCCCCACCCATGCGTCCGGCCCCCTAATTTACATACAAGGTGTCGGACGCATGGATCCCAATGGGATTTTTTTTAAGCACGTGAGGCTCTAATAGCGAATGAATATTTGCTATTTTCACACTGATCCTCCTCCCGGCCAATCAGGAAGTGGATCCTGACCCATCACCCGATTGGCTGAAAGGATAGTCGATCCTATTGGACGCCTAGGAGGAGGATGCCGAGGAAGAGGAGGACGCAATAGAAGCCGCACCCCATCGCCTGTCGCTCTGCCCGCCCGCAACTTAGACAGGGAAGGTGCCTGATGGCCAACTGCGAGAACCCGGGGGGGGGGGGGGTTGGGTGATCTCTAGCAGTCTCATGTAATGTGTCTCCAGCTTATGACTGTCTCTTGATACATATTCAAACGTATGCCCTGTACACACAATCTGGAAAGCAGGCGAAAAATACCGCTTTTGATGCGACTGTAGGATAATCGGATCGTTAGTACAGAGCTTTCGAGAGCCGATCACGGCTATTGCCCCACCCCATGAGAAATTGTTTGTGGGCAGGTGAGTCAGCAGGTAAATGTGCGAGTGGCACGGTGGGTGAGCCGGCGGGCAAGTGAGTGTGCTGGCGGCGCGGTGGGTGAGCTGCCGAGCCGTCCGAACGCTCACACAGCCACACTGACTGTGCAAGTGGACAGCAGCTGGGCGGCTTGGCGAGTGGGTGAGACAGCGGACAGGCAGCTGGTAGGCTCGGTGGGTGTGCTGGCCATCATCTCTCACCGCTTGGGCACCCACCCTGCCCCCACTGCATACCTGCACTTTCGCCCTCACTCACTGTGCAGGCAGCCGTGGGCAGCAGAGAGCTTACATCATCTCTCTGCTGCCTGACTCTGAGACACAGGAAGTGACAATCCGCAACTTGTGGCAAGTGACAATCCGCAATGTGTGGCAGGTGACATTGCAAGTGGACAATCCACAACTTGTGGCAGGTGACGTGGCAAGAGAACAATCCGCAATGTGTGCAAGGTGACATGGCAGACGACAATCCACCACTTGTGGCAAGTGACAATACGCAACATGTGGCAAGTGACGTGGCAAGTGGACAATCCGCAATGTGTGGCAGGTGACAATCCGCAACATGTGGCAGGTGATATGGCAAGTGGACAATCCGCAATGGCAGGTGACATGGCAAGCGGAGAATCTGCGATGCGTGGCAGGTGAGATGGCAAGTGACAATCCACAACTTGTGGCAGGTGACGTGCCAATCGACAATCCGCAATGTGTGGCAGGTGACGTGGCAAGCGACAATCCGCAACGTGTGGCAGGTGACGTGGCAAGTGACAATCCACAATGTGTGGCAGGTGACGTGGCAAGTGACAATCCACAACTTGTGACAGGTGACGTGGCAATCGACAATCCACAATGTGTGGCAGGTGACGTGGCAAGTGACAATCCACAACTTGTGGCAGGTGACGTGGCAAGCGACAATACGCAATGTGTGGCAGGTGGCGTGGCAAGCGACAATACGCAATGTGTGGCAGGTGACGTGGCAAGCGACAATCCACAATGTGTGGCAGGTGACGTGGCATATGACAAATCCGCAACGTGTGGCAGGTGACGTGGCAAGCGACAATCCGCAACGTGTGGCAGGTGATGTGGCAATCGACAATCCACAATGTGTGGCAGGTAACGTGGCAAGTGACAATCCACAATGTGTGGCAGGTGACATGGCAAGTGGACAATCCTCAACGTGTGGCATGTGATGTGGCAAATGACAATCCGCAACGTGTGGCAGGTGACGTGGCAAGTGACAATCCACAATGTGTGGCAGGTGACGTGGCAAGTGACAATCCACAACTTGTGGCATGTGACGTGGCTAGTGGACAATCTGCAATGTGTGGCAGGTGACATGGCAAGTGGACAATCCTCAACGTGTGGCATGTGATGTGGCAAATGACAATCCGCAACGTGTGGCAGGTGACGTGGCAATCGACAATCCACAATGTGTGGCAGGTGACGTGGCAAGTGACAATCCACAACTTGTGGCAGGTGACGTGGCAAGCGACAATACGCAATGTGTGGCAGGTGGCGTGGCAAGCGACAATACGCAATGTGTGGCAGGTGACGTGGCAAGCGACAATCCACAATGTGTGGCAGGTGACGTGGCATATGACAAATCCGCAACGTGTGGCAGGTGACGTGGCAAGCGACAATCCGCAACGTGTGGCAGGTGATGTGGCAATCGACAATCCACAATGTGTGGCAGGTAACGTGGCAAGTGACAATCCACAATGTGTGGCAGGTGACATGGCAAGTGGACAATCCTCAACGTGTGGCATGTGATGTGGCAAATGACAATCCGCAACGTGTGGCAGGTGACGTGGCAAGTGACAATCCACAATGTGTGGCAGGTGACGTGGCAAGTGACAATCCACAACTTGTGGCAGGTGACGTGGAAAGCGACAATACGCAATGTGTGCCAGGTGACGTGGCAAGCGACAATCCGCAACATGTGCCAGGTGACGTGGCATATGACAAATCCGCAATGTGTGGCAGGTGACGTGGCAAGTGACAATCCACAACTTGTGGCAGGTGACGTGGCAAGCGACAATACGCAATGTGTGGCAGGTGACGTGGCAAGCGACATTTGGGGCTCCCACTGATTCCGCATTATTCGGATGATTGAAGCGCCAACACCAACCATTTCCCTGATAAATTGAAAAAAACAAATGAATCGTATTTTCTGGCAGTGCCCCTCCCGAGACAAGACTCCGGACCCGCCCCCTGGTGAGAACTGACTCCCCCCCCCCTTGTGTGTCCGGTAACAATGATGAATAAACAATGTAACAATGCGATCGAAATTCTCAAAACACACAAAACATCAATATTACCAAATACAAGTGTCAATGTTGCAAAACAAACATCATGAGATGATAATATTGATGTTTTGTGTGTTTGAGAATTCTGATCACATTGTTTATTCATCATTGTACATGACCCATGGTGGGGGGGGGTTATCCCTCATTCATACCAACGTGGGGGGAGAGTCACCGCAGAGTACAGAATCTGGTGCAGCTGTGTGTGGGAGCCAATCAGCTTGCTCAAATTAACCGCTTGCCAACCGGGCAACTTTCACCCCCTTCCTGCCCAGGCCAATTTTCAGCGCCGTCACAATGTGAATGACAATTGCGCGGTCATGAGACACTGTACCCAAATGTATTTTTTACCATTTTTTTCGGTGGTATTTGATCACTGCTGGGTTTATATTTTTATTTTGTTTGCTAAAACAAAAAAAAATTAAACATTTTTTGAAAAAAAAAATAAAAAATTATATATATATCAGTGAATGAGAAAAATTACCGGTTTGCAGAATTGTATAACAATTTATATAAAACCATATATACGGTTGGGACCGCACTGATAATCAGGACACTGATTGGCATCACTGGTGGGTATTGTTGGGACCGCACTGATAATCAGGACACAGATTGTCATCACCGGTGGGTATTGTTGGGACCGCACTGATAATCAGGACACTGATTGGCATTCCTGGTGGGTATTGATGGGACTGCACTGATAATCAGGACACTGATTGGCATCACTGGTGGGTATTGATGGGACTGCACTGATAATCAGGACACTGATTGGCATCACTGGTGGGTATTGTTGGGACTGCACTGATAATCAGGACACTGATTGGCATCACTGGTGGGTATTGTTGGGACTGCACTGATAATCAGGACACTGATTGGCATCACTGGTGGGTATTGTTGGGACTGCACTGATAATCAGGACACTGATTGGCACCACTGGTGGGTATTGTTGGGACTGCACTGATAATCAGGACACTGATTGGCACCACTGGTGGGTATTGTTGGGACTGCACTGATAATCAGGACACCGATTGGCATAACTGGTGGGTATTGTTGGGACTGCACTGATAATCAGGACACTGATTGGCATCACTGGTGGGTATTGTTGGGACTGCACTGATAATCAGGACACTGATTGGCACCACTGGTGGGTATTGTTGGGACTGCACTGATAATCAGGACACTGATTGGCATCACTGGTGGGTATTGTTGGGACTGCACTGATAATCAGGACACTGATTGGCACCACTGGTGGGTATTGTTGGGACTGCACTGATAATCAGGACACTGATTGGCACCACTGGTGGGTATTGTTGGGCACTGATAATCAGGACACTGATTGGCACCACTGGTGGGTATTGTTGGGACACTGATAATCAGGACACCGATTGGCATAACTGGTGGGTATTGTTGGGACTGCACTGATAATCACTGATAATGGTGTATTGTTGGGACAGATAATCAGACACTGATTGGCATGGTGGGTATTGTTGGACACTGATAATCAGTGGGTATTGTTGGGACTGCACTGATAATCAGGACACCGATTGGCATTACTGGTGGGTATTGATGGGACTGCACTGATAATCAGGACACCGATTGGCATAACTGGTGGGTATTGTTGGGACTGCACTGATAATCAGGACACTGATTGGCATCACTGGTGGGTATTGTTGGGACTGCACTGATAATCAGGACACTGATTGGCATCACTGGTGGGTATTGTTGGGACTGCACTGATAATCAGGACACCGATTGGCATTACTGGTGGGTATTGATGGGACTGCACTGATAATCAGGACACCGATTGGCATTACTGGTGGGTATTGTTGGGACTGCACTGATAATCAGGACACTGATTGGCATTACTGGTGGGTATTGTTGGGACTGCACTGATAATCAGGACACCGATTGGCATTACTGGTGGGTATTGTTGGGACTGCACTGATAAATCAGTGGCCCGATTATCAGTGCCGATGTCCCTTTACCACAAGTCGGTTATCGGCTCTCCTCTCTTCATGCGGTCAATCGTGGGGGAAGGAGCGCCGATAACCGGCTTGTGTTTACATCACGATCAGCTGTCATTGAACACAGATGATCACATGGTACAGGGCCGCTGTGATTGGCCCTTCACCCCGATCTGTTATCAGCTGAGTCACCAAGAGTACCGCGGGCAGTGCGATCTCAGGAGGCCATCCATCCATGTTCTCCCTCCCGGCAAAAGTAACCCTGCGTTGTAGCCGTCTTACGGCGATATCGCGGCTTGAAACTGGTTAAGCTTTGGCAATAAAAACCGAAAGCCGGTCGGTTTTCTACGCAGAGCGCCCCTGCTGGTTAATGTTATTTGTAATGCAGGGCGCACGTTGCATTTCCTCTCCGGGTTCCCCCATCGCACTCCCAGCTCGCTCGGTTTCAGCACCGCGGACAGCTCCCCTCCCCCACAGAACGGCGTACTGCTCTCGGACGACGACGTTCCTCCTGCGTCGGCAGATAAAGGGGATTAATCCCACCGCCGTGTGGTGAAGGGCCGCCGCGCAGTCATTAGATTAACTGCGAATTGCATTTCAAAAGCAGCAAGCGGGGGGGGGCGGCCGGGCGACGCCGACCTCCTGTCCGGGCGCCGAGGAAGATGGCGTTTCCGATACGCCGCCTCTGGAATTCTCTGGCGGAACAAAACAGCTCAGAATAATCAAATGGCGCATATTGCCTTTTATATGGGTGGCTGGGAGCGATAAAACGGCGCGTTCCGACATACCAGGGACACGCAATAAAAAAAATAAAAAAACGCGCTAGAGGGGGGCAGATATCCGCTAATAACGGGAAGGATTCAACTTCACGTGTAATGATGAAGGGGTGAGGAATACGGGGCGGCGGGGGTATGGGGGCAATTATGTTGGAAGATTTTGTTTGAACAAAACAGTCACCTACAGCAGAGTTTCCCAACTCCAGTCCTCAAGGGGCCCGACAGGTCATGTTTTCAGGATTTCCCTCAGATAAAAATAGCTGCGGTAATTAATAAGGCAGTGAAACTGATCAAATCATCTGTGCAAAATAATGGAAAGCCTGAAAACATGACCTGCTGCCTTAATGAGAGGGCACACCTGGGCACTGCCCAGGGGCCCCAGCTGCATTGGGGGGCCCTGCACTTTCCCCAAAGCAGCTGGTCCTTGAGCCCACACTGCCCTAAAATTGGGGGACCCATGATGGCACTGGGAGTGATAGATGCCAAGGGGAGGCAGTCTGCCTCCTACCTACTTAATGTCTGTTTACCTGCACTGTCATCATTGTAGGGGCCCCAGAGCATTACTTTGCCCAGGGGCCCATGATGCTATAAGACGGCCCTGCTGCTGGGGTGCCTTGAGGACTGGCCTTTAGAGAATAGGAGACACACTATATTGCCAAAAAGTATTGGGCCACCCCTCCAAACCATTTGGTGAAGGGGGGATTATGGTGTGGGGTTGTTTTCCAGGGGTTGGCCCCTTAGTTCCAGTGAAGGGAACTCTTAAGGCGTCGACATACCAAGACATTTTGGACAATTTCATGCTCCCAACTTTGAGGAAACAGTTTGGGGACGGCCCCTTCCTGTTTCAACATGACTGCGCACCAGTGCACAAAGCAAGGTCCAAAAAAACATGGGTGAGCAAGTTTGGGGTGGGGGAACTTGACCGGCCTGCACAGAGTCCTGACCTCAACCAGATAGAACACCATAGGGATGAATTATAGCGGAGACTGCGAGCCAGGCCTTCTCGTCCAACATCAGTCCTGACCTCACAAATGCACTTCTGGAAGAATGGCCAAACATTCCCATAGACACACTCCTAAACCTTGTGGACGGCCTTCCCAGAAGCTGTTATAGCTGTAAAGGGCGGGGCCAACTCGATATTGAACCCTACGGACTAAGACTGGGATGCCATTAAAGTTCACGTCCCAGGCGGGCAGGCGTCCCAATACTTTTGGTAATATAGTGTAGCTCTGGAATATATTTTGATAGAACATGCTCTGCGTCTCTTAAACTAGTATGAGATGAACTGACCAGCTACCTCTTGAAAAACTGTAGGTGTCCCAATACTTTTGGTGCTATAGTGTATGTCTGTTTAGTAAGAGAGCGAAAGCGCAAGAGAGAGGGAGAGAGAGAGAGAGACACCGTTATGCCTTCATTCTTGGTGGAATAGATACAACAAGAATCACACCCTGGGAAATGTTAGTCTACAGATTTCAGTCACAATGCTGTGGGCAGTAGAGGCTAAGTACTGGGGGAGTGCAAGGGTTAAAGCCAGGGGGTGGAGTTTAATCTCGACTTGGGCAGAAGTCAAGGCTTCTTGAGTTGAGATTCCACAAGAATCTAAGACGGAACAAATACTTGAAGGAACTCTCTGGTGGTGGCTGTACTCTGTGGTCCGACAAAGAATGGGAATGACCCAAAGAGCACCCAAAACCCGAAGTGTACCCAGAAGCCAAAAAGCACCCAAAACCCAAAGAGCGCCCAAAGCCCATGTAGTGCCCAAAACCCAAGGAGCGCCCAAAACCCCCAAAAAATACCCAGAAGCCAAAACGCACCTAAAACCCAAGAAGCGCCCAAAACCCGAAGAGTACTCGGGAAGCCAAGGAGCACCAAAAACACAAAGGAGCACCAAAAACACAAAGGAGCACCCAAAACCTGAAGAGTACCCAGAAGCCAAAAGCACCTAAAACCCAAGGAGCGCCCAAAACCCAAGGAGCGCCCAAAACCCAAAGGAGCGCCCAAAACCCAAAGGAGCGCCCAAAACCCAAAGGAGTGCCCAAAACCCAAAGAGCACCTACACCCCAAAGAGCACCCAAAATCCAAAGAGCGCCAAAAACCCAAGGAGCACCCAAAACCCAAGTAGCGCCCAAAACCCAAGTAGCGCCCAAAACCCAAAGAGCACCTACACCCCAAAGAGCACCTACACCCCAAAGAGCACTCAAAATCCAAAGAGCACCAAAAACCCAAGGAGCGCCCAAAACCCAAGGAGCGCCCAAAACCCGACGAGTACCCAGAAGTCAAAAAAGCCCCCAAAACCCGAAGAGTACCGGGGGAAGACAAAAAGCAACTAAAAAAGGAGCACCAAAAACACAAAGGAGCACCCAAAACCTGAAGTGCACCCAGAAGCCAAAAGCACCTAAAACCCAAGAAGCGCCCAAAACCCAAGGAGCGCCCAAAACCCAAGGAGCGCCCAAAACCCAAAGGAGCGCCCAAAACCCAAAGGAGCGCCCAAAACCCAAAGAGCACCTACACCCCAAAGAGCACCAAAATCCAAAGAGCACCAAAAACCCAAGGATCGCCCAAAACCCAAGGAGCTCTCAAAACCCAAGGAGCTCCCAAAACCCAAAGGAGCGCCCAAAACCCAAAGCAGCGCCCAAAACCCAAAGGAGCGCCCAAAACCCAAAGGAGCGCCCAAAACTCAAAGGAGCGCCCAAAACCCAAAGGAGCGCCCAAAACCCAAAGGAGCGCCCAAAACCCAAAGGAGCGCCCAAAGCCCAAGGAGCACCCAAAACCCAAAGAGCACCTAAAGCCCAAAGAGCGCCCAAAACCCAAGGAGCGCCCAAAACCTGACGAGTACCCAGAAGTCAAAGGAGCCCCCAAAACCCGAAGAGTACCCAGGAAGCCAAAAAACACCAAAAACCCAAGGAGCACCAAAACCCAAGGAGCACAAAAAACCCAAGGAGCACCCAAAAGGAGCGCCCAAAACCCGGAGAATACCCAGAAGCCAAAAAGCATCTAAAACCCAAGGAACACCTAAAACCCAAGAAGCGCCAAAAACCCAAGGAGCGCCAAAAGCCCAATGAGTACCCAGAAGTCAAAGGAGCCCCCAAAACCTGAAGAGTACCCGGGAAGCCAAAAAGCACCTAAAATCCAAGGAGCACCAAAAAACCAAGGAGCAGCAAAAAAAAAAAAAAACAAGGAGCACCAAAAACACAAAGGAGCACCCAAAACCTGAAGAGTACCCAGAAGCCAAAAAGCACCTAAAACTCAAAGAACACCTAAAACCCAAGAAGCGCCCAAAACCAAAAGGAGCTCCCAAAACCCAAAAAGAGGCCCAAAACTCAAGGAGCGCCCACAACCCTTTATAACTGCAATGCGTGGAGAGCCATCTCGGAAGAGCCGCAGCCGGAGAAGCATGGACCTGCATTCCACTCAACAATCCCAAGGGGATGACCGCTGACCTTTTACAACTGCTACTTGCCTGGCTGCATATGGCCTAGGTAAGTGTCACGCACCTGGAACCAGCAAGCAGCTAGTGAAGCCCGGGGGAAAGTGAGAAATTCTGATCTGCATACTTCTTCTGGGTTCTCATGACATTAGTGCGTTACCACAAGGGATGTACCGCACTGCGGCATGTTGCGGTGCCATTCATATATTGAAAAAAAAGAAAGGTTCATCATGACCAATTTTTTTACCCAATAAATGGGCTGCCTTAATGTAGCCCACTTCATGCATCACATCAACACAACGCATGGGTTTGAAGGGGACCTTAAAGCACTGAAGCCAAAGGATAAGCATGACAGCCCGGCATGCAGCATTTCCGTAAAGGCGAGTCCGCGGATATTTATAGCGAAGGTTTCCTTTAAGGAAGCTGGAAGACGTTGACGCCGATCCAGTAAGGCAGACTAGAAGACCTCAGAGTGCGTTCTCATGAATAGAACATCAATTCCCCGCAAGGAGCGCCGGCGCTGTGCGTACCGGACAGGACCGCCTTAAATATTTATAGACCACTTAGACCTTAATCCTCCCTGGTGGCCGCCTCCTCCTCTGACGGTTCCCGGCATCACTAGAACATCGGAGATTACTGTTCTCTATAGCGGGATAAACACCGACATGACCCATAGGTGCAGTTAACCATTAGAAGGGCCCCGGGGCCGGAAAGTAAAAGCACACCGACATTCGTATACACTGCGTAGACTCCCATTCATCGTAGCTTCCCGTTTCACCCCCGCCTCCCCCCACACCAACCACACACACTATGAATTTTGAGATAGATAATGATTACTTTTACAGCGATATTCACCTTCAATCTAGAGATTTCCTCTGCAGTGCTTTTTTCTGCCACTAGATGTCCTCAGTCTGATGGTCAGCATCACTCCACCCGCCTTCCCCACCTCGGAAAGGCTTGAGAACGTAGTATTTCCGAGTCTCTCCGAACCTTTCCAAACCTCCTCCCTTCCTCCCCCAGCCTCAGGTCAAACGCGGTACTGCACACACCACTTTGGCCTGAATCCTGCCCGTTTTCCGAGACAACACTCGGATTATTTATTACTATTCTCTGCTGCCCCCAGCTCCCGAAACATGTTAGAATGGCCGCACTGGGCTATAGAAGAGAACCCGTTCAGCTCGCAGTGCAGACCCTCACACCCCCTTACTCCAAATTTAACTTTCCCTTGCGCGTCCTATGGGGGTCACCCTTGTATGCAGGGTCTAGAGTTGGGTCTCCCTACACTGTGTGCATCAAAAGAAACACACAGCCCCATACACTAGAATGGCAAGGTGCTACCCTGCCCCCCCCCCCTACAGACTGTAGAGTCCTGGAGAGAGCAGATATAGTGAGTGCAGAGTCCTGAAGAGAGCAGCTATAGTGAATACATGGTCCTGGGGAGACCAGATATAGTGAATGCAGGCTCCTGGGGAGACCAGACATAGTGAATAGAAGGTCCTGGGGAGACCAGACATAGTGAATAGAAGGTCCTGATGAGAACAGATATAGTGAATGCAGGGTCCTGGGGAGACCAGATATAGCTAGTGCAGAGTCCTGGGGAGAGCAGATATACTGAATGCAGAGACCTGGGGAGAGCAGATATACTGAATGCAGAGTCCTGGGGAGAGCAGATATACTGAATGCAGAGTCCTGGGGAGACCAGATATACTGAATGCAGAGTCCTGGGGAGAGCAGATATACTGAATGCAGAGTCCTGGGGAGAGCAGATATAGTGAATGCAGAGTCCTGGGGAGAGCAGATATACTGAATGCAGAGTCCTGGGGAGACCAGATATACTGAATGCAGAGTCCTGGGGAGAGCAGATATACTGAATGCAGAGTCCTGGGGAGAGCAGATATAGTGAATGCAGAGTCCTGGGGAGCGCAGATATAGTGAATGCAGAGTCCTGGGGAGAGCAGATATAGTGAATGCAGAGTCCTGGGGAGAGCAGATATAGTGAATGCAGGGTCCTGGGGAGACCAGATATAGCTAGTGCAGAGTCCTGGGGAGAGCAGATATACTGAATGCAGAGACCTGGGGAGAGCAGATATACTGAATGCAGAGTCCTGGGGAGAGCAGATATACTGAATGCAGAGTCCTGGGGAGAGCAGATATAGTGAATGCAGAGTCCTGGGGAGAGCAGATATAGTGAATGCAGAGTCCTGGGGAGAGCAGATATAGTGAATGCAGAGTCCTGGGGAGAGCAGATATAGTGAATGCAGAGTCCTGGGGAGAGCAGATATAGTGAATGCAGAGTCCTGGGGAGAGCAGATATAGTGAATGCAGAGTCCTGGGGAGAGCAGATATAGTGAATGCAGGGTGCTGGGGAGAGCAGATATAGTGAATGCAGAGTCCTGGGGAGAGCAGATATAGTGAATGCAGAGTCCTGGGGAGACCAGATATAGTGAATGCAGAGTCCTGGGGAGACCAGATATAGTGAATGCAGGGTGCTGGGGAGAGCAGATATAGTGAATGCAGAGTCCTGGGGAGAGCAGATATACTGAATGCAGAGTCCTGGGGAGAGCAGATATAGTGAATGCAGAGTCCTGGGGAGACCAGATATAGTGAATGCAGAGTCCTGGGGAGACCAGATATAGTGAATGCAGAGTCCTGGGGAGACCAGATATAGTGAATGCAGAGTCCTGGGGAGACCAGATATAGTGAATGCAGGGTGCTGGGGAGACCAGATATAGTGAATGCAGAGTCCTGGGGAGAGCAGATATAGTGAATGTGGGGTCCTGGGGAGAGCAGATATAGTGAATGCAGAGTCCTGGGGAGAGCAGATATAGTGAATGTGGGGTCCTGGGGAGAGCAGATATAGTGAATGCAGAGTCCTGGGGAGAGCAGATATAGTGCATGCAGAGTCCTGGGGAGAGCAGATATAGTGAATGCAGAGCCCTGGGGAGAGCAGATATAGTGAATGTGGGGTCCTGGGGAGACCAGATATAGTGAATGCAGAGTCCTGGGGAGAGCAGATATAGTGAATGTGGGGTCCTGGGGAGAGCAAATATAGTGAATGCAGAGTCCTGGGGAGAGCAGATATAGTGAGTGCAGAGTCCTGGGGAGAGCAGATATAGTGAATGCAGAGTCCTGGGGAGAGCAGATATAGTGAATGTGGGGTCCTGGGGAGACCAGATATAGTGAATGCAGAGTCCTGGGGAGAGCAGATATAGTGAATGCAGAGTCCTGGGGAGACCAGATATAGTGAATGCAGAGTCCTGGGGAGACCAGATATAGTGAATGCAGAGTCCTGGGGAGAGCAGATATAGTGAATGCAGAGTCCTGGGGAGAGCAGATATAGTGAATGCAGGGTGCTGGGGAGACCAGATATAGTGAATGCAGAGTCCTGGGGAGACCAGATATAGTGAATGCAGAGTCCTGGGGAGAGCAGATATAGTGAATGTGGGGTCCTGGGGAGAGCAGATATAGTGAATGCAGAGTCCTGGGGAGAGCAGATATAGTGAATGCAGAGTCCTGGGGAGAGCAGATATAGTGAATGCAGAGTCCTGGGGAGAGCAGATATAGTGAATGCAGAGTCCTGGGGAGAGCAGATATAGTGAATGCAGAGTCCTGGGGAGAGCAGATATAGTGAATGCAGAGTCCTGGGGAGAGCAGATATAGTGAATGCAGGCTCCTGGGGAGAGCAGATATAGTGAATGCAGGGAACAGACCTTGAAAGTGGTAATCTGCAAGTGCTGGGTGAGAAAATCAAAATCGCTTGCTGGGGAACGTTTTATTTTTTTGCGTTCAACTAAAAAAACGCAGAGAGGTAATAGGACTATAAAACTCGCTCCATAAAGCATCCCAACATGGTTGTTCTACAAACTGCCCAGTAGGGGGCCTTGTATCTTTTATGTCATCAAAACTGCTTCATATCATGGCGCAATACAATCAGGATTCAAGAGCAAGACAGTCCCATCTAAACACCCATTAACCCCTTCACACCTAAGGGGTAAAAACAAATGATAACCACTTCACCCCCAGAAGGTTTACCCCCCCTTCATGACCAGGCCATTTTTGGACCAGGCGATACGGCACTGCGATATTTTAACTGACGATTGCACGGTCGTTAAACGCTCTACCCAAATAAAATGTATGTCCCTTTTCCCCCCCACAAGTAGAGACCAACAATTTAAAATATATATATATATATATAAATAAATATTTTATACTTACTGCTATAAAAAAAAGTAAATAAAAACGAAAAAGAAATATATATATATATATATATATACACACAGTTTTCTTTTATTTTAAATTTTTCTTTATTTATAGCAGAAAGTAGAAAATATTATATATATTTTTTCCTACTTTCCTACTTTTTAAAATAAAAACAAAATTGAGAAAAATGTTAAAAAATCTATATTTTCTACTTTCCACTATAAAATAACAAAGAAATAAAAAAAGAAAAAAATCTTCATCCATTTAGGCCGATATGTATTCGGCTACATATTTTTGGTAACGACAGGGCCAATCACAGTGCATCTGTACCATGTGATAGCTGTGGTCAATCACAGTGCATCTGTACCATGTGATAGCTGTGGTCAATCACAGTGCATCTGTACCGTGTGATAGCTGTGGTCAATCACAGTGCATCTGTACCATGTGATAGCTGTGGTCAATCACAGTGCATCTGTACCATGTGATAGCTGTGGTCAATCACAGTGCATCTGTACCGTGTGATAGCTGTGGTCAATCACAGTGCATCTGTACCATGTGATAGCTGTGGTCAATCACAGTGCATCTGTACCATGTGATAGCTGTGGTCAATCACAGTGCATCTGTACCATGTGATAGCTGTGGTCAATCACAGTGCATCTGTACCGTGTGATAGCTGTGGTCAATCACAGTGCATCTGTACCATGTGATAGCTGTGGTCAATCACAGTGCATCTGTACCGTGTGATAGCTGTGGTCAATCACAGTGCATCTGTACCGTGTGATAGCTGTGGCCAATCACAGCAGATCGTGGGTGGTTTCATTTAATTGCGTACCATTGTGTTGATCTATGCGATTGGTCCCAGTGATAACCTGGTAATGACAGCTCCAAATCACAGCACATCTGTACCATGTGAAAGCTGTGGCAAAGCACGGCAAGATCATGGATGGCTTCCTTCCATTGTGTACCATTGTGTTGATCTATGTGATTTGGCACAGTGCTTACATGGTAACGACAGGGCCAATCACAGTGCATTTGTACCATGTGATAGCTGTGGCCAATGTCAGATAAGTGCACTGGTCCACTTCTGGTACCATGTGATCGCTGTGGCCAGTCACAGCAGATCATATGTGGCCTCTTTTTATTGTGTACCATTATGTTGATCTATGTGATTGATCCCAGTGATCACTTGGTAATGACAGTGCCAATCACGGTGCATTTGTACCATGTGATAGCCGTGGCCAATCACAGCTAATCACAACAGTGCTCACTAATTGAATCATTCAGAAAAAAAAAGGTTGCTTATAACAGTGAAATTCACAGATATAATCATAATGGGTAAAAAAAAAAAATCCTAATCACTTTCCAGAGTAATACTGTATTACTATGGTAACATTTTATTGCTCTGGTCACAGTATGTTAAAAAATATATATATATATATCATAAAAAAGGGGGGGGGGTGTAATAAAGAAAACTTTTTTTTTTAAATGTATTTACTTATTTATTTTTTACACATATTGTCACCAGTTTGTTGTACCTGTACGTTGCTTTGAATTTGCCTCCCCTGCCGCATGCTCTGTGGCCACGCCTGTGGACTCGATGTCCGCCGGGTGCCCGCAATCGTCTCACGGAGAGGCAGAACGGGGAGATTCCTATGTAAACAAGGCATTTCCCTGTTCTGCCTAGTGACAGGAGAAGTGATCACTGTTGTGTCACATGTAGCCCATCCCACCCCACAGCTAGAATCACTCCTTAGGGCACACTTAACCCCTTCATCGTCACCCTCTCGTGTTTTACCCCTTCCCTGCCAGTGTCATTTACACAGTAATCGGTGCACTTTTATAGCACCTTTTGCTGTATAAATGACAATGGTCCCAAAATAGCGTCAAAAGTGTCCGATGTGTCCGCCATAATGTCGCAGTCCCAATAAAAACTGCTGATCGCCGCCATTACTAGTTTATTTATTTTTTTATGAAAATGCCATAAAACTATCCCCTATTTTGTAGACGCTAAAACCAATCGTTAAACGCTTATTGCGATTTATTTTTTTTACAAAAAATATGTAGAAGAATACGTATCGGCCTAAAGCGAGGGGGAAAAAAATTTTTTTTTTTGAAAAAAAAAAAAAAAAAAAAAAGGGTGGGATATTTATTGTAGCAAAAATTAAAAAAATATATATTTTCACCAAAGAAACGTAGCGGAATACACTTTGGCCAAATCTATGAAAAAAAGATCATTTATTTGCAACATTTTATAACAGAAACAAAGAAAAAAATTGTTTTTTTTTTGTTTTGTTTTTACAAAAATGTTCGTTTGTTTGTTTAGCGAAACATAAAACCCAGTGGTGATTAAATACCAAAAGAAAGAGATTTATTTGTGTGCAACAAAATGCAAAAAAAAAAAAAGAGTCACATGGTTACAGTGCTGCATAACCGCGCAATTGCCATTCAAAGTGCGACAGCGCTGAAAGCTGAAAATTGGCCTGGGCAGAAAGGGGGAGAAAATGCCCGGTATTGAAGGTGTTAATGAGGGAGCCGCAGATCACAAAGTTCAACAGGCCTATAATTTGGGGCAGCTTTGGCGGTGTCGTATTTCAGGCACAGGGCAGGTTATCCCCCCCCCCCTAACACGTGTCGTCCTGATGAGTATTTATTTATTTATGTTGTTATGTTTCCGCGGTGGAAGGTTATGGGATATAACGGTGGTGTAAACAATCTATATATAGAACAAGTAATAATAAAAGATGAATGACACCAAAAAAAAAAAAAGTTCTGTAACATGCAACACTTAGACAAAACAATGCACTGAAAAAATGTTCCCTCCCCCACCCCACCTTCTTCCTAAAAATTTTCCCACTTTTCGCCTGCGGAAGGCGACGCACGAGATCAGCGTTAAAACTGGGTGGAAAAAAAAAAGTCAGAAGGAAACGGCCGTGACTCCTCACATCCTTCAGGCTGACCATGAAAAAACGCAACGAGCCTTCAAAAAGGGGGCCGGGAGGCTGAAACATTTCCTTACTTGGAGTGCGCAAGCAACAGACTCCAGACATCGAAGAAATGATTCCAGCTGCAATCAGAAAATCAATTCACCTTTTTTACAGCCCAATGCAAGCAGGTTAAGCAGGCTTCTCACAGTGCCTCTGCACTGCCTAGAAGTGTATGGCTTGCTAAAGGGCCTCTTCCCCACAACCCTGGCCAGTGGTTGTGGGGGTCTGCAGGCAGGGGGCTTATCAGAATATGGAAACCCCACTTTAACAAGAAATCTGGATTCCTCCAGGTCCTGCTCCTCCATGTGAATAAGTATGGGGTACCCCATAACCACTGTACCCCTAATCATTCACAAGAAGAAAAAAATAAGTAGATCTGAACCCAAAGCTGGCTCCCAGGAAATTTCCCATTAGGTCGGCCGCTTAGAGTCCGTACACGCTCAACCACTTTCGGGCAGGCGGGAGCATGCGCAGTGACATAATGGCGTCAGGTGCCATTTTTAAATGAAAGAATGTAAGGCGGCAGTGGAGTAGGAGTCTCGATGGTGGCACGCGCCTCATCACAGCCCAAGAAGACCGCTCCGCAGCCTCCGCCTCTCCTGTACCGCGTCCGCAGCCTCCGCCTCTCCTGTACCGCGTCCGCAGCCTCCGCCTCTCCTGTACCGCGTCCGCAGCCTCCGCCTCTCCTGTACCGCGTCCGCAGCCTCCGCCTCTCCTGTACCGCGTCCGCAGCCTCCGCATCTCATGTACCGCGTCCGCAGCCTCCGCCTCTCCTGTACCGCGTCCGCAGCCTCTGCCTCTCCTGTAACGCGTCCGCAGCCTCTGCCTCTCCTGTAACGCGTCCGCAGCCTCTGCCTCTCCTGTAACGCGTCCGCAGCCTCTGCCTCTCCTGTAACGCGTCCGCAGCCTCTGCCTCTCCTGTAACGCGTCCGCAGCCTCTGCCTCTCCTGTAACGCGTCCGCAGCCTCTGCCTCTCCTGTAACGCGTCCGCAGCCTCTGCCTCTCCTGTAACGCGTCCGCAGCCTCTGCCTCTCCTGTAACGCGTCCGCAGCCTCTGCCTCTCCTGTAACGCGTCCGCAGCCTCTGCCTCTCCTGTACCGCGTCCGCAGCCTCTGCCTCTCCTGTACCGCGTCCGCAGCCTCTGCCTCTCCTGTACCGCGTCCGCAGCCTCTGCCGCTCCTGTACCCCGTCCGCAGCCTCTGCCGCTCCTGTACCCCGTCCGCAGCCTCTGCCGCTCCTGTACCCCGTCCGCAGCCTCTGCCTCTCCTGTACCCCGTCCGCAGCCTCTGCCTCTCCTGTACCCCGTCCGCAGCCTCTGCCTCTCCTGTACCCCGTCCGCAGCCTCTGCCCCTCCTGTACCCCGTCCGCAGCCTCTGCCTCTCCTGTACCCCGTCCGCAGCCTCTGCCTCTCCTGTACCCCGTCCGCAGCCTCTGCCTCTCCTGTACCTCGTCCGCAGCCTCTGCCTCTCCTGTACCTCGTCCGCAGCCTCTGCCTCTCCTGTACCCCGTCCGCAGCCTCTGCCTCTCCTGTACCCCGGTCCGCAGCCTCTGCCTCTCCTGTACCGCGTCCGCAGCGTCTCCCTCTCCTGTACCGCGTCCGCAGCCTCTGCCTCTCCTGTACCGCGTCCGCAGCCTCTGCCTCTCCTGTACCGCGTCCGCAGCCTCTGCATCTCCTGTACCGCGTCCGCAGCCTCTGCATCTCCTGTACCGCGTCCGCAGCCTCTGCCTCTCCTGTACCCCATCCGCAGCCTCTGCCTCTCCTGTACCCCATCCGCAGCCTCTGCCTCTCCTGTACCCCGTCCGCAGCCTCTGCCTCTCCTGTACCCCGTCCGCAGCCTCTGCCTCTCCTGTACCCCGTCCGCAGCCTCTGCCTCTCCTGTACCCCGTCCGCAGCCTCTGCCTCTCCTGTACCCCGTCCGCAGCCTCTGCCTCTCCTGTACCCCGTCCGCACTTTTACCACACGTCTCATCTATATATAAAATTCACACTTCAAAACTGAATGTTATTGTCCCTGAACTCTGGCGATCGGCGGCTCCTCTATGAAACCTTTTCCATCAACTATTTCCCACTTTGGAGTGGCTGAAAGCTTTCTGCAGTTGCGGCAGCCGAGGACGCCGAACCTCCCGGGTGCAGCCGCACTCTCAGACTTAAGTGGTCGCGTTTCCAAAGCAAAAGGTCGTTTTCTGCGGAGAACCTTCACCATGCATCTGTATAGATCAGCGACACAAAGATAGATTTAATGGGCGCCAAGGACTATGAAAAGAAACTGAAATGGCGCGCGGTTACGTGAAACAAGGTCTCCGCTAAGTACCATTTGTATCCGAAGATGGTCACATAGCAACTGCATTAGAAGTTTAGAAACATTCCACGTTTTTATATGTTAGATACACCCAGAGCGCTCTCCACCTATACATGAAATCTCTGCGTTCAGTGCCGCCCCCGGACGTATCCATTCATCCGCTGCTGGGCTGTGCCGGGATAATCCCTACGGATGCCGGAACCCTTGTCTTATTAACGGCCCCGTATCAAAGCGTTCCCTGGTTAACACTGACAGGCGTCTCAGCCAATCAGGTTCATCGGTTCTGGTTACCGGTAACCTGATTGGCTGAAGTGACAGCGAGGGTGGGGCTACTTCGAGGGACTGTGGAGGAGGATCCGAGGATGGCTGACCGAGAAAGGTAAGCGCTAGGCGGGGGGACACAATCTGGCGGCATTTTAGTGGAAAACTGGCAGCAATTGATGGGCACAGTGGCGACAATTGATGGGCACAGTGATTGATAGGCACAGTGGCGACAATGGCATGGCACAGTGGCGACAATGGCATGGCACAGTGGCGACAATTGATGGGCACAGTGGCGACAATTGATGGGCACAGTGGCTGCGTTTGATGGCATGGCACAGTGGCGGCAATTGATGGGCACAGTGATTGATGGGCACAGTGGCAACAAAGGCATGGCACA
The DNA here is from genome assembly GCA_029574335.1 of Rana kukunoris. Lineage (NCBI taxonomy): Eukaryota > Metazoa > Chordata > Amphibia > Anura > Ranidae > Rana > Rana kukunoris. The sequence goes on from CM056060.1 coordinate 148,769,532, forward strand.
GTAACGACAATGGCATGGCACAGTGGCGACAATTGATGGGCACAGTGATTGATGGGCACTGTGGCGACAAAGGCATGGCACAGTGGCGACAATTGATGAGCACAGTGATTGATGGGCACAGTGGCAACAAAGGCATAGCACAGTAGTACCAATTGATGGGAACAGTGATTGATGGGCACAGTGGCGACAAAGGCATGGCACAGTGGCGACAATTGATGGGCACAGTGGCGACAAAGGCATGGCACAGTGCTGACAATTGATGGGCACAGTAATTGATGGGCACAGTGACGACAAAGGCATGGCACAGTAGCGACAATTGATGGGCACAGTGGCTGTGTTTGATGGCATGGCACAGTGGCGGCAATTGATGGGCACAGTGGCGACAATTGCATGGCACAGTGGCGACAATGGCAAGGCACAGTGGCAACAATGGCATGGCACAGTGGCGACAATGGCATGGCACAGTGATTGATAGGCACAGTGGCGACAATGGCATGGCACAGTGGGGACAATTGATGGGCACAGTGGCTGCGTTTGAAGGCATGGCACAGTGGCGACAATTGATGAGCACAGTGATTGATGGGCACAGTGGCAACAAAGGCATGGCACAGTAGCAACAATTGATGGGCACAGTGATTGATGGGCACAGTGGCGACAAAGGCATGGCACAGTGGCGACAATTGATGGGCACAGTGGCTGCGTTTGATGGCATGGCACAGTGGCAACAATTTTATGGCACAGTGGCGGAAATTGATGGGCACAGTGAGGCTGTAATTGTTTTTTTTTTTTTTTTTACCGTGCCCCCCCAAAAATTTGGAGCACCAGCCGCCACTGCTCCTGCACCTGTCTATCACCAATAGATAGATTCATGCATTGCATACTAATATTAATACCAATACTAATATAAATTCTAGTAATAATAATAATAATAATAATAAATAAATACCAATATTATTTCTAGTACTACTACTAATAAATAATAATACCAATAATATTTCTACTGCTACTACAATACCAATATTAATTCTAGTACTACTACTATAACTAATATTACTACTACTACTACTAATAATCAATAATAATATCAATACTATTACTACTGCTACTACAATACTAATATTGATAATATTAATAATAATGATAATACCAATACTATATTAATAAAAATATTAATACTACTAGTAATATCAATACTAATATTAAATACTATATAAATATACTGCCAATAATAATAATACTACTACTAATACTAATCATATTAATAACAATACTAATATTAATACTACTGCTACTCCAATACTAATATTAAATACTATATAAATATACTGCCAATAATAATAATAATAATAATAATAATAATAATAATACTGCTAACACTAATACTACTACTACTAATAATAATCATATTAATAACAATACTAATATTAATACTACTGCTACTCCAATACTAATATTAATAGAAATTGTAATACCACCAAAAATATTATTAATGATAAATAATATAATTATATTATAAATATCCCGCTGGGGAGATTTAGCCTCACTTCCTGTCCTACCTTTATCATAGAAGGGTTAAATCACAAATTATATGCAAAGAGCCATAAAAAAAAATGTATGCTAGTTGGGAGATTTCTGGTTGCTACGGGTTACCGCATTTGTTTCATTGGATGAAAAAAAAAAATTCCTGCAGAGAAGAGGCACGCGGAGCGCTCTAGCTTCTGTCTGCCGTGTCCGGGATGAGGAAATGCCCCCCCCTGACCCACCGGCTTCCTCATCTACAGGATCCTATAAATAGGAGCAGACGCTTCCCGAGCGGATGTTTATCACAACGCGCCGAGGAGCCGCCGCCGCCGAGCCGTACGAGACGGCCCGAGGTGCCGAGCAAAAGCTAGTGACCCCAACCGGCCGACCATTACAAGAAACCCCAAAACGGTGGACACAGCAAGGCCTCCAGTACTAAAAGTAATTCTGCTGCCCATGGCAACCTACGGCGTAACAGCCCCTCGCACCTTTTTCTGATTGGGTTGACGCAACAAAACGGTTTTCTTAAAATTCACTCATAAATGGGTGAAAAGGGCAATGAAACGGAACCAGCCGGAGTCCATATTGCACCAACCTGGATTCAGTAGAATAAAAGTCTGGTGTGTTGCTATGGGTTACCGCACTAGATATAGCTTGTCTGGTTGCTATGGGTTACTGCGCATTGCGTAATTAAAAATAGTGGGGATTTGGTTGCTACGGGAAACAGTTCTTGTAGACAAGGGGGGCCCGCTCTCCTGCAGGAATGAACTACACACCACTACTGTGTTCTCTGTACAGCGCTACAGAATATGTCAGAGCTATATATGGACATTAGAGTGTAAGCTCCTCTGGTGGAGCGACTGATGTGACTGGGTCAGTGCTCTCTGTACAGCACTACGGTATATGTCAGAGCTATATGAATGTATAATAATAAATAGTGTGGGACTGTGATGGGACATTAGAGTGTAAGCTCCTCTGCAGAGAGACTGATGTGACTGTCTCAATGTTCTTTGTACAGCAATACAGTATATGTCAGAGCTATAAAAATGTATAATAATAATATTTTACATTCATATAGCTCTGACATATACTGTAGTGATGTACAGAGAGCACAGACCCGTCACATCAGTCTCTCTGCAGAGGAGCTTACACTCTAATGTCCCATCCCAGTCCCACACTATTTATTATTATAAGAATTATTATTTTTTATTATTATTACTATTATTATTATTATTATTAATTATAAAAATAGTGTGTGACTGTGGGGGGAGGGGACATTAGAGTGTAAGCTCCTCTGGTGGAGAGACTGATGTGACTTGCTCAATGTTCTTTGTACAGCACTATGGTATATGTCAGAGCTATCTAAATGTATAAATAATATTATTATTATTATTATTATTATGAATTAATAGTGTGTGACTGTGGGGGGGAGGGGACATTAGAGTGTAAGCTCCTCTGCTACAGAGACTGGTGTGGCTCAGTGCTCTCTGTACAGCACTGCGGTATATGTCAGCGCTATATAAATGTATAATAATAATAATATGTGACTGTGGGGGGGGGGGTGACATTAGAGTGTAAGCTCCTGAGGTACAGAGACTGGTGTGGCTCTCAGTGTTCTCTGTACAGCACTGAAGGACTGGGGGGGGGGGGGGGGGGGGGGGGGGGGGGGGGGGGGGCATTATAGTGTACATTTTTTGTTTATTAAAAAACACACTTACAAATAAAAACATATTTCCATACATACAGAATAAATAAAATTATATATAAAACACAAATCGATTACTTCAGCGTAAAAAAAAAAAGAATGGCTGTCTTGCCAGAAAAAAACAAACAGATCTCGGGGTATAAATTGGGCCTTTGGCTCAGAAGCTGCGGCCGGCGCTCCTCGGCGGACAGCCATTTCCCGATCGCTCGTGTACTGAGCTGTCCAATCCCGGCTCTTGGCACTTATTTGGAGGCCTCACGGTGCCCATCGGTGGCAGATGACAGTCTAAATGGCTGCAGGGGGTGACAAGGTCATATCTTGGGGGAGTTGGACGTAGGAGACTGTCAGTCCTTGGTGGGTGAAGCAGGGGGGGGCTATCTGGGGAGGGACAGGTGTCCCCCTTCCATTTTGATCAGGGGCATTTCTGGCACAGATGACAATGTCATGTCTTGGGGGGGGGGGGGGGGGGGGTTGATGGACATTGGTGCATGTCAGTAATTGGTGGGTACACTGGTGGGGGCGGTTCTGCCTGTCAGTCCTTGGGGTTGCAGTGGTGGTGGGGCCCGTCAGTCCTTGGTGGGTCCAGTGGTGGGGGGCGGTGGTGCCCATCAGTCCTTGGTGGGTCCAGTGGTGGGGGGGCGAGTGGACGGTGGTGTTCATCAGTCCTTGGTGGGTCCAGTGGTGGGGGTCAGGAGGACAGTGGTGTCTGACAGTCCTTCGGTGGGTCCAGTGGTAGGGGGATGTGGTGCCTTTCAGTCCACAGTGGTGCTGGTGGGGCCCGTCAGTACTTAGTGGGTCCAGTGGTTGGGGGGTGGCATTTGTGCCCGTCAGTCCTTGGTGGGTCCAGTGGTGGAGGGGGGGGCGGTGGTGCCTTTCAGTCCTTGGTGGGTGCAGTGGTGGTGGTGTGGGGGGGTGATGCCTTTCAGTCCTTGGACAGTGGTTGAGGGGGGGGGGGGCGTTGTTGCCGTCAGTCCTTGGTGGGTTCAGCGGGGGGGGGGGGGGGAGGGGGGAGGTGGTGCCTTTCAGTCCTTGGTAGGTGCAGTGATGGTGGTGCCAGTCAGTCCTTGGTGGGTCCAGTGGTGGTGGGGGAGCCATGTCAGTCCTTGGTGGGTCCAGTGGTGGGGGGGGGGGGCGGTGGTGCCTTTCAGTCATTGGTGGGTGCAGTGGTGGTGGTGTGGGGGGGGGTGGTGCCTTTCAGTCCTTGGTGGGTGCAGTGGTGGTGGTGGGGCCCGTCAGTACTTAGTGGGTCCAGTGGTTGGGGGGGGGGCTTTGTGCCCATCAGTCCTTGGTGGGTCCAGCAGTGGGGGGCTGGGGGAGGTGGTGCCTTTCAGTCCTTGGTAGGTGCAGTAATGGCGGTGCCCGTCAGTCCTTGGTGGGTCCAGTGGTGGTGGGGGAGCCATGTCAGTCCTTGGTGGGCCCAGTGGCGGGGGGGGGGGGGGGCGGTGGTGCCTTTTAGTCCTTGGTGGGTGCAGTGGTGGTGGTGGTGGGGGGGTGGGCGGTGATGTCCGTCAGCCCAGTGGTGGTGAGGACAGGTGTCCCCCTCCCACTCTCATTGTGATTGGGGACATTTCTGGCACAGGTGACAATGTCATGTCTTGAGGGGGGGGGGGGGGCGGTGGTGCCCACTAGTCCTTGGTGGGTGCAGTGGTGGGGGGGCGGTGGTGCCTTTCAGTCCTTGGTGGGTGCAGTGGTGGTGGGGCCCGTCAGTCCTTGGTGGGTCCAGTGGTGGGGGGCGGTGGTGCCCGCCAGTCCTTGGAGGGTCCAGTGGTGGGGGGGGGGGGGGGGGGGGGGGGTGAGGGGACGGTGGTGTCCATCGGTCCTTGGTGGGTCCAGTGGTGGGGAGATTTGGTGCCTTTCAGTTCTTGGTGGGTGCAGTGGTGGTGGGGCCCATCAGTCCTTAGTGGGTCCAGTGGTTGGGGAAGAGGGGCGTTGGTGCCTTTCAGTTCTTGGTGGGTGCAGTGATGGTGGTGCCTGTCAGTCTTTGGTGTGTCCAGTGGTGGGGGGGCAGTGGTGCCTTTCAGTCCTTGGTGGGTGCAGTGGTGGGGGGGGGGGGGGGGCCGGTGGTGCCTTTCAGTCCTTGTTGGGTGCAGTGGTGGTGGTGCCTGTCAGCCCAGTGGTGGTGAGGACAGGTGTCCCCCTCCCACTCTCATTGTGATGGGGACATTTCTGGCACAGGTGACAATGTCACGCCTTTGGTGGGACGGTGCGACTTCTGTCACATGTGGATGGGTCCAGTGGTGGGGGCTGGAGATGGCAATGATTGCTGTCAGTCCGTTATGGGTCCATTGGTGGTGGTGGTGGGTGCCTGTCAGTCCTTGGTGGGTCAAGTGGTGGTGGTGGGGGGGATGCCTGTCAGTCCTTTAGGGGGGGCAGCGGTGGTGGTGAAAGGTGTCCTCCTCCCCGTTCATTGGGGACATTTCTGGCACAGGTCTTTGGGGGGGGGGGCGGTGGGGGCTCTGTCACATGTGGATAGGTCCAGTGGTGGGGGGGCTGGAGATGGCGATGTCTGCTGTCAGTCCTTGGTGGGTCCAGAGGTGTTGGGGGGGTGATTTGGGCTGTCAGTCCTTGGTGGGTGCAGCGGTGGTGGTGACAGGTGTCCTTTCCCCCCACCTCATTGGACACCCTCCTCTTTGGGGGGGGGGTCCTCCCCCCATCCGCTCATTGGGGACATTTCTGGCACAGGTCTTTGGGGGGGGGGGTGGGGGGGGGGGGACGGTGGGGACCTTTGGCACAGGTTGGATGTGTCCAGTGTGGGGGGCTGGAGATGGCGATAGGTCTGCCCGTCAGTCCTTTGGGGAGTGGGTCAAGTGGGGGTGGTGGGGGGGGGGGGGGGTTTGCCTGTCAGTCCTTGGTGGGTGCAAGTGTGGGTGGTAAAGGGGCCTTCAGTCCATTGGGGGGGGGGGCAGCGGGTGGTGGTGACAGGGTGTCCCCCCTCCCCGCACTCATTTCGACATTGGTGGGGGGTGGTCGCCGGGGTGAGCGGGGGGGGTGTGTGTGTGTGGGGTGCGGTGGTGCCCGGAGGGGTGGGGGGGGGGCGGTGGGTGGGCGAATCCCCCTCCGTTGTAGGAAATTGCCCTCCACGGCGCGGCCCCACCCCCCAATTTTTCGTACAAATTCATCGACCACACAGAACATATTCTGGGGGGGGGTCCTCACCCTGCATGTAAGTTTGAATGAAGTGATGATTGGGGGGGGTCCCCAGCACAGAGACCCGAGCGCCTACTGCGACGATGCAGAGAGATGCGTGCAGGGAGGGGGAGGGGTGTCATTACCTGGAATCTAGCGGCCGGGCCGTCCGTCCTACATTACCCCCGCGAGACGCAGCAAA
>CM056060.1:148776185-148846185 GCA_029574335.1 Rana kukunoris
TTCCTCTCTCTCTCTCTCTCTCTCCCTCTCTCTCTCTCTCTCTCCCTCTCTCTCTCTCTCTCTCTCTCTCTCCTCTCTCTCTCTCTCTCTCTCACCCTCTCTCTCTCTCTCCCCTCCCTCTCTCTCTCCCCTCCCATCTCTCTACATCTCTCTCCTCTCTCTCTCTCCCTCTCTCTCTCTTCCCCTCTCTTCCCTCTCTCCCTCCCCTTGTTACCTGTATAAAAGCCACCTGTCCACAGAAGCTTCCGATCTCTCCGCCAAGGCCAAAGATCTGTCCAAGGATGTCGGGGAGAAGATTGGGGACCTACACAAGGCTGGAATGGGCTACAAGACCATCGCCAATCAGCTTGGTGAGAGGGTGACAACAGTTGGTGCGATTTATTTCCATATGGAAGAAACACAAAATAAGTGTCACTCTCCTCGGTCTGGGGCTCCATGGAAGATCTCACCTCATGCCAGGGCTGTCTTAATCAGAGGGCACACCTGGGCACTGCCCAGGGGCCCCAGCTGCATGGGGGCCCCCTGCACTTTCCCAAAGCAGCTGGTCCTTGAGCCCACGCTGCCCCCGAAATTGGGATCCCCCATGATGGCACTGAGAGTGGTAGATCCACAGGGGAGTCAGTCTGCCTCCTACCTACTTGACGTCTGTTGATGTCTGCACTGCTGTCATCATTGTAGGGGCCCCAGAACATTACTTTGCCCAGGGGCCCATGATGCTCCCAGAACTACACAGGAGAATTTCATCAATGATCCCAGCTGGGACCATAGACACCAAGAAAACAATTGGTGACCCACTACGCCATGAAGGACTGAAATCCCCCCGCAGCCCCCGAAAGGTCTCCCTGCTCAGGAAATCACATGTACAGCCAGTGCCAAACCTGACCTCCCTGGGGCCCCAATCAAAATGACATGTCACATTAAAGTTGAGAAGCGGGGGGGGGGGGGGGGGGGCTTACAAATAAAGTGAGAAGCGGGATGTGCTGACTTCTTACCTCTTCTCCCATGCAGCCAGCGAGTTGAGAAACGAGGTGAGGGGCCGAAAATGACTCACCAGGCCAGGCCCGATCCTAGGGTCATAGGCTCCTGGGTGCAGAAATTTTTCTGACGCCCCCTCTTTACAAATGTTTCTATGGCAAAGACTCAACCACAGAGATGCTCCCTCTTCATTACCCTGGGATCCTTATATGATCTCTAAACAATAAACAAAATACAGGAAGAGAAGCAGAGTACTTTATTGGGACCTGGAGGGGGGCTTCTCTGATGGACACAGAGAGGGCTTCTGTTAGAGGGTCTGTTAGATGTTCGGCGTCCCCACCTCTGCAGGCGCCTGGGTCCAATGCACCCTGTGCACCCTGCCTAGGATCGGCCCTGCAGCAGACGGGGACTCTAGTAATTTGGGGGGGGGGGCCCTCCAAAGCTTTGCGGGGCCCTAAGCGGCTCGTATAGTGAGCCTATAGGGTGGATCGGCCCTGTGTACAGCCCGTCTGAAGTTTGATAATGAACATCTGAATGATTCAGAGGAGAACTGGGTGAGTGTTGTGATCAGAGGGGACGAAAATCGAGCTCTTTGGCATCAACTCAACTCGCCGTGTTTGGAGGAGGAATGCCGCCTATGATCCCAAAAACACCACCCCCCACCGTCATACATGAAGAACACCATCCCCCCACCGTCATACATGCAGAACACCATCCCCCACCGTCATACATGAAGAACACCATCCCCCACCGTCATACATGGAGAACACCATCCCCCACCGTCATACATGGAGAACACCATCCCCCACCGTCATACATGAGAACAACCATCCCCCACCGCAGACATGGAGAACACCATCCCCCACCGTCATACATGGAGAACACCATCCCCCACCGTCATACATGGAGAACACCATCCCCCCCACCGTCATACATGGAGAACACCATCCCCCACCGTCATACATGGAGAACACCATCCCCCACCGTCATACATGGAGAACACCATCCCCCACCGTCATACATGGAGAACACCATCCCCCCCCCACCGTCATACATGAGAACACCATCCCCCACCGAACATGGAGAACCATCCCCCCACCGTCATACATGGAGAACACCATCCCCCCACCGTCATACATGGAGAACACCATCCCCCCCACGTCATACACGGAGAACAATCCCCCACCGTCATACATGGATACACCATCCCCCCACCGTCATACATGGAGAACACCATCCCCCCCCACATACATGGAGAACACCATCCCCCACATACATGGAGAACACCATCCCCCCACCGTCATACATGGAGAACACCATCCCCCCACCGTCATACATGGAGAACACCATCCCCCCACATGAGAGAACACACCATCCCCAGAACATGGAGAAAACCATCCCCCCACCCATACATGGAGAACACCATCCCCACCATCATACATTGAGAACACCATCCCCCACCGTCATACATGGAGAACACCGTCATACATGGAGAACACCATCCCCTCCCCATACATGGAGAACCACCGTCATACATGGAGAACAATCCCCCCACCGTCATACATGGAAGAACACACCATCCCCTCACCGTCATACATGGAGAACACCGTCATACATGGAGAACACCATCCCCCCACCGTCATACATGGAGAACACCATCCCCCCACCGTCATACATGGAGAACATCCCCCCGTCATACATGGAGAACACCGTCCCCCCACCGTCATACAGAGAACACCATCCCCCCACCGTCATACATGGAGAACACCATCCCCCCACCGTCATACATGGAGTACACCATCCCCCCACGTCATACATGGAGAACACCGTCCCCCCACCGTCATACATTGAGAACACCATCCCCCACCGTCATACATTGAGAACACCATCCCCCACCGTCATACATGGAGAACACCATCCCCTCCCCCACCGTCATACATGGAGAACACCATCCCCCACCGTCATACATGGAGAACACCATCCCCCACCGTCATACATGGAGAACAATCCCCCCACCGTCATACATGGAGAACACCATCCCCCACCGTCATACATGGAGAACCGTCCCCCCACCGTCATACATGGAGAACACCATCCCCCCACCGTCATACATGGAGAGAACACCATCCCCCCACCGTCATACATGGAGTACACCATCCCCCCCCACCGTCATACATGGAGAACACCGTCCCCCCCCACCGTCATACATTGAGAACACCATCCCCCACCGTCATACATTGAGAACACCATCCCCCACCGTCATACATGGAGAACACCATCCCCCCCACCGTCATACATGGAGAACACCATCCCCCACCGTCATACATGGAGAACACCATCCCCACCGTCATACATTGAGAACACCATCCCCCACCGTCATACATGGAGAACATCCCCCCCGTCATACATGGAGAACACCCCCCCACCGTCATACATGGAGAACACCATCCCCCACCGTCATACATGGAGAACACCATCCCCCCACCGTCATACATGGAGAACACCATCCCCCACCGTCATACATGGAGAACATCCCCCACTGTCATACATGGAGAACCCATCCCCCCGTCATACATGGAGAACACCATCCCCCACCGTCATACATACAGAAACACCATCGCCCAGAACACCATCCCCCCACCGTCATACATGGAGAACACCATCCCCCCCACACCATACATGGAGAACCCATCCCCCCCGTCATACATGGAGAACACCATCCCCCCACCGTCATACATGGAGAACATCATCCCCCACTGTCATACATGGAGAACACCATCCCCCACTGTCATACATGGAGAACACCATCCCCCACCGTCATACATGGAGAACACCATCCCCCCACCGTCATACATGGAGAACACCATCCCCCCACCGTCATACATGGAGAACACCATCCCCCCACCGTCATACATGGAGAACACCATCCCCCACCGTCATACATGGAGAACACCATCCCCCACCGTCATACATTGAGAACACCGTCATACATGGAGAACACCATCCCCCACCGTCATACATTGAGAACACCGTCATACATGGAGAACACCATCCCCCCACCGTCATACATTGAGAACACCATCCCCACCATCATACATTGAGAAAACCATCCCCCACCGTCATACATGGAGAACACCATCCCCCCCACCGTCATACATGGAGAACACCATCCCCCCCACCGTCATACATGGAGAACACCATCCCCCCACCGTCATACATGGAGAACACCATCCCCCCACCGTCATACATGGAGAACACCATCCCCCCACGTCATACATGGAGAACACCGTCCCCCCACCGTCATACATGGAGAACACCGCCCCCACCGTCATACATGGAGAACACCGTCCCCCCACCGTCATACATGGAGAACACCACCCCCACACCGTCATACATGGAGAACACCATCCCCCCCACCGTCATACATGGAGAACACCATCCCCCCACCGTCATACATGGAGAACACCATCCCCCCACCGTCCTACATGGAGAACACTCCACCCCCCACCGTCATACATGGAGAACACCATCCCCCCACCAGTCATACATGGAGAACACCATCCCACACATCATACATTGAAACACCACCCCCCACCGTCATACATGGAGAACACCATCCCCCCCACCGTCATACATGGAGAACACCATCCCCCACCGTCCTACATGGAGAACACACACCCCCCACCGTCATACATGAGAGAACACCATCCCCCCACCGTCATACATGGAGAACACCATCCCCCCACCGTCATACATGTCATGAGAACACCATCCCCCCACCGTCATACATGGAGAACACCATCCCCCCACCGTCATACATGGAGAACACCATCCCCCCACCGTCATACATGGAGAACACCATCCCCCCACCGTCATACATGGAGAACACCATCCCCACCATCATACATTGAGAACACCATCCCCCACCGTCGTACATGGAGAACACCATCCCCCCACCGTCATACATGGAGAACAATCCCCCCACCGTCATACATGGAGAACACCCCCCCACCGTCATACATGGAGAACACCATCCCCCCACCGTCATACATGGAGAACACCATCCCCCACCGTCATACATGGAGAACACCATCCCCCCACCGTCATACATGGAGAACACCGTCATACATGGAGAACACCATCCCCCCACCGTCATACATGGAGAACACCATCCCCCCACCGTCATACATGGAGAACACCGTCATACATGGAGAACACCATCCCCCCCACCGTCATACATGGAGAACACCATCCCCCCACCGTCATACATGGAGAACACCGTCCCCCCACCGTCATACATGGAGAACACCGTCCCCCACCGTCATACATGGAGAACACCGTCCCCCACCGTCATACATGGAGAACACCGTCCCCCACCGTCATACATGGAGAACACCATCCCCCCCACCGTCATACATGGAGAACACCATCCCCCCCCCACCGTCATACATGGAGAACACCATCCCCCCACCGTCGTACATGGAGAAACACCATCCCCCCCCACCGTCGTACATGGAGAACACCATCCCCCCCACCGTCATACATGGAGAACACCATCCCCCCACCGTCATACATGGAGAACACCATCCCCCCCACCGTCGTACATGGAGAACACCATCCCCCCACCGTCATACATGGAGAACACCATCCCCCCCACCATCATACATGGAGAACACCATCCCCCCACCGTCATACATGGAGAACACCATCCCCCACCGTCATACATTGAGGGGGAAACATTATGCTTTGGTGGTGTCTTTCTGCTAAGGGGACAGTATTTGTATTTGAAACTGGTTAAAAGGCGATGACAGACAAAGTTAGAAATCCGGTGCCGTTTACATGATAAAAGACTCCCGAAACAACTGACATACAAGACAATACTGTCCCGACGCGTTTTGAATTGATAAATGATGGCTTATTCTTCTACTGCTAGTGTCGGGTCACTTTGTCCTCAAGTGTCCAAATAAATAAAGACAAATAATCGCAGCGACGGGTCAAAGAGAATTTTCCACACATATGGAACAATTACACAACCTTTTGTGTTCCGTAACACAAAATTACATTGTCTGTCATCACCTGCGTTTTATTTTAAGCATCACTCTGTAGCAAGGACTCCGGCCTGTCCAGTCTAATGAGGACCTCCAGGGCCAGAGGTAGCTGCCATCCTTCTGTATGTGGGGGGTTGTGAGGCATGGTGGGTGCAAGGTGGATAAAGTCATTGGGCGCCAGACACTTCTTGGATGTAAAAGAGGTTTTATTTCTCTTGACAGTCCTTTTTATATTTCAAAGGGGAAACGGGGTCAGGGTCAGGACACCCTTTAACCGCTTGCCGCTTGCAGTTTTACGGCGGCAGGTCGGCTCTGCTGGGCGAGATCACGTAGATGTACGTCATCTCGCCTAGCAGCCAATAGGGGCGCGCGCACCTCCCGCTCGCCCCTGCCGCGATCACCGCCAGGCACCCGCGATCGCTCGTCACAGAGTGAGAACCGGGAGCTGTGTGTGTAAACACTGTCTAAAGTTTCCAGATTCTCCAGCGTGCCCGTTCTGTGAAAATGGTGCTCCGGTACTTTCTTCAGCTACTCACTGTGGTCCCAGCTTCTCTTCTACCTCTGACTATGACAGGTTCTCCGGCCGGAAGAGCCGGCACTTCTGGTTGGGCTGCAAGCCGCAATCCCAACCCTGCGCTGCTCTCCTGCTTCTGGATCGGCCCTCATACAGACTAGCAGCCAGATATCCTTGGGATAGGCCCAATCTCCGGCCTAGCACCCCGGGGCATACGACACACGTCAACCCGGACAGCTGTCCAGGTGGCACAGAATAAAGATCACCTGACCTCACCTGAATATGTATGTAAGAAAAGAAATGGCTGCACATCCAGGAATTCTGATTGCCTTTTATTATTCAAACACCAAAGGCACCAACATGAGGTCACGCAGACGCGTTTCACACATACATATTGTGCTTGATCAATGATTAAGCACAAGGTGTATGTGTGAAACGCGTCTACGTGACCTTGTGTTGTGTTACAAGTTACCCGAGATGCTGTAAAGCACCCTGCCCTGAAGGGGGGTGTAAGTGCCCGGTATTGAAGTGGTTAACTCTCGGGCGCGCTTCACTCCGTAGCTCACACCGTACAAAGCACATAAAACTAATCCTGCAGGTTCTAGCAAATGCGTAGTTTGTGTGGTTGAAGGTAATTCCTATGTAACCTTTGATCTCCATGATATAAATAACTCCGCACCTCACCTTGTATGAAAGTCTCCGAGATACCGAAAACGGCTTTATTCTCCGATCGGCTGTGATTGAATCGGCAAAGCTACACTTTGATTTCTGTCCACATGGAACAGAGGAAGTCGTCTTCATGTGTTTACAATCTTTTCTTCCATGTTTTTGTTCATTTTTTTGCCATTTGTTTATTTGTACAGTTATACACCCAACAAACCGGGGATGACCCCCCCCCCCTCCCCCCAAAATGTACAACCCGTACTATGCAATGATTATGTGCAAAACCGAACCACCAATGGCCTGCTCTATGGTGTGTGGGAGCACCCCTGGGACACCCAATACCCCCCACACAACTTTTTACCGTGTTCCAGATTTTTAATAATCCGTAGTCAGTATGAGGATCCAGGGGCGTCGCTAGGTGGCAAAAAGACCAGGGGCTCCAGCCCGAAGTCCAAGGCTGGAAACGGGGGGGGGGGGGGGGGTGTTGTATGTGGCGCTGGCTTTTTTTTTTTTGGGGGTGGGCGGTGGGGTGTGGCTTACCAGTGTGCATCAATGCTGACCACTAAACTCACCTGCTTGACCATCACACTGACCTGCCTGACCTACATACACTGACCTACCTGACCTACATACACTGACCTGCCTGACCTGCATACACTGACCTGCCTGACCTACATACACTGACCTGCCTGACCTACATACACTGACCTGCCTGACCTACATACACTGACCTACCTGACCTACATACACTGACCTGCCTGACCTACATACACTGACCTACCTGACCTACATACACTGACCTGCCTGACCTACATACACTGACCTACCTGTCCTACATACACTGACCTGCCTGACCTGCATACACTGACCTGCCTGACCTACATACACTGACCTACCTGACCTACATACACTGACCTGCCTGACCTGCATACACTGACCTGCCTGACCTACATACACTGACCTGCCTGACCTACATACCCTGACCTACATACACTGACCTGCCTGACCTACATACCCTGACCTGCCTGACCTACGTACACTGACCTGCCTGACCTACATACCCTGACCTACATACACTGACCTGCCTGACCTACATACCCTGACCTGCCTGACCTACATACACTGACCTACATACACTGACCTGCCTGACCTACATACCCTGACCTGCCTGACCTACATACACTGACCTACATACACTGACCTACATACACTGACCTGCCTGACCTACATACACTGACCTGCCTGACCTACATACACTGACCTGCCTGACCTACATACCCTGACCTACATACACTGACCTGCCTGACCTACATACACTGACCTGCCTGACCTACATACACTGACCTACCTGACCTACATACACTGACCTACATACCCCGGCAGGGGAGGGCTGGCAACCTTGGGCCTGGGGGCAGGTTCAGTCAATTGGCCTATTGAACCACCGAATCGGCTCACCATCCATGGCCCATCTGGTTTTTCAATGCAGCCTCACCAGTACAGTCAACTCCAGTGCCCATCAATGCAGCCTGATAACTGGGGCAGGTTACTTGGGGTGTATGGGGTGGGGGGGGGGTCAGCTATGGTGTCAGGGTCTCTCACCACAGTGATCTCAGCAGGTCTTTGCCAACTTCCCAGACCAGAATAAAAAAGAAAATGGCAGTGGCTGCCGGCCATAAGTCAGGGCAGCCTGGGAGGCAATTGCCACCCTCCCCCCCCCCCCCAGCCCAGCCCTCCCCTGGGTCCCGGAGTTATAATTCTTAATAATATATATATATTTCACTAGATGGGCAAAAAAAGAAGAAATACTATTACAAGATATAATTAAGGGAACAGGATTTGCACTTATGCGGAAATTACACAAAAATGGGGAAATATGCTACTAGATAAATGGAGGTACACAGGATGGAGCATTTGGCACAATCACCGCCACAACAGCAACAGGGATAAGGACACACAAGGACAATAGAGAAACCTTTCTGTTCTCCCCTGAGTTTAAAGTGGTTGTAAAACCCTAAAAAAAAAAATAAAAAACTGCAGACAAAGGCAGAATGAGCTAGTATGCATAGGGCGGTACGCACACGTGCCCGCAGCTGCCTCTGTGCCCGTGCCTGCGGGAGCCGCGGACTCGATGTCTGCCGGGGTCCCGCAATCGGATCACGGAACTGCAGAACGAGGGTATGTCTTTGTAAACAAGGCATTTCCCTGTTCTGCCTAGTAACAGGACACTGATCGTCTGCTCCCTCTCATGGAGAGCAGTGACCTCTGTCGCGACAGTAAGCCCCGCCCCCACACAGAATCACTCCCTAGGACACACTTAACCCCTTCTTAGCCCCCTAGTGGGTTAACCCCTTCCCTGACAGTCACATTTACACAGTAATCGGTGCATTTTTATAGCACTGATCGCTGTATAAATGTGAATGGTCCCAAAATGGCATCAAAAGTGTCCGATGTGTCCGCCACAATGTCGCAGTCACTGCTGATTGCCGCCATTACTAGTAAAAATAAAATATTAATAAAAATGGCATAAAACTATCCCCTATTTGGTAGACTCTATAACTGATTGCGTTTTTTTTATTTTTTTACCAAAAATAGGTAGAAGAATACGTATCGATCTAAACTAAGGAAAAAAATTGTTTTCTTATGTTTTTTTGGGGATATTTATTATAGCAAAAAGTAAAAAATATATATTTTCTTCAAAATTTTCGCTCTATTTTTGTTTATAGCGCAAAAAATAAAAACCACAGAGGTGATCAAATACCACCAAAAGAAAGCTCTATTTGTGGGGAAAAAAGGACGTCAATTTTGTTTGGGAGCCACGTCGCACGACCGCGCAATTGTCAGTTAAAGCCACGCAGTGTCGAATCGCAAAAAGTGGCCTGGTCTCTTGTCAGCTAAATCCTCCAGGGCTGAAGTGGGTTAAAGTCTCTTTGCGAAAAGTAACATTATAAAACTTAAGTCAATGAATAGACTCGGAATAAGCAACACTGGGCCATCCATTCTTCTCCATGTTTCGGCAGGAACAAATTGCTTACACAATTCTTAAGGCGGTGAACCTGTTGCAACTTCACCTGCAATGAACTTTTCCTCCCTTAAGATTAGCGGCGAACAATACAGAACACATTCTTTAAAGTTCAACACATCATGGCGACTACGCATCACTGATACTTTAATCATCACAGGCTCTTTCCTTCTTTACTTACCGGCTTCAAACGTTGCTGGGGAGGGATCCGAGACCTCCCACCTCGCTTGGCTCGTGATGACTGAATGTATTGAGCCAAACGAGTAATGGCCGTAGGCTAGGGTGACCATGACCAGACATCCCCGGTTTCCAGGGACAGTCCCCGGACTAAGGACACTGTCCCCGGACCAAGTCTGGCACCGGTTTTGTCCCCGTATTCAGGGTCGGATTATTGTAGACAGCAGGGCATCCCATGCAGTCCTGTACCCAGCACTCTGTATTATGCAGTCCTGTGCCCAGGGCTCTGTGTATTATGCAGTCCTGTGCCCAGGGCTCTGTGTATTATGCACGACAACACAGTCTATAAGAACGGTAAATATTACTTGCCACCTTTTTCACGGAACCAGGTGAAGTCCTGATGGAGCTGAAGCTGTTTACCATAGGCGACTGCTGCAAAGACACCTTAGCCCCACGTTGGGCGCCAAATGTAGGAAAGTCTTTTACCTATTTTGGTCTGAGAAGAACCTCCAAGGCCAAAGATAGCTGACATCCTTCAATAAGTAGTGGGTTGTGAAGCATAGTGGGTGCAAAGATGGTGAAAGTCTTTGGGCGCCAGACATTTCTTGGATGTAAAATAGGTTTTATTTATTTTGGAGGAAAGAGGGTTAGAGCCAGGACACCCTTGGACAGTTGCAAACTCAACTGACAGATGCCAAGACTTCAATAGGAGGACAACCTATCAGGAAAAGGCCCCAGCAAGGCAGCAGGCACCACTTTGGCACATGCAGGATTGCTATTTCCTATGTTAACAGTCTTTTAACAGTTCCTAACTCAAATGCAATAGTTCTTTCAGCTCCACTACAACTGATCCTTGTAGTTCAATACTGAGCTCCTGGTCTCTCACTAGACCCTCTGATTCACTGACACTGAACCTTGTGAGCTCCTCAAGGCTTCCGCAGCGTTAACTCCCTCAAGCGTCGCCCCTGCTGGGTCTCTAGCTTGGCACTTCGGATACCTTCAAGCTTCACCCCTGCTGACTGGCTCGGTCCCTAGCTTGGCACTTCGGATACCTTCAAGCTTCACCCCTGCTGACTGGCTCGGTCCCTAGCTTGGCACTTTGGATACCTTCAAGCTTCACCTCTACTTCCCTGCTGGGACTTGGGCTTGGCACTTCGGATACCTTCAAGCTTCACCCCTGCTGACTGGCTCGGTCCCTAGCTTGGCACTTCGGATACCTTCAAGCTTCACCTCTGCTTCCCTGCTGGGACTTAGGCTTGGCACTTCGGATACCTTCAAGCTTCACCCCTGCTGACTGGCTCGGTCCCTAACTTGGCACTTCGGATACCTTCAAGCTTCACCTCTACTTCCCTGCTGGGACTTGGGCTTGGCACTTCGGATACCTTCAAGCTTCACCCCTGCTGACTGGCTCGGTCCCTAGCTTGGCACTTCGGATACCTTCAAGCTTCACCTCTGCTTCCCTGCTGGGACTTAGGCTTGGCACTTCGGATACCTTCAAGCTTCACCCCTGCTGACTGGCTCGGTCCCTAACTTGGCACTTCGGATACCTTCAAGCTTCACCTCTACTTCCCTGCTGGGACTTGGGCTTGGCACTTCGGATACCTTCAAGCTTCACCCCTGCTGACTGGCTCGGTCCCTAGCTTGGCACTTCGGATACCTTCAAGCTTCACCTCTGCTTCCCTGCTGGGACTTAGGCTTGGCACTTCGGATACCTTCAAGCTTCACCCCTGCTGACTGGCTCGGTCCCTAACTTGGCACTTCGGATACCTTCAAGCTTCGAAAGAACAAGCAAACTCCTGCGCACGGGTGGATTGTCCAACACTTATTCGAAGATCTTCATAAAAAGTCATACAATTGTCAAGAATGGTAATAGCAGAGGCCTTGCTGCCCTTCGTGGATGGGGAAGTCCTGGCAGAAAACAGAAAAAGAAAAGAAAGGCGCACCAGCCTGGTGTTTTACCGCTTGACAATTTATTAAATAATAAAAATATTAAAAACTACTCACAAAGGACATATCAAAACAGGCTTGTCAACAGGCAATGGGGTATGTTCCCCTCAGACCGCACTCCACAATGGGGGGACTGGAAGTATGTTGCTGCTGGCTGACGCGTTTCGAGGCGACTGGGGCCTCTTCATCAGAGCTCAGCAGTGCTGATCCAAGGAGACATTAATGCCATCTATGCTCCTTAGGAGGCCAGATCTTCGCGATCTCTATCTCTCAACAGACGATTGTGCACCCAGAATAGACCACCCTACCTTGTTGGTAGCCAGGGGTCTTGAGGATCAGTATAAACCTTACCATCTCTCTCTCTCTCGTTCTCTCGTTCTCTCCTTCTCTCATTCTCTCATTCTCTCGTTTTCTCGTTTTCTCGTTTTCTCGTGTTCTCTCTCTCTCTCTCTCTCTCTCTCTCTCTCTCTCTCGTTTTCTCTCGTTTTTTCTCTCTCCTTTTCTCTCTCCTTTTTGTCTTTTTTTTCTCTCTCCTTTTCTCTTATTTCTTTCCTTTGCTCTCTTTTTCTCTCCTTTTCTCTCTCTCGTTCTCTCTCTCTCTCTTTCTCTCTCTCTCTCCTTTTCTCTCTTTTTCTCTCTCGTTTTCTCTCTTTTTTTTCTCTCTCGTTATCTCTTTTTTTCTCTCTCCTTTTCTCTCTCCTTTTTGTCTTTTTTTTCTCTCTCCCTTTCTCTTATTTCTCTCCTTTTCTCTCTTTTTCTCTCTCCTTTTCTCTCTCGCTTTCTCTCTTTTTCTCTCTCGCTTTCTCTCTTTTTCTCTCTCGCTTTCTCTCTTTTTCTCTCTCGCTTTCTCTCGTTTTCTCTCTCGTTTTCTCTCTCGTTTTCTCTCTCGTTTTCTCTCTCGTTTTCTCTCTCGTTTTCTCTCTCGTTTTCTCTCTCGTTTTCTCTCTTTTTTTTCTCTCTCGTTTTCTCTCTTTTTTTTCTCTCTCGTTTTCTCTCTTTTTTTTCTCTCTCGTTTTCTCTCTTTTTCTCTCTCGTTTTCTCTCTCCTTTTTGTCTTTTTTTCTCTCTCTCCTTTTCTCATTTCTCTCTCTCTCTCTCTCTCTCTCTCTCTCTCTCTCTCTTTTTTCTTTCTTTCTTTCTTTCTCTTCCTCTCTCTCTCTCTTTTTCTTTCTTTCTTTCTTTCTTTCTTTCTTTCTTTCTTTCTTTCTTTCTTTCTTTCTCTCTTTCTCTCTTTCTCTCTTTCTCTCTTTCTCTCTTTCTCTCTTTCTCTCTTTCTTTCTTTCTCTCTCCCTGCCCTTTCTCTCTCCCTCCCCTCTCTCTTCCCTCTCTCTCTCGCTCCCCTCTCTCCCCCTCTCTCTCCCCCTCTCTCTCTCTCTCCCCCCCCCCTCTCTCTCTCCCCCCTCTCTCTCTCCCCCCTCTCTCTCTCTTTCTCTCTTTTTTTTTTCTCTCCTCTTTTCCTCTCACTTTTCTCTCTCTTCTCTTTTTTTTGCCTTTGTTGTTCGATAAAAGAATACAACGTTTTCTTTCACCTGTCATCAGATAGTTGCGTATATATCTGCATATATTTATCAGGAAGAGGGTCTAGTATGGAGGAAGGATGTCGTCGTCACCAAACCACAGAGAACTTCTTACCACACAGACAAAGCTGTCTAGCGTTGCAAACATTTTTCGTTAAAGCAAAGGAGGAAAAAAGTATCTTCTATAGAGATTGGTAGGAAACTAAAGATGGCATGTCTCCTATACTGCCTATCACTCATCAATAATCCTAAATACCCAACACAAGGCGCTAATCGGTTAATAGCATCCCTTTATTACTAAAACACATAAATCACAAGTGTTCCAAACTTGGTGGACATGCCCAAAAGTCATTTTTTCACTAACCCCTGAACTAATTGATTTGCATTTTAATGAGTAAAACAATTTGATCCCTTTGCAAAACATGACTTGGTAGTCGGTGGCAAAACCCTTGTTGGCGATCACAGAGGTTGTACGTTTCTTGTAGTTGCCCGCAAGGTTTGCACACATCTCAGGGGGGGTTTTGTCCTCGTGGCAGATACTCTCCAAGTCATTATGGTTTCGAGGCTGTTTGGTAGCTCAAACCTTCAGCTCCCTCCACACATTTTTTATGGGATTAAGGTCTGGAGACTGGGTAGGCCACGCCAGGACCTTAATGTGCTTCTTCTTGAGCCACTCCTTTGTTGCCTTGGCCATGTATTTTGGGTCACCATCTGAGTTGCTAAATGTTGTACCTTCATTAAATGTAACCATATTGCTACACTTGGAGGCGCCTCTCTTCTCTTTTATACTCTGGAGCTCCTGCTGGATTTTGCTTCTAATCCCCTTGGAGGCCTCCATTTGTTGATGGACATTTTATGGTTACACAACCAATCGCATTGCTATAATCTTTTTATATGGACTATAAACTGAAGGACTTATGAATTAATGGTTGTGGAGAAAATCATTTGCATTTCCATTATTTCTTATGGGGAAATTCGCTTTGATACTTCTACCGCCGCAATGTCGCAGTCCCTCTATGAATCGCTGATCGCCGTCATTACTAGTAAAACAATCTATAAAAATTCCATAAATCCGTCCTATAGTTTGTAGATGCGATAGCTTTTGGTGTAAACTAATAAATATATACGGTTATTGGGAGTTTTTTTTTTTGTTGTTTTGTTTTTTAACAAACATATAGCAGAATACATATTGGCCTAAGCTGATGAAGAAATTAGATTTTTTTTTTATTATTATTATTTTTTTATTTTTTTATTATTAGATATGTTTTATAGCAGAAAGTAAAAAATATTGTTTTTTGTTTTGTTTGTTTTTTCAAAATTGTTGGTCTTTTTTTGTTTATTGCACAAAAATATTTAAGCCGCAGCTCTATTTGTGGGGAAAAAAAGGACATCAATTTTATTTGGGTATAGCGTAACACGTTCGAAACAATGGTCAGTTAAAGTAACCACAGTGCCCTATCGGGGAAAAAAAAAACAATGGCCCGGTCATGAAGGGGGGTAAATCTTCCGGGGATGAAGTGCCAATGCTGCGGTCCTACAAGCCAGAGGGCATAATAAGTGATAAAATATTCCCGAACCCTCTTTCATAGAAGCCGGCTTGTGGTTTTATGTCCTTTCATCCCGTCGGATTGTTTTCTGCGTGCGTGATGCGTTTACGATCTTTCTTGTGTGGATTATTGCAGTATGGGCCGACCTTTACCCTTCCCGATATCCTGCCAATCTTATCACAGCAGCGTGATGTCTCTCCCTTTACAGGACAACCAACGATGTCCTCTGTTTATCTTTAATAAACGAATTTCCCCTATTACTGTGAATGCGCTGTGGACTCTGCCCTTCTGCGCGCTCCATAAAACGGCCGCGGTTAGATGCTGATTGTTATTTATTTTTGAATTGTATTTGCCGTCCGCCTTACTGTAAATATACATAATCATTTTCATGCTAAATACCAGGGTCATAGGCAAGGCCGCCTCAGGGGGGTACAGGCAGTACAACGGTAAGGGGCCCGGAGGTCCCCAGGGCCCTGAATGGCAACCCCCCCTTTTTTTTTTTTTTTATAAAAAATATATATATATATTTATAAAATGGGGGGTTGCCACCTGGGCCCTTTAATTAAAAAAAAAAAATATATATATATATATATATATATATATATATATATATATATATATAATTTTTTTTTAAATTAAAGGGCCCAGGTGGCAACCCCCCCATTTTATATATATATATATATATATATAGGACCCAGAGGTCCTCAGGGCCCCGGATGGCAACCCCCCCTTTTTGTGTGTGTGTGTGTGTGTGTGTATTTTTTTTTTTTTTTTTTTATTATTATTATTTTATTTTTTTTATCAAAGGGCCCAGAGGTCCCCAGGGCCCCCGGATGGCGGCCCTGGTCATAGGTGTGGGCAGCTTATTGCATTAAGGTGTGCACCCCAGAGCAAAAACATACATTCAGGTACCAAAGTAGTTACTATTTTATTGTTATTATTTATATTATTTTTAGTATTAAAATTTTGTACTGGTGTTACTATTACATCGTTATTGTTATTGTTATTTATATTTTTAGTACTAATATTGTATTAGTGTTACTATTATATTATTATCTCATCCTGCATGTCGGCTCTTCCATGCCCCCTCCGGTGGTGCTCAGTCTCTCCCCAATGTGTGGGCGCCCTGGAATGTGTGGGTACAGTATCGCACTGTCCTCTAGCGTCCTTGCCTTGACATTTACAGAATGCGATAATTGAACTTCCATCCCACGGAATTTCCCCCGCTCTCTGGTCATTGTTGCAGTGGTATGCTGTGCGCACTTTCCATGCTGCGGGACGTGTCTGGGGACAGTTGGTCTTCCCTCGTCTTTTCTAGTGATTTGCATTGACATTAACGGACAGTTCACACCATAAAAACGCAGTCTGGGTGCATTTCTGTATGTGCGTTTTTAACACTTTTTTTTATTTTTTATGCGTTTTTGATGCTTTCAAGTGCTTTTTTGTTTCTCCTCTTTTTTTTTTTCTTCTCCTCCTTTTAAAGGGCCAGTTCACATCACATGCAGTCCAGTCCGCTTTTTTATGCATCTAAAACGCATGGAAAGTAGGTTCTATGGTTTCCAATGACATAGTTCACACCAGTGCGGTCAGTTGCAGAAAAAAAAAAGTAGAATGTGCTGCATTTTTCCTATACTGGAACGTGGTAAAACGCTTCAAAAATGCATCTGGCCCCAGTACAGTAAGAAAAAAGCATCTGGAAATGCATCAAAAATGCACTTAAAACGCACATGGAGTGTGTTTTTGTGGTGGAAACCAGCCCCAGATGTTCCGGTGTTTTTTTGATGCGTTCTACCACGTTCCAGCATAGTTCAGTGCAGAAAAATGCAGCATGTTCTACTACTTTTTTTTTATTTTTTTGGGAACTGGCCGCACTGGTGTCACTGGAAACCATATAACCTGCTATTCATGCATTTCTGATGCAGAAAAAAAAAAACACACTGAACTGCATGCGCTTCACTCATATGCATGTTGGGTTCGATGCGTTCTACAGTGCATTTTGCAGTGCTTTCTGCATTTTTGGACATTTTTGGCGTTGTTTTTTATGCTTGTTTTTTTTTTTGGTTTATTTGTTGAATGGGTTAAAAAAATGCAAACAGCAGCAAAAATGTACTACACGCTTTTCTGCAGCTTCTCCATTGGAGTCTATGGAACCAAAAAAAACCAATAAAAGCACCGTTTTGCGTTTCAAAAATGTCCTTTACCCCTTTCCAAAAAGGCAGAGGTACAAAAAAAAAACGTAGAAATAGGAAACCATGTTAAATGAACTGTGGTGCGTTTCTGCAAAAAGCACCCAAAAAAACGCATAGGTGCAAACTAAGCCTTACTGAATGTTATGGGAGCACCTACATACCATACATTCCATAGAACAATCCTCTACTTCATTCCTGGGAAATTATTGCTGCCTGTACAGAGATGACAGAGAGCTATTGAACAAGAACTATTGGCATTGTGCGTCACTGATCATCCTCCCGTCACTGTGCTCTCTGAGTCACCGACCTGAAACAAGCATGTTGCCAGTGAGCTCAGAACTCTCCTCTGTGTTCTGGGCTTGCCCTGGGAAGTAGTCGTGAATAAAATCCTATGTGAAAACATACAGCAACAATATCATTCTATATTAAAAAAAAATCCCTTTTAATATTACCACCATCATCACCATCATTCCCACCACCATCATCACCATCATTCCCACCACCATCATCACCACCACCATCATTATCCCATTAGTCAGGTTCAGGCAGGGGTCAAGGCAGGATAGAGAGTAGTCAGGACAAGCATGGGTTATGACAGGAGAGAGAGTAGTCATGCCAGGTAGGGGTCGGGGAAGGCGAGAGAGTAGTCATGTCCTGGAAGGGGTCGAAGCAGGTGAGAAATAAGTCAGGTCCAGACAGGAGAGAGAGTAGTCAGGA
Organism: Rana kukunoris; assembly: GCA_029574335.1. Taxonomy (NCBI): domain Eukaryota; kingdom Metazoa; phylum Chordata; class Amphibia; order Anura; family Ranidae; genus Rana; species Rana kukunoris. The sequence goes on from CM056060.1 coordinate 148,794,498, forward strand.
CAAGCATGGGTTATGACAGGAGAGAGAGTAGTCATGCCAGGTAGGGGTCGGGGAAGGTGAGAGAGATTCATCATATCCTGGAAGGGGTCAAGGCATGCAAGGTTGGGTCGAGGCAGGAGAGAGAGTAGTCAGACCAGGCAGGGGTCAGGGCAGGCGAGAGAGTAGTCATGTCCTGGAAAGGGGTCGAGGCAGGTGAGAAATAAGTCAGGTCCAGACAGGAGAGAGAGTAGTCAGGACAAGCATGGGTTATGACAGGAGAGACAGAACTCAGGTCAGGTAGGGGGCGAGGCAGGTGAGAGAGAGTAGTCATGTCCTGGAAGGGGTCAAGGCATGCAAGAGAGTAGTAGTCGGGTCGAGGCAGGAGAGAGAGAGTAGGTAGGCCAGGCAGGGGTCAGGGCAGGCGAGAGAGTAGTCATGTCCTGGAAGGGGTCGAAGCAGGTGAGAAATAAGTCAGGTCCAGACAGGAGAGAGAGTAGTCAGGACAAGCATGGGTTATGACAGGAGAGACAGAAGTCAGGTCAGGTGGGGCGCGAGGCAGGTGAGAGAGAGTAGTCATGTCCTGGAAGGGGTCGAGGCAGGTGAGAAATAAGTCGGGTCCAGGCAGGAGAGAGAGTAGTTAGGCCAGGCAGGGGTCAGGGTAGGCGAGAGAGTAGTCATGTCCTGGAAAAGGGCGAGGCAGCTGAGAAATAAGTCAGGTCCAGGCAGGGGTTGAGACAGGAGAGAGTAGTCAGGCCGGGCAGGGGTTGAGGCAGGAAAGAGTGTAGTCAGGATAAGCATGGGTTATGACAGGAGAGAGAGAGAGAGTAGTCAGGCCAGGTAGGGGTCGAGGCAGGTGAGAGAGTTGTCATGTCTTGAAAGGGGTCAAGGCATGCAAGAGAGTAGTCAGGTCGAGGCAGGAGAGAGAGTAGTCGGGCCAGGCAGGGGTCAGGGCAGGCGAGAAAGTAGTCATGTCCTGGAACGGGTTAAGGCAGGTGAGAAAGAGGTCAGGTCCAGGCAAGGGTTGTGACAGGTGGGAGACTACTCATGTTTAGACAAGGGTTGAAGTAGGAGAGAGAGTAGTGATGTTGAGGCAGGAGAGAAAGTAGTCAGGTCCAGGCAAGAGTGAGGCAGGAAAGAGTGTAGTCAGGCCAGGCAGGGGTTGAGATGGAGAGAGAGATTAATCAGGCCAGGCAGGGGTTGAGGCAGGAAATAGAGTAGTCAGGACAGGCATGGGTTATGACAGGAGAGAGAGTAGTCAGGCCAGGTAGGGGTTGAGGCAGGTGAGAGAGAGTAGTCATGTCCTGGAAGGGGTCGAGGCAGGTGAAAGAAGTCACAAGACTGCTATTTACTGCTGATGAGAAATGGTATTCAGCAGTTTATATTTACTAAAATAATTGTATTTCCATGTTTTGTGTACTGGGGAGACCAGATATAGTGAACGGCCGGTCCAGAGGGGAGCAGATATAGTGAATGCCTGGTCCAGGGGGGATCAGATATAGTAATTGTGGGGTTCTGGAGGGAGCAGATACTGTGAATGTAGGGTCATGGGGATACCGAATAATAGTGCAGTGATGGTGAACCTTGGCACCCCAGATGTTTTGAAACTACATTTCCCATGATGCTCCACTACAGAGTGCATGAGCATCATGGGAAAAGTAGTTCCAAAACATCTGGGATGCCAAGGTTCCCCATCACTGTAATAGTGAATGCAGGCTCCTGGCAAGATCAGATATAGTGAATGCAGGGTCCTGGGGAGAGCAGATATAGTGAATGTGGGGTCCTGGGGAGAGCAGATATAGTGAATGCAGGGTCCTGGGGGGAGCAGATATAGTGAATGCAGGGTCCTGGGGGGAGCAGATATAGTGAATGCAGGGTTCTGGGGGGGAGCAGATATCGTAAATGCAGGGTTCTGGGGGGAGCAGATATCGTGAATGCAGGGTCCTGGGGGGAGCAGATATAGTAATTGTGGGGTTCTGGAGGGAGCAGATATTGTGAATGTAGGGTCCTGGGGATACCTCGTAAGTGGGGCCGCGGGTCCCGGGCACTCGATGTTACTGGGAGTCCCGCGATTGCGATCGGCAAAAGCAGAACAGGGGAATGCCTTTGTAAACAAGGCATTCCTCTATTCTGCCTACTGATACCGTGATCGGCCCCCTAACAGTAAGAATCCCTTCCTAGGTAACACTTAACCCCTGCAATGCCACCTAGTGGTTAACCCCTTCACTACCAGTGTCATTTTTACAGAAATCAGTGCATTTTTATAGCACTGATCGCTGTAAAAATTACAATGGTCCCAAAATAGTGGCAAAAGTGTCCGCCATAATTTTGCAGTCACGATAAAAATCCCTGATCGCCGCCATAACTAATAAAAAAAAAAAAAAAATGAATTAATAAAAATGCCATGAAACAGCCCTCTATTTTGTAGAAGCTATAACTTTTGCACAAACCAATCAATAAACGCTTATTGCGATTTTTTTTTCTTTTACCACCCAAAATATGTAGAAGAATACGTATCGGCCTAAACTAAGGAAACAATTTTTTATAATATATATATATTTTGGGGATATTTATTATAGCAAAAGATATTGGCCCAGATTCACAAAGCACTTACGCCGACGTATCTGTGCGCCAGACCCACAAACCAACATACGCCTACAAACTGGCCACCCTACGCCGACGTCGCTTACATACGCCGGGGTAGCGTGGGCGCACATATGGGCTGGACGCATGTTGCTGCTCCCATTGATTAGGCATTCAAACATGCAAATGAGGGAAATACGGCGATTCACGAACGTACGTGCGCCCGACGCGTGCTACGCGAGGTGCGCGTAAGTTGTACGTCCGGCGTAAAGTTATTCCCCATAGATGAGGTGCAACCCGGCACCAGACATGCAAAGGTCTGCCCCAGAGAACACAAGCCGGCGTATTGCGTTGGACGTGTGTCTGGCTGGGCGTACGTTAAGTTCACGGCGTGCGTGGTGATCCGGCGTAGCTTAGGCATTTGTGCCGGCGTGGTTGTGAGCATGCGCATAAGGGTGCTGTTTCATGCGTCCACGTCACGGCCCCTGCGCAGTTCGTGATACGCCGGGCGTAAAACACTGCACCATGCTCGGACCATCATTTGCATGGGGTCACGCCCACTTCCACCTACGCCGGCCTGCGCCTTCGGAAAAAAAAACGCCACGCTGACGCAGTGTTGGGAGCAATAGCTTGCTGAATGCAATGCTTGCCTCTCCGCGCTACGTTGGCGTAGTGTACGGCGTTTGCGATACGGCAGCGTAATGTGCGCCCAACTCTCTGTGAATCTGGGCCATTGAATTTTTTTTCAACATTTTCGCTCTTTTTTTTTTGTTTATAGCGCAAAAAAATAAAAACCGCAGAGGCGATCAAATACCACCAAAAGAAAGATCTATTTGTGGGGAAAAAAAGGACGCCAATTATGTTTGGGAGCCGCGTCGCACGACCGCGCAATTGTCGGTTAAAGCGACGCAGGGCCGAATCGCAAAAAGTGGCCTGGTCTTTAACCACCAAAAATGGTCCGGGGGTGAAGCGGTTAAACCACTTTAATTTGAAATGAATTGTGCAATGCTTTGACACGGAAATTATTATTCTGTTACATATTATACCATTGTCTGACAATGTATTACTATTTATCTATGTCAGCGCACATTTGTTTTAAATCAAACTGTTGGCAAATAAAAGGAGAATGTTTTGGCACGTAAAATACGCTGAACGCATTCCAACTGTTTACTTAGCTGTTTGCCTGTTCAGCCCGAAGCAATAGAGGAAGAAAGTCGATTTATGAAGCGCTGAGCCAGAGAAACTTCAGGATGAGAATTTATTAATTACATCGAAAAATTCCAAAATCTCTTCTATATCACCCGGGAATGCATCCCATCCACCCTGAATCACTTTGTATGTGACCGGCTTCAGAGAATTGCAGATTATAAATATATATATAAGTGTGTGTGTGTAATAATAATAATGCAAGTCTTATATAGCGCTGTCTTACCCTAACTTGCCAGGCAAGCTTCTGAAGCCACAGCCGAAGCTGTAGCTCATCGGGTCTATATATATAGTATATATATTAGTGGGGAAAAAATAATTTGATCCCCTGCAGATTGTGTAAGTTTTGCCCACTTACAAAGAAATGAAGGGTCTATAATTTTTATCATTGGTGTATTTTACATGATAGAGACCATAGGCGTGCGCAGCCTATTGCATTAGGGTGTGCACCCCAAAGCTCAAACACATATGAGTGTGTGTGTATAAGTATATGTACTGACAGTGTCAGTAGGGCAGAGGATGGTGTCAGTAGTTTTTATTTGTATTGTTTTATTTTTTATTATTTTTTACAATTATTTTAGGGGCTTTGGTAAAATATCTGGACTCTAAACAGGGGGGACCTGCACCACATGGGGTGATTAGGGTGTGCCCAGGCACACCTGGCACACCCTGTGCGCACGCCTATGATAGAGACAGAATATCAACCAAAAATCTAGAGAAAAACACGATACAAATTAGGGTTGCACCAATACCACTTTAGGTATCGATAATTTTACTCGCAAATACCGATACTTTTTTTTAATGTCATGTGACAGTGGACTGTGTCGTTTTTTTTTTTTTTTTTTTTTATTATTATTTTTACAATTTTTTATTTTTTATTTTTTTTTACAATTTAAATATTTTTTTTTTTACAATGCATTCTTTGGCGGGGAGGGTGCGCTAGAATTACACACTTTCCCCATCTAGGTTGCGGAACTGCACCTTCTCCCCACTGTCTCCCGCTCTGTGTCTTCTGCTTGGTGTCTCTTCTTCAGTGTCTCCTGAGCGATGTGTTATTTTTGGTGTCTCCTCTTCAGTGTCTCTGCAGCGTCTCCTCCATGGCGTCGCCTCCTCTGTGTCTCCTCCATGGCGTCGCCTCCTCTGTGTCTCCTCCATGGCGTCACCTCCTCTGTGTCTCCTCCATGGCGTCGCCTCCTCTGTGTCTCCTCCATGGCGTCGCCTCCTCTGTGTCTCCTCCATGGCGTCACCTCCTCTGTGTCTCCTCCATGGCGTCACCTCCTCTGTGTCTCCTCCATGGCGTCACCTCCTCTGTGTCTCCTCCATGGCGTCACCTCCTCTGTGTCTCCTCCATGGCGTCTCCTCCTCTGTGTCTCCTCCATGGCGTCTCCTCCATGGCGTCTCCTCCTCTGTGTCTCCTCCATGGCGTCTCCTCCATGGCGTCTCCTCCTCTGTGTCTCCTCCATGGCGTCTCCTCCTCTGTGTCTCCTCCATGGCGTCTCCTCCATGGCGTCACCTCCTCTGTGTCTCCTCCATGGCGTCACCTCCTCTGTGTCTCCTCCATGGCGTCACCTCCTCTGTGTCTCCTCCATGGCGTCACCTCCTCTGTGTCTCCTCCTCTGTGTCTCCTCCTCTGTGTCTCCTCCATGGCGTCTCCTCCATGGCGTCTCCTCCATGGCGTCTCCTCCATGGCGTCTCCTCCATGGCGTCTCCTCCATGGCGTCTCCTCCTCTGTGTCTCCTCCATGGCGTCGCCTCCTCTGTGTCTCCTCCATGGCGTCACCTCCTCTGTGTCTCCTCCATGGCGTCGCCTCCTCTGTGTCTTCTCCATGGCGTCACCTCCTCTGTGTCTCCTCCATGGCGTCGCCTCCTCTGTGTCTCCTCCATGGCGTCACCTCCTCTGTGTCTCCTCCATGGCGTCACCTCCTCTGTGTCTCCTCCTCTGTGTCTCCTCCTCTGTGTCTCCTCCTCTGTGTCTCCTCCATGGCGTCTCCTCCATGGCGTCTCCTCCATGGCGTCTCCTCCATGGCGTCTCCTCCATGGCGTCTCCTCCATGGCGTCTCCTCCTCTGTGTCTCCTCCATGGCGTCGCCTCCTCTGTGTCTCCTCCTCTGTGTCTCCTCCTCTGTGTCTCCTCCTCGGCGTCTCCTCCTCGGCGTCTCCTCCTCGGCGTCTCCTCCTCGGCGTCTCCTCCTCGGCGTCTCCTCCTCGGCGTCTCCTCCTCTGTGTCTCCCCTCAGCCAATCAGGTCTCAGGACCAGCTTCCTGCTTGGCCGGAAGGAGAATCGGGAAGGCAATAGCCAATATTAATTCGCTATTGTCACTTAACTGAGCGGTCTCAGGGCGCAGTGCTCTGCGCCCCAAGCCTACCCTTTTTTTAGGCCAATTAGAGTCTCGGGTTCTAATCATGTGCTTTAATAAAAAAAAAAAATCCCATTGAAATTCATGCGTCCGGCGCCCTGCCTATAGATTAGGGGGGAGGCTTCCCCTGCGTCTTGTATGAACAGGCCACCAGTGCTTTGCGGACCTTTTTATCAGTTACATAATTCCCAGTTCTCTCTGTATAAAAATAAAATAAATCCCAAGTATTGTTTGTGTGCGTTGCATCATTTGTTACCTGCATAATCATTACCGGAACATTTTCTTTTCTTCATCGCTGCAAGGAAATTCCTCCGATGTGAAGGAAGCTGCCAACACCTTCTCTACACATCCTTGTGTCTCTTCTTCCCTACGTACCCCCGTGCCTGGCAAATATCTGATTTTACAAGTTTATATAGTGACAGCGTATGTGTTTATGTAGTACAAGGCCGAAACAACTAATCGATTATGAAATGAATCAATTACAATTTTCATAATCGATTAATCGGCCAGCAACATAATGGGGTTAAAAAAATAAAAAAATAAAAAGCCTTTTATAGTACAAAAAAGCAAATCGCTACTGTAAGTATTACATTCACTGTCCCACAGTAAAAAAAATGATCCCCTTACAGTAGCGATTATTTGCTTTTTTTGTACTTATTTTTGTTTTTTTTAACCCCATTGGCCCGGATTCACAAAGCACTTGCGCCGACGTATCTCCAGAGTGCAAATATGCGCCGTCGTATCTGTGCGCCGAACCCACAAACATAGATACGCCTAAAAACTGACTTCATCCCACCGACGTAACTTGCCTACGCCGGCGTAGAGCGGGCGCATATTTACGCTGGACGCATTTGGCGCTCCCATTGATTTTCTATTCAAATATGCAAATGAGGGAGATACGCCGATTCACGAACGTACGTGCGCAGGCTCTACGCAACGCGCGCAAGTTTTCCGTCCGGCGTAAAGTTATTCCCCATAGATGAGGCGCAACCCATGCAAAGGTATGGACCAGGGAACACAAGCCTACGTATTGTACGTTGGACGTCTGTGAATATGGGCCGACGTGGGTGTGACTGGGCGTAGGTTACGTTCACGGTGTACACAGTGATCCGGCGTATCTTAGGCAGTTGTTCCGACGTGGTTGTGAGCATGCGCACGGGGATACGTCCACGTCTCGACGCATGCGCAGTTCGTTTTTAAGTACTTGTCTGGCGCCCCGGCCCATCATTTGCATGGGGTCACGCTTCATTAGCATTGATCACGCCCACTTCCACCCATAAGTCGGCTTACGCCTACGAAATATACGCCTCGCTGATGCAACGTTGGGAGCATTTGCTTTGTGAATTCCATGCGTGCCTCTCTGTGCTGTGTCGGCGTAGCGTAAAAGAGATACGCTGCGGCGTCATAAATGTGCGCCAATGTCTGTGAATCCGGGCCAATGTGTTACTAAACATCTCAGGCCGGGGTCACACCTCTTTTTTGGTGCTTTTTGCAGAAACACACTAAAGTTCGTTTCCATGTTTTCCTATGGGATTTTTTTTCAGCTGCTGCGTATTTGGAAAGGGCACGGACTTAACGCAAAACGGTGAAATTTTTTTCTTTTTTTGGTTCAATACACTTCAATGGAGAAGCCGCAGAAAAGCATGTCGTGTTTTTGCGCCAATTTGTGTTTTGTAATCTGCCCAGCAACAAATTGGCCCAAATTTATTTTAAAAATGCTAATTTTTTATTTATTTTTTAAGGCCATTATCCGATTAATGGAAACAATAATCGGCCAACTAATCGACTATGAAAATAATCTTTAGTTGCAGCCCTAATGTAGTATGCCAAGTATGTACTATATACTGTATATATTTATTACAGGCATTTATATAGCACCAACAGTTTATGCAGCACTTTACATCCTGTCCATTTACATCAGTCCCTGGGCCCATGAGCTTACAATCTAAGGTCCCTAACTAGCATCCATACATACATATACTGGGGACCAATTAACCTACCTATTTAGACTGGAGCCAATTAACCTACTAGCATGTCTTTGGAGTGTGTGTGGGAGGAAACCGGAGTACCCGGAGGAAACCCACGCAGGCACGCAGAGAACACGCAAACTCTATACATGTAGTGCCGCGGTTGGGACCAGGGGCGGATTGACAACTCATGGGGCCCCCGGGCAATAGAAGATTATGGGGCCCCCAGGCTTACAGATGGCCACCACGCCAGGAGGCAGTGCAGAGGCGGGGCAGCTAAAATCTCAGGATTTTCACATCAAACGCATGTTGGTTTTGGACATATCAGTGACGGATGTAAAAAAAACCCAAAAAAACAGAGTTTTACATACTGTCCTTGGTTTTACTGGGCCTGGCAACCCCGATGGGGCCCCCTAGTGGCATGGGGCCCTCGGGCAGTGCCCCAGAGTCCCAATGGTCAGTCCGCTCCTTGTTGGGATTCACAGTAGTGCTAACTACTTAGGACCTGGGGAGCAGGGAGGACATGGCGGAGGACCTGGGGAGCAGGGAGGACATGGCGGAGGACCTGGGGAGCAGGGAGGACATGGCGGAGGGCCTGGGGTGCAGGGAGGACATGGTGGTGGACTGGGGGAGCAGGGAGGACATGGCGGAGGACCTGGGGAGCAGGGAGGACATGGCGGAGGACCTGGGGAGCAGGGAGGACATGGCGGAGGGCCTGGGGTGCAGGGAGGACATGGTGGTGGACTGGGGGAGCAGGGAGGACATGGCGGTGGACTAGGATTGCCACCTTTTCTTAAAGTCAAACCCGAACACTTCAGCGTCGCACAGCAATTTTTTTGTCATTGTTTGCATAGATGTCGCTATTAAATAACATTTCTAATCATATGAAATTAATCACAAAAGTTCCCCTTACATCAGAGTGCACAGAGTTCCCCTTTTACATCAGAGTCTACAGAGTTCTCTTTTTACATCAGAGTCCACAGAGTTCTCCTTTTACATCAGAGTCCACAGGAGTTCCCCTTTTACATCAGTGTCCACAGAGTTCCACTTTTACATCAGAGTCCACATAGTTTTCCCTTTACATCAGGGTCCACAGAGTTCCCCTTTTACATCAGGGTCCACAGAGTTCTCCTTTTACATCAGGGTCCACAGAGTTCCCCTTTTATATCAGAGTCCACAGAGTTCTCCTTTTACATCAGAGTCCACAGAGTTCTCCTTTTACATCAGAGTCCACAGAGTTCTCCTTTTACATCAGGGTCCACAGAGTTCCCCTTTTATATCAGAGTCCACAGAGTTCTCCTTTTACATCAGGGTCCACAGAGTTCCCCTTTTATATCAGGGTCCACAGAGTTCTCCTTTTACATCAGGGTCCACAGAGTTCTCCTTTTACATCAGAGTCCACAGAGTTCTCCTTTTACATCAGAGTCCACAGAGTTCTCCTTTTACATCAGAGTCCACAGGAGTTCCCCTTTTACATCAGTGTCCACAGAGTTCCACTTTTACATCAGAATCCGCAGAGTTCTCCTTTTACATCAGAGTCCACAGAGTTCTCCTTTTACATCAGAATATGCAGAGTTCCCCTTTTACTGTAAGGGGGGACTTTGCAGACTCTGATGTAAGGGAGGACTCTGGGGACTCTAACATAAGGGATGCTCTGGTGTACGGACTGAACTCTCATGTAAGAAGGAACGCTGTATCTCTGATATAAGGGGTGCTCTGAGAACCCTGATTTACCTTAGCTTACTCAATTAGAGTCAGGAGAGAGAAGGGGGAGGGGGGACTTAGTCTGGTCTAAATAATGTGTCCGGGTCTCAGACAGTCTGAAACCCGGACACATGATTCCAAACCCGAACTGTCCGGGTGAATCCCGAACAGGTGGCAACCCTACGGTGGACCGGGGGAACTGGGAGGACATGGCTGAGTACCTGGGGAGCAGGGAGGACATGGCGGTGGACCTAAGGGGGAGCAGGGAGGACATGGCGGTGGACCCGGGGAGCAGGGAGGACATGGCGGAGGGCCTGGGGTGCAGGGAGGACATGGTGGTGGACCGGGGGAGCAGGGAGGACATGGTGGTGGACGGGGGGAACTGGGAGGACATGGCTGAGTACCTGGGGAGCAGGGAGGACATGGCTGAGTACCTGGGGAGCAGGGAGGACATGGCGGTGGACCTAAGGGGGAGCAGGGAGGACATGGCGGTGGACCTGGGGAGCAGGGAGGACATGGCGGAGGGCCTGGGGTGCAGGGAGGACATGGTGGTGGACCGGGGGAGCAGGGAGGACATGGCGGTGGACCGGGGGAACTGGGAGGACATGGCTGAGTACCTGGGGAGCAGGGAGGACATGGCAGGGAATCAGGAGGACATGGCGGAGGGCCTGGGGTGCAGGGAGTACATGGCGGGGGACCTGGGGAGCAGGGGGGACATGGCAGGGGACCGGGGGAGCAGGGAGGACATGGCAGGGAATCGGGAGGACCTGGCAGGGGACCTGGGGAGCAGGGAGTACATGGTGGGGGACCTAAGGAGCAGGGAGGACATGGCAGGGGACCGGGGGAGCAGGGAGGACATAGCAGGGAACCAGGAGGACATGGCAGGGAACCGGAGGAGGAAGAGGCTGTTGGCTGCTTTTATTGAAATCTGTACAGGGAGATCGGTTCTTGTAACACCCCCCCCCCCCCACTGCCCCCCGATCACCCCTGACTTCCCAGGTATCGGGTGAAGCACAAGTACAAGTAATAATTGAGTAGCAAAAAAGCGTTACTGGAAAATACCACTTAATGGCCACTAGATGGTGCTTGGTATCATAGGAAATAAGTGTTTTTCAGCTCCATCTAGTGGTCATAACCCCCCCCCCCCCTTTTAGATTGTATTGTTTCCATGAATAGCATTCAATCTGCAGAAAATATGGAGAATATTTGTTCTTTTGTAACCTATTTGCACAGAATAAATTAACATGCATTTTTTTTTGCACGAACAGCTATGCAAATTTTTGTTTTTAGAATTACACCCAATGGTAACACACAGATACTGTTGTTTAAAGAGGCCCAAATCGCAATAGGGAGTGTGAGTGACATACAAAATGACAATGATAACTATCTACCGTATCATCTTTAATTGGAACAATTAAAGTGTTTAACGTCCTAATTACTCAGAGAACATGGTCATGAACTCCCTTCCCTCCCCTGGGGGCTCTGCCTTTTTTGGCACTGTTTATCAGGAAATACCAGTATTTTTTTTCTAGAAATATACTTGGAACCCCCAAATATTTATATTGTTTTTTTTTAGCAGAGACCCTAGGGAATAAAATGGCAATTGTTGCAATTTTGTATAGTCACACAGTTTTGGAAAAAAATACACTTTTTAATGAATTTTAATGCAAAACAAAACCACAATATATAACCCAAAATTGTGGTAAAGTATAAAAGATGAGGTTACGCAGAGTAAATAGATACCTAACATGTCACGCTATAAAATTGCGCATGCTCATGGAACAGCAACAAACTATGATACTTAAAAAAAAAAATCTCCATAGGCAACTTTTAATATATTTTTTTTACAGGATACCAGTTTAGAGTTACAGAGGAGGTCTAGCGTTAGAATTACACACTTTTCACATCTAGGTTGCGGAACTGCACCTTCTCCTCAGTGTCTCCCGCTCTGCGTCTTCTGCTTGGTGTCTCCTCTTCAGTGTCTCCTCAGCGGTGTATTATTTGTAGTGTCTCCGCAGTGTCTCCTCCACAGTGTCTCCTCTTCAGTGTCTCTGCAGCTTCTCCTCCATGGCGTCTCCTCCTCTGTGTCTCCTCCATGGTGTCTCCTCCTCTGTGTCTCCTCCATGGTGTCTCCTCCTCTGTGTCTCCTCCATGGCTTCTCCTCCTCTGTGTCTCCTCCATGGTGTCTCCTCCTCTGTGTCTCCTCCATGGTGTCTCCTCCTCTGTGTCTCCTCCATGGCGTCTCCTCCTCTGTGTCTCCTCCATGGCTTCTCCTCCTCTGTGTCTCCTCCATGGCTTCTCCTCCTCTGTGTCTCCTCCATGGCGTCTCCTTCTCAGTGTCTTCTCTTCTGTGTCTCCTCCTCTGTGTCTCCTCCATGGCGTCTCCACCTCGGCCCTCCCCATTGGCGTCTCCTCCATGGTGTCTTCTTTGTGGTGTCTCCTCCACGGCGTCTCCTCCACAGCGTCTCCTCCACAGCGTCTCCTCCACAGCGTCTCCTCCACAGCGTCTCCTCCACAGCGTCTCCTCCACAGCGTCTCCTCCACAGCGTCTCCTCCACAGCGTCTCCTCCACAGCGTCCCCTCCACAGCGTCCCCTCCACAGCGTCTCCTCCACAGCGTCCCCTCCACAGCGTCCCCTCCACAGCGTCTCCTCCACAGCGTCCCCTCCACAGCGTCTCCTCCACAGCGTCCCCTCCACAGCGTCGCCTCCTCGCCGTCGCCTCCTCGCCGTCGCCTCCTCGCCGTCGCCTCCTCTGTGTCTCCTCCATGGCGTCGCCTCCTCTGTATCTCCCCCATGGCGTCTCCTCCTCTGTGTCTCCTCCATGGCGTCGCCTCCTCTGTGTCTCCCCCATGGCGTCGCCTCCTCTGTGTCTCCTCCATGGCGTCTCCTTCTCAGTGTCTTCTCTTCTGTGTCTCCTCCTCTGTGTCTCCTCCATGGCGTCTCCACCTCGGCCCTCCCCATTGGCGTCTCCTCCATGGTGTCTTCTTTGTGGTGTCTCCTCCACGGCGTCTCCTCCACGGCGTCTCCTCCACAGCGTCTCCTCCACAGCGTCTCCTCCACAGCGTCTCCTCCACAGCGTCCCCTCCACAGCGTCCCCTCCACAGCGTCTCCTCCACAGCGTCCCCTCCACAGCGTCTCCTCCACAGCGTCCCCTCCACAGCGTCTCCTCCACAGCGTCCCCTCCTCGCCGTCGCCTCCTCGCCGTCGCCTCCTCGCCGTCGCCTCCTCGCCGTCGCCTCCTCGCCGTCGCCTCCTCTGTGTCTCCTCCATGGCGTCGCCTCCTCTGTGTCTCCTCCATGGCGTCGCCTCCTCTGTGTCTCCCCCATGGCGTCGCCTCCTCTGTGTCTCCTCCATGGCGTCTCCTTCTCTGTGTCTCCTCCATGGCGTCTCCTTCTCTGTGTCTCCTCCATGGCGTCTCCTCCTCTGTGTCTCCTCCATGGCGTCGCCTCCTCTGTGTCTCCTCCATGGCGTCGCCTCCTCTGTGTCTCCTCCATGGCGTCGCCTCCTCTGTGTCTCCTCCATGGCGTCGCCTCCTCTGTGTCTCCCCCATGGCGTCGCCTCCTCTGTGTCTCCCCCATGGCGTCGCCTCCTCTGTGTCTCCCCCATGGCGTCGCCTCCTCTGTGTCTCCCCCATGGCGTCGCCTCTTCTGTGTCTCCTCCATGGCGTCGCCTCCTCTGTGTCTCCTCCATGGCATCTCCTCCTCTGTGTCTCCTCCATGGCGTCGCCTCCTCTGTGTCTCCCCCATGGCGTCGCCTCCTCTGTGTCTCCCCCATGGCGTCGCCTCCTCTGTGTCTCCTCCATGGCGTCGCCTCCTCTGTGTCTCCCCCATGGCGTCTCCTTCTCTGTGTCTCCTCCATGGCGTCGCCTCCTCTGTGTCTCCTCCATGGCTTCGCCTCCTCTGTGTCTCCCCCATGGCGTCGCCTCCTCTGTTTCTCCTTCATGGCGTCTCCTTCTCTTTGTCTCCTCCATGACATCTCCTCCTCTGTGTCTTCTTCATGGCGTCTCCTTCTCAGTGTCTCCTCCATGGCGTCTCCTTCTCAGTGTCTCCTCCATGGTGTCGCCTCCTCTGTGTCTCCTCCATGGCGTTGCCTCCTCTGTGTCTCCTTCATGGCGTCTCCTTCTCAGTGTCTCCTCTTCTGTGTCTCCTCTTCTGTGTCTCCTCTTCTGTGTCTCCTCCATGGCGTCTCCTCCATGGTGTCTTCTTTGTGGTGTTTCCTCCACGGCGTCTCCTCTGTCTCTCCTCCACTGCGTCTCCTCCTCGGCGTCTCCTCCGCAGCGTCTCCTCCTCTGTGTCCAATATGATCGCTTCTCCCCTCAGCCAATCAGGTCTCAAGACCGGCTTCCTGCTTGGCCGGAAGGAGAATCAGGAAGGCAATAGCGAATATTAATTCACTACTGTCACTCAACTGAGTGGTCTCAGGGAAGCCCACCCTTTTTTAAGCCAATTAGAGTCTTGGGCTCTAATCATGTGCTTTAAGAAAAAAAAAATCCCATTGAAATCCATGCGTCCGGCGCCCTGCATGTAGATTGGGGGGGGGGGCTCCCCTGCGTCTTGTATGAACAGGCCACCAGTGCTTTGCGGAAATTTTTATCAGTTACATCATTTCCAGTTCTCTCTGTATAAAAAAACAAAAAAATCGCAAATATTTGTAGCGCTACCCCATTCAGGGGCCGCTGGTATAATTTGGGATCGGCAAATTAGGTTGCCCCAGTTTGGTTCTTCTGCATCCCTAGACCAATCATTTAAACGGAGGTCCACACAGTCAATAAAGATTTTCTTAATGCTTTAATTCCAGGCCAACATCAACTTTGGTGAAGGAAGAACAGGTTGATGAGAGAAGAGAAACTTTCGATGTCAGGCCTGGATATACACAAGGCGGATCAGCCCTTAGTAGCACAAATTTTCACACGTCGCCACTCCTATGAGACTGAGTGGGTGAGGTGCCCCCGGACAGGTGTCTCTCACACAGACCTGGCAGCCGAGGTGCCACCTCGAATCTTGGCTGGGAGGAACGGGTCTCTCTCACAGTCCCGACTCTAGGCCTCTGCCACAGGCCATTAACTTAGATAGACTAAATGTGCGAACAGAGCGAATCCTCCCAGCAATTTCTCAGCAATAATCGCCGGGTGACAGCGTACCTGTCAGCATCCCGGTCACAGAATCCCCGTCTGGGATTCTCTTAAGCTTCGGGAAACCAATAAGTCACTGAGGTCCCTTGATTCTCGTCTTCGTCTGAGACTCAGGAAGGCCCAGGAACCTAGCCAGGCGGGCCGCGCCGGCGGGGTCCACGGGCGCACACACCCTGAAGGTGGAGGACGCACCCCGAGTCCGGGACCCTGCGCACGTGAAGACCCCGAAGACCTAACCTAGGTCCCAGATATACCCCTCTCCAATTGGCTACTGAGGAAGACCCCATCCGCCAGAAATCTCGCTGGCTCCCACTGCTAGCCAAGGATGAAATGACATCCCCAGAATGCAGTCCGGGCCAGTGGACCCTTCCAGAATGACATAGGTCACAACCAGGGGTGGACTGACCATTGAGTCACTCGGGCACTGCCCGAGGATCCCATGCCACTAGGTGGCCCCATCAGGGTTGCCAGGCTCAGTAAAACCAGGGACAGTATGTAAAAATCAGTGTGTTTTTTTTACACCTGTCCCTGATATGTCCGAAACCGACATGCTTTTGATGTGAAAATCCTGAGATTTTAGCTGCCCCGCCTCTGTACTGCCACCTGGCATGGTGGCCATCTGTAAGCCCGGGGGCCCCATAATCTTCTATTGCCCGGGGGCCCCATGAGTTGTCAGTCCGCCCCTGGTCACAACCTAAACAAATCACAACTAGGAGCAACTTAACTCTCCTAGTTCAACTAGTTTTAACACAGCGCCCATGCAAAAAGCAAGGGGGCGCTACATATTGTTTGTGTGCGTTCAGTGCCGATCCTGACCTCCCTGGGGCCCTAAGCAAAATTATATGTCACATTAAAGTTGAGAAGAGGGGTGAGGGGCTGAAAATGACTTCTCACCAGGCAGGGCCTGTAGTAATTTGAGGGGGCCCTCCACAGCTTTGTGGGGCCCTAAGCGGCTTGCATAGTGAGCCTATAGGGCGGATCGGCCCTGTGTGCGTTGCATCATCATCTGTTACCTGCATAATCAATACCGGGACATTTTGTTCTCTTCATCGCTGCAAAGAAATTCCTCCGATGTGAAGAAAGCTGCCAACACCCTGTTCCAAATTATTCTGCAAATTCTATTTCAGTGTCACAAAGATTGAATATTTTGTTTTTCAGTATTACTCATGGGTGGCATTGTGTGTCAGGGCTCTATCGAACACTGGAAACAATCTGGGACACCTGTGATCATTAGATTGCCAGGTGAGCCCAATTAAAGGAAAAATGAATAAGCCTACGTTCACATTGGAGCGATTTGTCATGCGATTTGAGAGATCAAATCGCATGACAAGTCGCGGCCTCTTGGCGGCAATGGCACTGTTCCAATCGGTGCGACACGGATTTTGCGGCACGGCACCGATTTGCAAAAGTTGTTCCTGCACTACTTTTGCCGATTTTCAGGTGCGATTTCTATAGACATCTGTGTATGAAGCCACACAAATGTCTATCAAGTAGCACCTGAAATCGCGCTGACCTTGCTACTTTAAAATCGCGCCACTTCAAGCAAAGTAGGGGCGATTTCAAAGTCGCATCAGTGTGAACCAGGGCTTAACCACATAAGGACCGCCGCATGTACATTTACGTCGGCAGAATGGCACGGACAGGCACATTGGTGTACCTGTGCGTCCCTGCCTAGACGAGGCCCCTGGTACAGGAGCGATCCGGGATGAGGGGGGCGGCTGTTCGTTTTTGTCCGCCCCCTCCGGATCGCTCCCAGCCAATGCGCGTCCTCCTACGCGTGTCACTTCCTCTGCCTGTGTAAACACAGGAAGGAGGAAGTGATGTAATCTCTCCTCTCGGTGGTATTTTCAACCGCCGCTGGGGAGAGATCACATCGCACAGTAAGTCTGCACAACGCTACACTGACACCAGGACACGCAGGCAGACTTAACCCCTTCCTATCACCCCCACCCCCTGTCACAGTGTCACTGATTGCAGTGATCATATATTTACTGATCACTGCATTTAGTGTCAGTGTGACAGTCAGTTAGTGTTAGGTCCAGGGTAGCCCCCTACCCCCCCTAATAAAGTTTTAACCCCCTGATCACCGCCCTAGTTAACCCTTTCACCCCCTATTGCCAGCGTCACTAAGCGATCATTTTTCTGATCGCTGTATTAGTGTCGCTGTTCCCGCTAGGTAGCTTGGTTTTTTTTTTTTTATTGTGATTTTTTTTTTTTTACTAAAGACATGTGGCTGAATACATTTTGGCCCAAATGTTTGACTAAAATTTAGTTTATTCGATTTTTCATATAACAAAAAGTAAAAAATATTGTTTTTTTTTTTCAAAAATTGTCGCTCTATTTTTGTTTATAGCGCAAAAAATAAAAATCGCAGAGGCGATCAAATACCACCAAAAGAAAGCTCTATTTGTGGGAAGAAAAGGACACCAATTTTGTTTGGGAGCCACGTCGCACGACCGCGCAATTGTCTGTTAAAGCGACGCAGTGCCGAATTGTAAAAACGCCTCTGGGCATGTAGCAGCATATTGGTCCGGTCCTTAAGTGGTTAAGGAGGGTGTTCCACATTATTACGCAGAGCATCATTTTCAAGCAATATGGGGAAGAAAAAGGATCGCTCTGCTGCCGAAAAGAGTGAAATAGCTCAATGCCTTGGACAAGGTATGACGATATTCGATATTTCATGAAAACGTAGGCATGATCATCGCACTATTAAAAGATTTGTGACTGATTCAGAGCACAGGCGGGTTTCGTGCAGATAAAGGCTCATTGAGGAAGATTTCTGCCAGGTCCATGAATCGGATCGAGAGACCGGCGGCTAAAACGCCATCACATAGCAGCAAACAGATATTTGAAGCTGCTGGTGCCTCTGGAGTCCCACGGACGTCGAGGTGTAGAGTCCTCCAGAGTCTTGCGACTGCGCATAAACCTTCCATTGGGCCGCCACTAACCAATAGTGTTGCTCACGAATATTCGTATTGCGAATATTCGGCTCGAATATGGCATATTCGAGTATTCGCGATATATTCCGAATTTCGCGGTGAATATTCGCTATTTCGAATATTCGTGTTTTTTCAATTTTTTTTTTAGAACAGATCACATCCTAGAGATCCCCATCGACGTCTAAAAGCATTGCTGGTATGATTAGAGACCTTGGGCCGAGTAGCTGCAGCGATCAATTTATATTGCCGATAAATCACAATGCGATTATTCGGCAATAGCGATATCGCGCGATTATTTTCGAGAAATTCGCAATATTGTTTTTAGCTAAAATAACACATATTCGATTTCAGAGTGTTACTGTCGAAATTCCGCAATAAATTTCTCATTCGCATTTTTGCGAAATTACGATAAAATATCAAGAATATTCTGAGCCAATCAGAGTGCTCCATTCCGCATTTCTCGAATATTCGCAATTATTTTGTATTGTAATATATCACGAATATTCTGAGCCAATCAGAGTGCTCCATTCCGCATTTCTCGAATATTCGCAATTATTTTGTATTGTAATATATCACGAATATTCTGAGCCAATCAGAGTGCTCCATTCCGCATTTCTCGAATATTCGCAATTATTTTGTATTGTAATATATCACGAATATTCTGAGCCAATCAGAGTGCTCCATTCCGCATTTCTCGAATATTCACAATTATTTTGTATTGTAATATATCACGAATATTCTGAGCCAATCAGAGTGCTCCATTCCGCATTTCTCGAATATTCGCAATTATTTTGTATTGTAAAATATCACGAATATTCTGAGCCAATCAGAGTGCTCCATTCCGCATTTCTCGAAATTTCGTATTCGCAATTCGCATTCGCAATAGCGAAAATTCGCAATCATTTCATTTCCAAAAAATATCACGAATATTCGTATTTAGCGAATATATCTCGAATATTCGACTATATATTCGAGATATATCGCGAAATCGAATATGGCATATTCTGCTCAACACTACTAACCAATGCTCACAAGTAGAAATGACTGCATTGGGCAGAAAAATACATGAAGACTCATTTTCAAACAGTCCTGTTCACAGACGAGTGCCGTGCCACCCTGAATGGTCCCGATGGGTGGAGTAGTGCACGGTTGGTGGACAGTCACCCTGTTCCAACAAGGCTGTGACATCAGCAAGGCGGCGGTAGAGTCATGTGTTGGGCTGGA
The DNA here is from genome assembly GCA_029574335.1 of Rana kukunoris. NCBI lineage: Eukaryota > Metazoa > Chordata > Amphibia > Anura > Ranidae > Rana > Rana kukunoris. The sequence goes on from CM056060.1 coordinate 148,813,584, forward strand.
ATCATGGGAAGAGAGCAGGTCGGCCCCTTCAGGGTCCCGAAGGTGTAAAGATGCAAAGTATGTGGAGTTCCTGATTGTCCACGTCCTTTCCTGGTACAAAGGGAAGAGCGATGCGCTCCGTAATAAAATCATCTTCATGCATGACAATGCCCCATCTCATGCTGCAAAGAATGCCTCTGAATCAATGGCTGCTATGGGGATAAAAGGAGAGCAAGTCATGTTGTGGCCTCCATTCGCCTCAATCCTATTGAGAACCTTTGGATAGGGTGACCAGACATCCCCAGTTTCAGGGGACAGTCCCCGGATTGAGGACACTGTCCCCGGACAAAGTCTGTCCCCGGTTTTGTCCCCGGATTGGATCTGAACAGGGGCTGGGGCCATTTCAAAGACAGTCAGTGCAGAATTAAAAAAAATCTGAATTACACTCCCGCTCCACTGCTCCTACTAGCTTGGGGGGTGTATTTTTCTCCATTATCCCCTTTCTGATGATCATGTGCTGGTCGGGGCGGAGGGAATATTTTTTCAGTTTCGGGTGCCCATTCAGCTTCCCTCGCATGTTCTTCTGCCTTGGCTCGAATCCCGGCCAGCCACCTGCCTATCTCCTTGCCTTCCCTGTGGGAGTGATCTTCCTCCGCACCCCACCCAGTAGTAGCCGGGGCCCGAAGAGTGAGACTTGAGAGGCTGGCGTCGGCGGCGACGGGCAGAGAGTCGCTGATTGCCCCCATTACTAGTAAAAAATAAAATAAAAAAATATGTCCCCGGATTTCATTTTAAAAATCTGGTCACCTATTTTTCCCGCAGGTCTGGATAAATATACCAAGATATTTTTACACGAGACGTTGTTCTCTGTCAGAAAGATCATAGCTCGCAAATGGATGAGGCAGCTTCCCCCCCCCCCCACCTTTTCAGAATGGAAAGCAGAAATCAATATGACTTTACCTTACAAAAAATGTGTGTATATTAACCACTTAAGACCCGAACCAAAATGCAGGTAGAGGACCTTGCCCCTTTTTGCGATTCGGCACTGCGTCGTTTTAACTGACAATTGCGCGGTCGCGCGACGTGGCTCCCAAACAAAATTGGCGTCCTTTTTTCCCCACAAATAGAGATTTCTTTTGGTGGTATTTGATCACCTCTGCGGTTTTTATTTTTTGCGCTATAAACAAAAATAGAGCGACAATTTTTGCAATATGCAATATTTTTAACTTTTTGCTATAATAAATATCCCCCAAAAATATATAAAAAAACATTTTTTTCCCTCAGTTTAGGCCGATACGTATTCTTCTACATATTTTTGGTAAAAAAAATCGCAATAAGCGTTTATCGGTTGGTTTTCGCAAAATTTATAGCGTTTACAAAATAAGGGATAGCTTTATTGCATTTTTATTTATTTATTTATTTTTTTACTACTGAAGCGGCGATCAGCGATTTTTTTCGTGACTGCGACATTATGGCGGACACTTCGAACAATTTTGACACATTTTTGGGACAATTGTCATTTTCACAGCAAAAAATGCATTTAAATTGCATTGTTTACTGTGGAAATGACAGTTGCAGTTTGGGAGTTAACCACAAGGGGGCGCTGTGACTTTGAGTGTTCCCTGTGTGTGTGTTTACAACTTAGGGGGGTGTGGCTGTAGGTGTGACGTCATCGATCGCGTCCCCCTATAACAGGGATGACGCGATCGATGCTGCGGCCACAGAGAAGCACGTGGGACGTGGGACGGATCGCCGCACTGCAGCGGCGATCGGGTCCGCGAGGCCCGCGGTCGCGGTCCTGGAGCTTCGAACCAGGTCACGGGAGCGCGCGGCGGGCGCGCGCCCGCGACCCACAGCTGGGTACTAAAATCAACGTATATATACGTTGATGTGCCCAGCCGTGCCATTCTGCCGACGTAAATGTGCAGTAGGCGGTCCTTAAGTGGTTAACAGAGCCTGCCCAGACAAATACTATAAAATCTGGGATAGGTGGTTGAATGAGTCTGAATCCTGCAATTAACCGAGACGGATGTGTCATTACGATGCAGATGCTGGACTTGTACTAAATGTATTGCTCATGTTCTATGTTGATATTGACAATGTAAGACCCTGTCATTTTATGTAACCACGAAACATTGATTGTTCACTTTATGCAACTTCGCTCAATAAACAACTTGTTTAATGGAAAAAAATATATATATGTCCGCTCTAAAGCCCGCTCGCCCCCTAATCCCGCACGCGTGCCCGGCGGGCACGATCACCGCCGGGCACACGCGATCGCTCGCTACAGAGCGGGGAACGGGAGGTATGTGTGTAAACACATACCTCTCGTTCCTGTCAGCGGGGGAAAAGCTGATCTTCTGTTCATACAATGTATGAACAGAAGATCAGTGATTCCCCCTAGTGCAGGGATCCTCAAACTACGGCCCTCCAGCTGTGGTAGAACTACACATCCCATGAGGCATTGTAACACACTGACATTCACAGACATGACTAGGCATGATGGGAATTGTAGTTCCTGAACAACTGGAGGGCCGTAGTTTGAAGACCCATGTCCTAGTGAGTCCACCCCCCCCCCCCCATACAGTTAGAACACACCCAGGAACACACTTAACCCCTTCCCCGCCCCCCTAGTGTTAACCCCTTCACTGCCAATGGCATTTTTATAGTAATCCAATGCATTTTTATAGCACTGATCGCTATAAAAATGCCAATGGTCCCAAAAATGTGTCAAAAGTGTCCGCCATAATGTCGTAGTACTGAAAAAAAATGCTGATCGCCGCCATTACTATGCCATAAAACGACCCCCTATTTTGTAAACGCAGTGGGCCAGATTCAGCAACACTTGCGCTGGAGTATTTCGATATGCGCCGCGGAACTGTGAAGATGCGCCGTCGTTTCTATGTGCCCGTACCCACCAAACTAGATGCGCCCAATAACGGGCCATTTGCGACCGGCGGAACGTTCCGACGTTTACGCGCAACTGCTATGTGAATAACAGTACTTGCGCTGAAAGGGTCGTCAGAGTAACGTAAATGAGAAGCGTTACTCTGGAGCAAAGATGCTCTGATCTACCTGAATCTGGCCCTATAACGTTTGCGCAAACCAATAAAACGCTTATTGCGATTTTTTTTTAACGAAAAATATGTAGAAGAATACGCATCGGCCTAAACTGAGGAAAAAAAATGTTTTTTTTTATATATTTTTTGGGGATATTTATTATAGCAAAAAGTTAAGAATATTGCATTTTTTTCAAAATTGTCGCTCTATTTTTGTTTATAGCGCAAAAAATAAAAACCGCAGAGGTGATCAAATACCACCAAAAGAAAGCTCTATTTGTGGGAAAAAAAGGACGCCAATTTTGTTTGGGAGCCACGTTGCACGACCGCGCAATTGTCAGTTAAAGCGACGCAGTGCCGAATCACAAAAAGTGCTCTGGTCATTGAGCAGCAATATGGTCTGGGGCTGAAGTGGTTAACCTACCTAATTAGACTGAAGCCTTACGCAAACCGCGTATCTTTTCCGCCTGGCGCATCTACGTTCGCGAATCGCCGTATCTTACTCATTTGCATATTTAACATGGGTGCGCCGAATGTGTCCAGCGCTCAAGATACGCCGGCGTAGGACACTTACGTCGGTCGTATGAAGCCAAATTTCAGGCGTATCTTGCCAACAGAATCAAGCACATAGATACGTCGGCGTAAGTGCTTTCTGAATCCGGCCCTAAAAATGTATATACTAAAAAAAAACACATTTATTTAAAAACAAAACAAAAAAAAACATAAATCAGACCAGACTTCCCTATATGACTGCCTCCTTTATTTACCACCATAATGAATATCTAAAATCTTCCACAAATCCAGTAACATGACCTTTGCTGGTGGAGGGGGAACAGTCTTTTCTCAACGCGTTTCCACAATTGTGCTTCCTCAGGAGGACAGGGGAGGGCGATATGACTGATCTTCCAGACCAGAGCGTGCTATTGTAGTTTTTTATTTTATATTTTTTTTATTGCATGCAAATCTAACAGATCATTGACATTTAAGGGGGGCACTCGCCACTGATCACTGACATTTAGGGGGGGGGCACTAGCCACTGATCACTGACATTTAGGGGGGCACTCGCCACTGATCACTGACATTTAGGGGGGAGGCACTCGCCACTGATCACTGACATTTAGGGGGGGGCACTCGCCACTGATCACTGACATTTAGGGGGGGGGCACTCGCCACTGATCACTGACATTTGGGGGGGGCACTCACCACTGATCACTGACATTTAGGGGGGGGCACTCGCCACTGATCACTGACATTTGGGAGGGGCACTCGCCACTGATCACTGACATTTAGGGGGGAGGCACTCGTCACTGACATTTAGGGGGGGCACTCGCCACTGATCACTGACATTTAGGGGGGGCACTCGCCACTGACATTTAGGGGGGGGGGCACTCGCCACTGATCACTGACATTTAGGGGGGGGCACTCGCCACTGATCACTGACATTTAGGGGGGGCACTCGCCACTGATCACTGACATTTAGGGGGGGCACTCGCCACTGATCACTGACATTTAGGGGGGGGCACTCGCCACTGATATTTAGGGGGGGGGCACTCACCACTGATCACTGACATTTAAGGGAAACACAGAGCCCCGTGTAAATGTCAACACAGAGCTCTGGGCTGTGATTGGACACAACCAATCAGCAGGTCTTTGCCGTGAATCATTAATCAGGGCTTGCTGACAGTTCCTTGGGGTGTGTGGGCAAAATTGGGTACTTTATCCTCCCCCATGCACCCCCTGTATTACCCCCCCCCCCCCCCACACTCCCCTTGTATACCTCCATGCACTTCCTGTATATTCTATACACTGCTGTATTCCCCCCCACCCCCATACACTTCCTGTATACCTCCTATACACTTCCTGTTTACTTCTATACACTTCTTGTTTACTTCTAATACACTTCCTGTATACTTTATACTCCCTCTATATTAAGGTGACCAGATTTTTAAAATGAAATCCGGGGACATATTTTTTGTTTACTAGTAATGGCAACAATCAGCGACTCTCTGCCCATTGCCGCCTGCCTCACAGCCTCTCAAGTCTTACTCTTCGTGCCCCGGCTACTACTGGATGGGGAGCGGAGGAAGATCACTCCCACAGGGAAGGCAAGGAGATAGGCAGGTGGCTGGCCAAGATTTGTGCCAAGGCAGAAGAACATGCGAGCGGAGCTGAATAGGCATGCGCCCAAAACTGAAGAAATATTCCGTTCACTCCGACCAGCACATGATCATCAGAAAAGGGCACAGACAATGGGAAAAATACAACCCCCCCTATGCTAGTAGGCACGGCGGAGCGGGGGTGTGTAATTTTAATTTTTTTATTTTAATTCTGCACTGATTGTCTTTGAAATTGCCCCTGCCCCCTATTAAATCCAATCTGGGGACAAAACCAGGGACAAACTTGGCCTGGGGACAGTGTCCTCAATCAGGGGACTGTCCCCTGAAACTGGGGATGTCTGGTCACCCTACTCTATGGTATAGGACAGTAATATGCAATTAGCGGACCTCCAGCTGTAGCAGAACTACAAGTCCCATGAGGCATAGCATAAGGTGACCAGATTTTTAAAATGAAATCCGGGGACATACATTTTTTTTTTTACTAGTAATGGCGGCAATCAGCGACTCTCTCTCTGCCCGTCGCCCTCCGCCTCACAGCCTGTCCAGTGTTACTCTCCGGCCCCTGGCTACTACTGGGGAAGATCACTCCGTCAGGGAAGGCAAGGAGATAAGCAGAGAGTTGAGCTAAGGCAGAAGAACATGCGAGCGGAGCTGAATGGGCACCCAAAACTGAAGAAATATTCCAGCACATGATCAAGGGCACAGATAATGGAAAAAATACATCATTATTATTTTTTTATTCTGCACTGACTGTCTTTGAAATTACCCCAGCCCCTGTTCAAATCCAATCTGGGGACAAAACTGGGGACAGTGTCCTCAATCCGGGGACTGTCCCCTGAAACTGGGGATGTCTGGTCACCCTACTCTATATACACCCCTGTATTCCCCCCCCCCCCCCCATATATGTCCTGTGTACTTCTAAACACTTCCTGTTTACTTCTATTACACTTCCTGTATACGTTATACTCCCTCTATACACTTCCTGTTTACTTCTATTACACTTCCTGTATACGTTATACTCCCTCTATACACTTCCTGTTTACTTCTATTACACTTCCTGTATATGTTATACTCCCTCTATACACTTCCTGTTTACTTCTATTACACTTCCTCTATATACAGTTACACCCCTGTATTCCCCCCCCCCCATACACTTTCTGTTTACTTCTATACACTTCCTGTTTACTTCTATTACACTTCCTGTATACTTTATACTCCCTTTATATACACCCCTGTATTCCCCCCCATACATGTCCTGTGTACTTTACACCCCCCCCCCCCCCCTTATCGTTATACACCTAGGGTTGCCACCTTTTCTTCAAGTCAAACCTGAACACTTTCGTGGCGCACAGCAATTTTGTTTTATATGAATGAATGAAAACTTATATAGCGCAGCACATGCGAACTGAATCGCCTCTGGGCGCTTATAAACTATACATATATTTTGCTACTGAATAACATTTCTAATCGTATGAAGCCAAAAACAAGAGTTCTCCCTTTACATCAAAGTCCACAGAGTTCCCCTTTTACATCTGAACTCACAGAGGTCCCTTTCTCTGTAAGGGGGGACTCTGCAGACTCTGATGTAAGGGGGGGACTCTGCAGACTCTGATGTAAGGGGGGGGACTCTGCAGACTCTGATGTAAGGGGGGACTCTGCAGACTCTGATGTAAGGGGAGGACTCTGCAGACTCTGATGTAAGGGGAGGACTCTGCAGACTCTGATGTAAGGGGAGGACTCTGCAGACTCTGATGTAGGGGGGGGGACTCTGCAGACTCTGATGTAAGGGGGGGGACTCTGCAGACTCTGATGTAAGGGGGGGACTCTGCAGACTCTGATGTAAGGGGGGGGACTCTGCAGACTCTGTAGGGGGGGGGACTCTGCAGACTCTGATGTAAGGGGGGGGACTCTGCAGACTCTGATGTAAGGGGGGGACTCTGCAGACTCTGATGTAAGGGGGGGGACTCTGACATAAGGGATGCTCTGGGAACCCTGATCTTGTTGAGCTCTATGTCTAAAGAGACATAGGGGGTTGAATTACTAAAGGAAAATCCACTTCGTACTACAAGTGCAGTCGCTGTAGATCAGATAAGGGGGAAGCTCTGCTGATTTCTATCATCCAATCATGTACAAGCAAAAATGCTGTTTTTTTTTTCCCCCTTGGATGTCCCCCTCGGATCTACAGCGACTGAACTCCCAAGTGCACTTGTAGTGTAAAGTGGATTTGCCTTTAGTAAATAAACCTCACAGACTTGTACTTTCCAAGTGATGAAACTGGTTAGTTTCTGTGTGAAGAGTAAATCTCCTCATTGTTTACCAGAGATGAGTGTGTACATAAGATTCTCCACAATTCCACCGCTCAGGTTTCTTTTTTTTTATAGTCTTGAGACCAGTAAACACCTGAGATTCTATATACAGGTGAAGGTTGGGCTGCAAATGTCATTGAGCTTCATATTATGGATAATTGTATATTAGAAGAACCCTGACAATTGGTATCAATGTGAAGAATAGTGCCCCATCGTTGGTATCAGTGAGAGGATTAGTGCCCCATCATTGGTGTCAGTGGGAGGAATAGTGCCCCATCGTTGGTGTCAGCGGGAGGAATAGGTGTCAGCGGGAGGAATAGTGCCCCATCGTTGGTGTCAGCTGGAGGAATAGGTGTCAGCGGGAGGAATAGTGCCCCATCGTTGGTGTCAGCGGGAGGAATAGGTGTCAGCGGGAGGAATAGTGCCCCATCGTTGGTGTCGGTGAGAGGAATATTGTCCCATCGTTGTTGTCGGTGGGAGAAATAGTGTCCCATCGTTGTTGTCAGCGGGAGGAATAGCGCCCCATCGTTGGTGTCAGCGGGAGGAATAGTGCCCTGTCATTGGTGTCAATGTGAGGAATAGTGCCCCATCAATGGTATCAGTGAGAGGAATAGTGTCCCATCGTTGGTGTCAGTGGGAGGAATAGTGTCCCATCGTTGGTGTCAGCGGGAGGAATAGTGTCCCATCGTTGGTGTCAGCGGGAGGAATAGTGTCCCATCGTTGGTGTCAGCGGGAGGAATAGTGTCCCATCGTTGGTGTCAGCGGGAGGAATAGTGTCCCATCGTTGGTGTCAGCGGGAGGAATAGTGTCCCATCGTTGGTATCAGCTGGAGGAATAGTGTCCCATCGTTGGTATCAGCTGGAGGAATAGTGTCCCATCGTTGGTATCAGCTGGAGGAATAGTGTCCCATCGTTGGTGTCAGCGGGAGGAATAGTGTCCCATCGTTGGTGTCAGCGGGAGGAATAGTGTCCCATCGTTGGTGTCAGCGGGAGGAATAGTGTCCCATCGTTGGTGTCAGTGGGAGGAATAGTGTCCCATCGTTGGTGTCAGTGGGAGGAATAGTGTCCCATCGTTGGTGTCAGTGGGAGGAATAGTGTCCCATCGTTGGTGTCAGTGGGAGGAATAGTGTCCCATCGTTGGTGTCAGTGGGAGGAATAGTGTCCCATCGTTGGTGTCAGTGGGAGGAATAGTGTCCCATCGTTGGTGTCAGTGGGAGGAATAGTGTCCCATCGTTGGTGTCAGTGGGAGGAATAGTGCCCCATCGTTGGTGTCAGTGGGAAGAATAGTGTCCCATCATTGGTGTCAGTGGGAGGAATAGTGTCCAATCATTTGGTGTCAGCGTGAAATGTTCATTCTGCGGCCAAAAACTGCCGCAGAATCCGCAACGAATTACACCATGTCAGGCCCCTCCTCCTCCTCCCTGCTGTCTTCTGGGAGACGCACAGATTCCAGAAGACAGCAGCGACCAGTCGGAATGCGCAGCGCGACTCACACATGTGCAGTAGCAAACAGGCTGTGAGGCTTAACTTCCCGATTCCCCTTACTGAAGATGGCGGCTCTCCACCCAGAGCCGAGCGGATGGATCGGCTGCAGATGAGGACATCGCGGGCGCCCCGGAGAGGTAAGTGTCCTTATTTACATTTTTGCAGGCCGACCTCCGCTTTAAACCACTTGCTGACCAGCGCATGCATTTTTAACGTTGACAAAATGGCACGGACAGGCAAAAGGGCGTACAGGTACGTCCCCCTTTAAATTGCCGCCATTTCGCACGCGAGCTCCGTGACTGTGCCCGCGGACCCGATCGCTGCCGGCGTCCCGCGATCGGGTCACGGAGCTGAAGAACGGGGAGATGCCTGTGTAGACACAACATCTCCCCATGTCACTGATCCCGTTCCCTGTCATCAGGAGCAGCGATCAGTGACGTGACACGGCAAGCCACGCCCCCTGACAGTAAGAATCACTCAATAGGACACACTTAACCCCCTTCAGCATCCCCTAGAGGTTAACCCCTTCCCTGTCAGTGTCATTTTTACAGTAATCAATGCATTTTTATAGCACTGATCGCTGTAAAAATGACAATGGTCCCAAAATTGCGTCAAAAGTGTCCGCCCTAATGTCGCAGTCACGATAAAAAAAAAAAAAAAACGCAGATCGCCGGCATTATTGGTAAAAAAAAAAAAATTATATATATTTATATTAATAAAAATGCAATAAAATTCTCCCCTATTTTGTAGACGATATAACTTTTGCGCAAACCAATCAAGCGCTTATTGCGATTTTTTTTTTTTTTTAAATATGTAGAAGAATACATAATCAGAGTAAACTGAGGAAAAAAAAAAGTTTTTTTTTTTTTTTATATATATTTTTGGGGGGATATTTATTACAGCAAATAGTAAAAAATATTGCATTTTTTTTTTTTTTTCAAAATTGACGCTCTATTTTTGTTTATAGCGCAAAAAAAAAAAAAAACACACACCCAGAGGTGATCAAATACCACCAAAAGAAAGCTCTATTTGTGGTAAAAAAAAAAAAGACATCCATTTTGTTTGGGAGCCACGTCGCACGACCGCGCAATTGTCAGTTAAAGCGTCTCGGTGCGGAATCGCAAAAAGTGGCCGGGTCTTTGACCAGCAAAATGGTCCGGGGCTTAAGTGGTTAAAGTGCATTTTTTCCCCCAAAAAATGCGTTTGGAAAACCGCTGTGCAAATGCCGCATGACATAAAATAGCTGCCATTTTTATTCTCAATAGTCTCTGCTAAAAAAAAATAAAAACATTTTTTTTTTATATTACCGTATTTATCGGCGTATACCGCGCACTTTTTCCCCCCTTAAAATCAGGGGAAAATCGTGGGTGCGCGATAGACGCCGATCCCGCTTCCTGCGCTGTGTTTGAAGCCGCCGCCATATACCGAGCGAAGTACACTCGGCCAGGCTCGGCTCCTCTCGCGGTCACGTCCTGTACATCCTTTACGTGAGAGGAGCCGAGCGTGCCCGAGTGTACTGCGCTCGGTATATGTCGGCGGAGTGGTTCAAACACAGCGCGGGAAGCGGAGATCGGCTCAGAGACAGCGCGGGAGGACACTACTGAGGCTGCAGACGGACGCCAGACCGAACAAGGCCGCCGGGCAAGACACCGACGAAACCGCAAGTATTTTTTTTTTTTTCGGAAATTTTTCTTCTAGGTTGGGGATGCGCGCTATACGCGGGTGTGCGCAATACCCCGATAAATACGGTATATCATTTTTTTTTTTTTTAGCAGAGACCATAGAGAATAAAATGGCAGTATATATAAATAAAATGTTCAGGGGTTCTAAATAATTTTCTAGTAAAGAAAATACTGGATTTAAACTTGTAAACAAAGTTCCAGAAAATTCCTGCCCAGCAACAAGCTGAAGTTAGAAACCGATTGGCTGTCACGCACAGCGGCAGCAGATTCTCCAGCTGTAGTAAATCTCCCTCATGGTGTTAAACATGAAGAGGCGTTTGTGTGATGAAGCCGCAGACAGTGATGTGCAGAAGTGAAACCGTCTGTGAGATTTAATGATTCAGAGAACAATGAGCCGCAGCGCAGCGGGCGCACAGGAAGTCGGAAATGATGGCGGGTGATGGGCAGATTTGCCCCACTTGACGCAGCCACTTGTGTGGTGACCCCCCCAGCCTCATTCAGGGCCAATTCTCACTCGTCTGGTTTCCTGATGGGGGAAAAAAAAAACCTGAATGCATCCCATTGTTTGTGACCAGACACCCAATTGGGGGGGGGGCACTTAAGGATCCAGCCGGGTCCCCTCCTGTAAGTACACAGTGGGGGGTGCTGGCAAGGACAGAGCCCTTCCCAACTGCACAGAGGTGGGGGGGGGGGGAGTGAGTATGACATGTCATTTTTTTTTTTAAACTAACCTTTACATATCCTTTAAAACTGACTGTAAAGTCTGTTATTTTTATAGAAAAAAAACATGTTATACTTGCTGCCTCTGTTGCAGTGGTTTTTGCACAGAGCGGCCCCGATTCCCCGCCCCCCCCCCCCCAGAAGAGGGGGGGGGGAGAGACACTGAGCAGAAGAGGGGGGGGGAGAGACACTGAGCAGAAGAGGGGGGGGGGGGGGGAGAGACACTGAGCAGAAGAGGGGGGGGGGGGGGGAGACACTGAGCAGAAGAGGGGGGGGGGGGAGACACTGAGCAGAGCAGAAGAGCTTTTTGGGGGGGGGGGGAGACACTGAGCAGAAAGGGGGGGGGGGGACACTGGGGAGACCCTCATCTCCTCCCTCTTTGGGGGGGGGGAGACACTGAGCAGAAGAGGGGGGGGGGGACACTGGCGGGGGGGGGGGGGAGGAGGACACTGAGGGAGGGGGGGGAGACACTGAGCAGAAGGGGAGGGGGGGGGGGAAGACACTGAGCAGAAGAGGGGGGGGGGGGAGCAGAAGAGGGGGGGGGGGGTGAGGGAGGGGGGGGGGGAGGGGAAGACACTGAGCAGAAGAGGGGGGGGGGGGGAAGACACTGAGCAGAAGAGGGGGGGGGGGGAAGACACTGAGCAGAAGAGAGGGACACATGGAGCAGAAGAGGGGGGGGAGACACATGGAGCAGAAGAGGGGGGGGGGGGGGGAGACACATGGGGGAGGGGGGGGGGGAAGACTAGGAGCAGAAGAGAGGGGGGGGGGGTAGAGACACATGGAGCAGAAGAGAGGGGGGGGGGAGACACATGGAGCAGAGAAGAGACACATGGGCAGGGGGGGAGACACATGGAGCAGAAGGGGGGGGGGGGAGGACATGGGGGAGGGGAGACACATGGAGCAGACATGAGAGGAAGACACATGGAGCAGAAGAGAGGGGGGGGGACACATGGTAGAGTAGGGGGGGAGACACATGGAGCAGAAGAGAAGGGGGTAGAGACACATGGAGCAGAAGAGAGGGGGGAAGAAGAGGAGCGGGGGAGGGGGGAAGAGACAGAAGAGGGGGGGGGGGAAGACATGGAGCAGAAGAGGGGGGGGGGGGGAGCAGAAGAGGGGGGGGGACAATGGGAGATTCTAAGAGAGGGGGGGGGGGGAAGACACATGGAGCAGAAGAGGGGGGGGGGGAGCAGAGCAGAAGAGAGGGGGGGGGGGGAACACATGGAGAAGAGAGGGGGGGGGGGAGGGGGGAGACACGGAGCAGAAGAGAGGGGGGGGGGAGAGACACGGAGCAGAAGAGAGGGGGGGGGGAGAGACACGGAGCAGAAGAGGGGGGGAGAGGAGGGGGGGGGGGAGAGACACGGAGCAGGAGAGGGGGGGGGGGGACACGGAGCAGAAGAGGAGGGGGGGGGGAGAGACACGGAGCAGAAGAGAGGGGGGGGGGGGGGAGAGACATGGAGCAGAGAGAGGGGGGGGGAGAGACACGGAGCAGAGAGAGAGGGGGGGGGAGAGACACGGAGCAGAAGAGAGGGGGGGGAGAGACACGGAGCAGAAGAGAGAGGGGGGGGGAGGGGAGAGACACGGAGCAGAAGAGAGGGGGGGGGGGAGAGACACGGAGCAGAAGAGAGAGGGGGGGGGGGGAGAGACACGGAGCAGAAGAGGGGGGGGGGGGAGAGACACGGAGCAGAAGAGAGGGGGGGGGGGAGAGACACGGAGCAGAAGAGAGGGGGGGGGGGGGAGAGACACGGAGCAGAAGAGAGGGGGGGGGGGGGAGAGACACGGAGCAGAAGAGAGGGGGGGGAGAGACACGGACAGAAGAGAGAGAGGGGGGAGAGGAGAGAGCACGGAGCAGAAGAGAGGGGGGGGGGAGAGACACGGAGCAGAAGAGAGGGGGGGGGAGAGACACGGAGCAGAAGAGAGGGGGGGGGGGGGGGGGGAGAGACACGGAGCAGAAGAGAGGGGGGGGGGAGAGAGACACTGAGCAGAAGAGGGGGGGGGGAGACACTGAGCAGAAGAGGGGGGGGGGGGGGGGGGGGGACACTGAGCAGAAGAGGGGGGGGGGAGACACTGAAGAGAGGGGGGGGGGGGGACACTGAGCAGAAGAGGGGGGGGGGGAAGACACGGAGCAGAAGAGAGGGGGTAGAGACACATGGAGCAGAAGAGAGGGGGGGGACACATGGAGCAGAAGAGGGGGGGGGGGGGGAGACACATGGAGCAGAGAGGGGGGGGGGGGGGAAGACATGGAGCAGAAGAGGGGGGGAGACACATGGAGCAGAAGAGAGGGGGGTAGAGACACATGGAGCAGAAGAGAGGGGGGGGGACACATGGGCAGAAGAGAGGGGGTAGGGGAGACACATGGAGCAGAAGAGAGGGGGGAGACACATGGAGCAGAAGGGGGGGGAAGACACATGGAGAGGAGGGGGGAGGGGGGGGGAAAGACATGGGGGGGGGGGAAAGTCAAGACATGGAGCAGAAGAGAGGGGGGGGGGAAAGGATGGAGGGAGGGGGGGGGGAGACATGGACAGAAAGAGAGGGGGGGAGAACATGGAGGCAGAGAGGGGGGGGACACATGGGGGGAGGGGGGGGGGGAGAGACACGGAGCAGAAGAGGGGGGGGAGAGACATAACATGGAGCAGAAGAGGGGGGGGGAGATGGAGCAGAAGAGGGGGGGGGGGGACATGGAGCAGAAGAGGGGGGGAGACACATGGAGCAGAAGAGAGGGGGGGAGAGACACGGAGCAGAAGAGAGGGGGGGGGGGAGAGACACGGAGCAGAAGAGGGGGGGGGGAGAGACACGGAGCAGAAGAGAGGGGGGGGGGGAGAGAGAAGGGAGCAGAAGAGAGGGGGGGGGGAGAGACACGGGCAGAAAAGAGAGGGGGGGGGAGAGACACGGAGCAGAAAGAGAGGGGGGGGGGGGGAGAGACACGGAGCAGAAGAGAGGGGGGGGGGAGGAGACACGGAGCAGAAGAGAGGGGGGGAGGAGAGACAGGAGCAGAAGAGAGGGGGGGGGGGAGAGACACGGAGCAGAAGAGAGGGGGGGGGGGAGAGACACGGAGCAGAAGAGAGGGGGGGGGGGGAGAGACACGGAGCAGAAAGAGAGGGGGGGGGGGGGAGAGACACGGAGCAGAAGAGAGGGGGGGGGGGGGACGAGAGAGGAGAGGGGGGGAGCAGAAGAGAGGAGGGGGGGGGGGGGGAGAGACACGGAGCAGAAGAGAGGGGGGGGGGGAGAGACACGGAGCAGAAGAGAGGGGGGGGGGGGAGAGACACGGAAGCAGAAGAGAGGGGGGGGGGAGAGACACGGAGCAGAAGAGAGGGGGGGGGAGAGACACGGAGCAGAGAGAGGGGGGGGGAGAGACACGGGAGCAGAAGAGAGGGGGGGGGGGAGAGACACGGAGCAGAAGAGAGGGGGGGGGGGGGGAGAGACACGGAGCAGAAGAGAGGGGGGGGGGAGAGACACAGCAGCAGAAGAGAGGGGGGGACACCAGCAGCAGAACATAGGGGGGGAGGGGGCTAGAGGAAGGTACGGGGCCAGTCAGCGGTGATCGTGTGTGGGAGAGTTACAAGCACCGATCTCCGCTGATTTCACTAAAGCAGCTGAAAGGGGGCGGGGGGGGGGGGGGGATTTAGCCGAGAAACGGACCGGCCTTCAGACTTTGAAACCTATACAGGGTGATCGGTACTTGTAACTCTGCCACTGCACTGATCACCATGACTGCCCAGGTACCGGAGCTTTTACCCGAGTACTCGGTATCGATAGTAATATTGGGACAACCCTAGTACAGTGTTACACGAGCGCGCAGCTACCAGTTAGTAGCGCTGTCCTGGTCATGAAGGGGGTAAAATCTTCCAGAGGTGAAATGGTTAATAAAAACACGAGACAAATTTGTACAAAAACAAAAATATATATTTAAAACAGATAAAAAAAACAAGAGGCACCAAACAGAACGCGTGTCAGGAACATTCTGGGATAAAAATACAAACTAAAATCCTGAAGTAGTGGAACGGGGAGCTGCAGATGGCGGCCGTGGTGGGTGGGGGGGGGGGGGGGGAAGTTCTGAACAGAGATGGCTGCTATTTGGATAACAGCTGCTTGCGTTGTTGCTCCAGCAAGGCCTCGAGGTGGTCGGCTCGCTTTACCGCCGCCTGCAGAAAAGAGCAGAGAGACGTCAGGTCAATCCTCATCACTTGTAATACTGGATGCAAAACGCACACGATTGCTTTGAAGGTTTTTTTCCCCCTTATGTAATGTTTATTAAAAGTTTTTTTTTTTTAAATAACATTTAATAACACAAACAAAAGCAAAAAAAGGACAAAAAAGAAAAAGAAAAAACAGAAGGGGATGTACAAGAAACACCAACCATGAAATCTCGCACATAACCGATGTGATCTACCATTGCGGAATCATAAACGCCAAAAGTGGAAGTGACCAATCCCCCGAAGCCAAAGATATTTATGTCCTGGATAGCAAGACGCTGATTGCGCATTTATTCTGTTTATTGCCTTTTTGTGAGGTGAGAGATGGAGATTTTACCCCTCCAACTACCTAAGACAGAGGTTGGCGGCCCGCCGCCGCTAAATCTCCGGCCTGTCAGTGCCCGCGATTAATTCACAGGCCCCCGCCCCCTGCGGACAAATGGTTGTCTGTTTAAAAATGTCATTGCGTTGACTTCTAATACCAATAGCACCAGCGCCTGTTCACCTACCTTTTTGTTTTTAAAAGGGGCTGTAAAGGAAAAAAAAAATTCCCTAAATAGCTTCCTTTACCTTAGTGCAGTCCTCCTCACTTACCTCATCCTTCCTATTTGCTTTTAAATGTCCTTATTTCTTCTGAGAAATCCTCACTTCCTGTTCTTCTGTCTGTAACTCCACACAGTAATGCAAGCTTTTCTTCCTGGTGTGGAGAAAGCCTCTTGAGGGGGTGAGCAGGAGTGTCAGGATGCCCACTAACACACAGCTCCTTTTTCTATCTGCAAAGTAGAGAGCGTCCTGACTCTCCTGCTCACCCCCTCAAGAGGCTTTCTCTACACCAGGAAGAAAGCCTTGCATTACTGTGTGGAGTTAGACAGAAGAACAGGAAGTGAGGATTTCTCAGAAGAAATAAGGACATTTCAAAGCAAAATGGAAGGATGAGGTAAGTGAAGGAGGACTGCACTAAGGTAAAGGAAGCTATTTGGGGGGGGGGGGAAATACCTTTACAACCCCTTTAAACTGTAAGAGTGCTACTTCCAATAAAGTGTTATTGCTCTGATGACTTTTTTTTATTCACTGTATTTTTGATGGAACCCTAATAAGTTTGAGGTTTTCCACAAAGTTCTGACCCTTTTCTACTGGGGTTCCATTCAAAATACAGCAACAAATAAAATAAATAGAAAAAGGTCAGAACTTAGTGGAAAACCTCAGAGAATTATTGAGGTTCCATCAAAAAGTTCTGACTTTTTTTTTTGCTGTATTTTTGATGAAACCCCAATAATTCTCCAATGTTTTCTACAAAGTTCTGAAGCCTTTACTACTTTTTTGATGGAACCTCAATAATTCTGAGGTTTTCTACTTTTTTACTGTGTTTTTGATGGAAACTCAGAACTTTGTGGAAAACCTTAATTACTGACTTTTTTTTTTTTACTGTATTTGTTATTGGAACCTCAATTCTCCACAAAGTTCTAACATTTTCTACTTTTCTACTGTATTTTTGATGAAATCCTAATAATTCTCTGAAATTTTGACCTTTTTTATTGTATTTGTGGAAAACCTTGTAGAATTATTGAGGTTCCATCAAAAAGTTCTGACCTTTTCTACTTTTTTCCTGTATTTTTGATGGAACCTCAATTCTGAGGTTTCCCACAAAGTTCTGACCTTTTGCGGCTTTTTTTTTATTTTTATGGAACCTCGATAATTCTGAGGTTTCCCACGAAGTTCTTACTTTTTTTTTTACTGTATTTTTTGATGGAATCTCAATTCTCCAAGGTTTTCCACAAAGTTCTGACCTTTACTGTATTTTTTGATGGAACCCTCGATAATTCTGGGTTTTCCACAAAGTACTGACTTTTTTTGACCGTATTTTTGATGGAACCTCAATAATTCTGAGGTTTACTTTTTTACGGTATTTTTGATGGAAACTCAGTAATTGAGATTTTCCACAAAGTTCTGACTTTTTTTTTTACTGTATTTGTTATTGGAACCTCAATTCTCTACAGTTTTCCACAAAGTTCTAACATTTTCTACTGTATTTTTGATGAAACCCTAATAATTCTCCAATGTTTTCTACAAAGTTCTGAAGCCTTTACTACTTTTTTGATGGAACCTCAGTAAAAAAAGTCGAAAACCTCAGAATTATTGAGGTTCCATCAAAAAAGTAGTAAAGGCTTCAGAACTTTGTAGAAAACATTGGAGAATTATTAGGGTTTCATCAAAAATACAGTAGAAAATGTTAGAACTTTGTGGAAAACCGTGGAGAATTGAGGTTCCAATAACAAATACAGTAAAAAAAAGTCAGTAATTAAGGTTTTCCACAAAGTTCTGAGTTTCCATCAAAAACACAGTAAAAAAGTAGAAAACCTCAGAATTATTGTGTTTTTGATGGAAACTCAGAACTTTGTGGAAAACCTTAATTACTGACTTTTTTTTTTACTGTATTTGTTATTGGAACCTCAATTCTCCACAAAGTTCTAACATTTTCTACTGTATTTTTGATGAAACCCTAATAATTCTCTGAAATTTTCCATAAAATACTGACCTTTTCTACTGTATTTGTGGAAAACCTTGTAGAATTATTGAGGTTCCATCAAAAAGTTCTGACCTTTTCTACTTTTTTTTTCTGTATTTTTGATGGAACCTCAATTCTCCAAGGTTTTCCACAAAGTACTGACCTTTTCTACCTTTTTTTTGCTGGAACCGAAATAATTCTGAGGTTTCCCACAAAGTTCTGACCTTTTGCTGCTTTTTTTTTTTTATGGAACCTCGATAATTGAGGTTTCCCACAAAGTTCTTACTTTCTTTTACTTTTTGTAGCTGCTGACTTTTAATAAACACAACATTTGGCTGGAACACCCCTTTAACTGTTCCCTGATTTTCAAATTGTTTATGAAAACCTGATCCAGATTTATTCCCTCCTCGGATCATGACCTGGAGAAAAGACAGAGGGGGAATATCTCTCTCACACGGGCTCACACCCTTCCACATCATCAAAATCAAAAAACAAAAAAAATAGTTGGATTTCCACTTTAATGATCGCTCTCAGTGCACTGACCTCGCACTGCTTCCGGAGGCTGTTCACAGTCTCTTCCTTCTTCACAATGGCAGACTTGACCCTGATCAGAGAAAATGGGAAACGTTAGGCACCTTTATAGGTCGAGTGGACAACTAAAAATAAATGTGACCAGCAATGGCATTCCTCCATCCCTCTTATATGGGTACAAAAGAAAGAAAAGGTGATGGGACTTTGCATGAGGCGTGTCGTTGCGGATAATATAACAATTATATGTGTTAAAAAAAAAAAAAAGAATACTGACGCATGAGCCACTGTCACATGACAAAAAAAAAAAAAAAGTATCGTACTTGTTCTTAAAAAAAGTGGTAACAGGACAAAGCAGACAAAGTGAATGTACAACATTTTGTGGATCTCTAGGAAGATATTTGTGTGCCCAGGGTTGTGTTTTAATCAGAATTGTAATGGAAGCCAATTTCTCGTGTCATTACAGGTTAATATTTCGGATGGCGCTCACCTTTTGTGCACCTCCTCCAGCTCCTCCTCCTTTTCTCGGGTGATTCTTTCCAGCTCCAGGCGATGCCGGGCCTGCCCTTCCGAAGCCTCGATCTTCAGCCGCTTGTTCTCTTCTTCTGTTACCACCAGACGGTCTGCGAACTCCTGACGGATCACATCCGATAGGCTCTTCCTCTCCTCGTTTAACCGATCCGTGATCTGCAATTGGTCGGCAAAGAATATGAAGGATTAGCAACTATTTTTTCGAGTTTATCCCCTTCAATACCGGGCTTTTATAGCCACCTCCATACCGGGCCTATTCTGGCACTTCTCTCCTACATGTACAAATCATCATTCTTTTGCTAGAAAATTACTCAGAACCCCCAAACATTAGATGTTTTTTTTTAGCAGACACCCGAGAGCAGTGATGGTGAACCTTGGCACCCCAGAGGTTTTGGAACTACATTTCCCATAATGCTCAAGCACTCTGCAGTGTAGTTGAGCATCATGGGAAATGTAGTTCCAAAACATCTGGGGTGCCAAGGTTTGCCATAAATGCCCTAGAGCGGTGTTTCTCAACTCCAGTCCTCAAGCCCCCCCCCAACAGGTCATGTTTCAGGATTTCCCTCAGATGAAAAGGCTGTGGGAATTACTAAGGCAGTGAAACTGATCAAATCACCTGTGCAAAATAATGGAAATCCTGAAAACCTGACCTGTTGGGGGGCCTTGAGGACTGGAGTTGAGAAACACTGCCCTAGAGAATAAAATGGTGGTCATTGCAACATTTTATCTTGCACGGTATTTGCGTAATAATTTTTCAAACGCCTTTTTTTGGGGAAAAAAAATGTTCATGAATTAAAAATATAAAAAAACAGTAAATTTAGCCCAATTTTTTTGTAAAATATTAAAGATGATGTAACACCGAGTAAATTTGCTTTAAAATTGCTAACACTCATGGAATGGCGCCAAACTTCAGTACTTAAAAATATCCATAGGCGACGCTTTGACATTTTTTACAGGTTACCAGTTTAGATTTACAGAGGGGGCCTAGTGCTAGAATTGTTGCTGGCACTCTAACGCACGCGGCGACACCTCACATATGTGGTTGTAAACGGTGTTTACATATGTCAGTGGGACTTGCGTGTGCGTTCGCTTCTGCGCGCGAGCTACCGGGGACAGGGGCGTTTTTTTATTTTTTTTTACTTATTTCTTTAGGCTTTTTTTTTTATCGCTTTTATACCTATTACAAGGAATGTAAACATCCCTTGTAATAGGAATGGTGTGTGACAGGTCCTCTTTATGGAGAGATAAGACCCCGCATCTCTCCTCCAGGCTGGAAAGCATGAGATCGGTGAAAAAAAATTTCACCGATCTCATGCTTAGTATTGCTTACTCGCCGCAATCGCGGCTTTGTATACTTCCGGGTACTCGGGCGTGACGTCATCACATCGCGCTCGGGCCTCCGACGGTCATAGAGATGACTGGTGACCATCTGGTCACCAGTCATCTCTATGGTTCCTAGCCTGCACCGGACGATTCCTTCTCCGGGCCCCCGATGGCACGGGAGAGCCTGGAGAAGCACCCGGTGGCAGCAGGAGGGATATCCCCTTCCGCCGCCTATAAGAACGATCAAGTGGCGGAACCGCCGCTATGATCATTTTTATGGTGCGCAAAATCGCCGGCACTAACGAATGATATCTGAATGATGCCTCCCATCATTCAGATATCACTGCACAAAGCCCAGGACGTCATATGATGTCCACCCAGGATGGGAGATCCCATCTGTGGACGTCAAATGACTATGGGCGGGTATTGAAGTGGTTAAATAGTCTCTGCAGGGTCTTTATAGTAAAATATATCTCTGCTGGAATTTCCAGATCATTTTCATATCTTATAGGAACTAGTTCTGTATTGAGGTCAGGAATAGATTTTCTACTTACAGGGGTATTTTAACCACTCCACGCAAAATCACGTACCTGTACGATATTTCCTTGGAGTGGTTATACCGGGGAGATGCCAGCAGTTGCAGCCATCACCCCAGTACCGTCAGAGATAGGGTTCACACAAATAGAGACATTTCTTCTGGTGGTATTTAATCACCTCTGGGATTTTTTTTTTTTTAAGACCGAAAATGTTGAAAAAAGAAAAAGAAAAGAAAAAGTTTGTTATAAAATTTTGCAAACAAGTAATTTTTCTCCTTTACTGATGAGGCGGCACTGATTATCATGTAGAGGTCCCTTTCACACAAGCCGGTTATTGGCTCTCCTCTCCTCATGCTGTCAGTGTGAGGAAAGAAATGCTGATAACTGGCTTCTGTAGGTGATCAGCTGTGATTGGACAGAGATAATCACGTGGTAAGGAGCCGCTGATTGGCTCTGTGATCAGCTGTGTCCGGAGGACATGGAGATCACAGAGTGTGATCACGGGAGGACGTCATCGGCTAGAGCGCGTTGGGCAAGTGGTCAATATCTTATTCACAGAGGTGTGGCCCCTTCCTCCTCACCTTCCGGATGTCCTCCACCTCCTGCTCTCTCTGCTTCAGATGCCCCTGCAGTCGAATCTGCTCCCCCTCCAGCTCCGCCACTCTCTCCTTCAGCTGGTTGCAGCGGTCTTGCAGCTTCCGTTCCGACTGCTCCAATTCCTGCAGTTCCGATTCGTATTTCTCACGAACTCTTTTAATTCTACAACAGAAAACATCTCGTGTGAATTCTCTCCCCGGATCATACAGAATTAAAATTAAGGGGGGTCCAGTTTGCAAAAATTTCTTCTGGTCACAATCTCAGGTTTGTGCTAGAACACATTTTATCCCCCCCCTTCACAGCGCTGTCCTCAGCCCCCACGTCACATCACGGTCCACAGCACCCCCCCCTCCCTTCATTTACAGCACTGCCCACAGCCCCCTGTTCACATCAGTGTCACAGAGGGTCCTTCTCCCCCCCCCCCCCCCGTGTACAGCACTGTCACAGCCCCCCTTCACATCACTGTCACAGAGGGCCCCCCTGTGTACAGCACTGTTCACAGCCCCCCCCCCCCCATGTACAGCACTATCATAGCACCCCCTTCACATCCCTGTCACAGAGGGCCCCCCTGTTTACAGCACTGTCACAGCCCCCCCCCCCCCCATGTACAGCACTATCATAGCACCCCCTTCACATCCCTGTCACAGAGGGCCCCCCTGTTTACAGCACTGTCACAGAGGGCCCCCCCTCCCCTGTGTACAGCACTGTCACAGAGGGCCCCCCCTCCCCTGTGTACAGCACTGTCACAGAGGGCCCCCCCTCCCCTGTGTACAGCACTGTCACAGAGGCCCCCCCTCCCCTGTGTACAGCACTGTCACAGAGGGCCCCCCCCTCCCCTGTGTACAGCACTGTCACAGAGGGCCCCCCCCCCCCCTGTGTACAGCACTGTCACAGAGGGCCCCCCCCTCGGTTTCACGCCGGAAACCCTACTGCGCATTCGCGAGGCCCCGCTCCTCTCTCCTTTGGGACAGGCAGCCAGGGGAGGAGGAAGGAGCCCCAGCAGTGACGTGACAAGACACGGCCCGGACTCCTGGAAGTGGGAAAGCATACCTGTCCCTCCGGAAGGTGCCAATTGTGTCAAATGAGCGGAAATTCCGCTTTAATAATCAATTCTGGGACAAACCTGAGCAGCACAGGGAAGCTGCTGCAACACGTTACTACCTGTTCGGGTAGCGATCCCCAACACCCTTTCTTTCTCATCCATCCCATGGAATCTCACATACAAGCACTTGGGATGGACAGGAAAGGCGGGCCAGCTGCGATGAGTCCAGACGCGGTTACTTTTCTGCAGGGTTCTGCATGTGGGAGAAGTTGGAGGGTCGGTTGGGTTGGGGACATGATCTACTCATCACCTGCCTGCACTTATCGGTTAGATCGTATCTGAACCCCAGATTGAGAAACCTTGGTTTATCTTCTGGTTTAGGGCCCCACTGTACTGTAGATGTGCATTGCAAAGTCAAAACCCCCCAAGAAAGCTACATCGCACAGCAATGCACCTGAATATATTGCAACACCTCACCTTGGCCTACGCCGAAAAAAAAAAAAAAATCTTCCAGGACCTATTTTTTTCATGCCTTGAGAAGCGTTGACAGCCCATTCAAACACCATGCAACCCCAAGGCTGGGGAGACTGCCGACTAAGAAATCACATGACCCATAATGTCTAGGCCAGTGATGGAGAACCTCGGCACCCCAGATGTTTTGAAACTCCATTTCCCATGATGCTCATGCACTCTACAGTGTAGTGGAGCATCATGGGAAATGTAGTTCCGAAACATCTGGGGTGCCAAGGTTCTCCATCACTGGTCTAGGGTCTCCTGATAGATCAGCAATAAACAAGTCACAATAAAACCCATGCAGCGAGTGTGGCCAGGCGCTCTTGCCGTAGGTAATAATTGTAGACGTCACATTACCCAAAGATGAGGAAATGGTGGAGATTGTACGACTACAGTGGATCATCCAAAACAACCATTCCACTCTAAAAATGTCATTTAGAAGAACTGTCTAAATCGGAGGTCCCCCCAACCTCCCGGCACCAGGGACTGGCCAATCAGAAGTCATGGACCGGGGAAAGAGGGGAGGGTTGTTATGGGTGGGTGGGGGGGGGGGCGGCGTGGTGTTATTTTCAGCCTGTCACTTTGGTTGGGGGGGGGGGATTGCAGCTTAAGCTTGTCACCTTGAGGGGGGCTACAGCTTATCCCCTAGGGAAGGGGGTGTGTGGAGGTTGCTGGGTCTCACCAATGCCATTACATCCTGTCCCCGACCCAGCTCTCCTCCCTCCCCTTTTCCTTCCTCTTGACTACAGAGAGGGAAGGGGGTAGTAGTGCTAGCAGAAGGGAAGCAGGTGCCCTCTGGTGGTCAGAAAGTGGCAGTGCAGGTTGTGCCAGCTTGCTCTGCCCACCGCAAACCCCCATGGCATTGCCTCTAGGGGTGCAACGGATCGTCATTGATCTGTGATCAGAACTTATCTGCACACCACGCGATCTGCAGATTAGACCCGTGGCTTTGGCCTAGCTCTGGAGCAGCGGCCATCTTGGTACACCTGGGGGCGGCCTAGGTGAGCTCCCCAGAGCGGTGCACTGACGAGGGAGATGTGGTGGACATTACAGCGGGGGGAGATGTGGTGGACATTACAGCGGGGGGAGATGTGGTGGACATTACAGCGGGGGGAGATGTGGTGGACATTACAGCGGGGGGAGATGTGGTGGACATTACAGCGGGGGGAGATGTGGTGGACATTACAGCGGGGGAGATGTGGTGGACATTACAGCGGGGGGAGATGTGGTGGACATTACAGCGGGGGGAGATGTGGTGGACATTACAGCGGGTGGAGATGTGGTGGACATTACAGCGGGTAGAGATGTGGTGGACATTACAGCGGGTAGAGATGTGGTGGACATTACAGCGGGGGGAGATGTGGTGGACATTACAGCGGGGGGAGATGTGGTGGACATTACAGCGGGGGGAGATGTGGTGGACATTACAGCGGGGGGAGATGTGGTGGACATTACAGCGGGGGGAGATGTGGTGGACATTACAGCGGGGGGAGATGTGGTGGACATTACAGTAGGGGGGAGATGTGAATAAATGAATGAATGAATGAATGAAAACTTGTATAGCGCGGCACATGCGAACTGAATCGCCTCTGGGCGCTTGTTGTTCCTTTCTCCTTTGATATCAAAAGAGAAAAGTCTTGACCTTTTTCCTAAATGCTAGGTGGTTCTCCTCCAACCGAATGCTGGTTGGTAAAGCGTTCCATAGTCTGGGACCTTGGATCGCGAATCTTCTTTCTCCTTTGGACTTGATGAAGTTTGGCTTTCGGAACCTGGAGCAGGTTCTGATTCGTGGATCGCAAAACGCGATTGGGTTATGAGCTTTTATTATTTCGCATAGATATTGGGGGGCATTCCCATGGACATCTTATGCGTAAGACATAGAGCTTTGAAAGCAATTCTGTCTTTAACTGGCAGCCAATGAAGGGCTCTCAGTGAAGGTGAGATAGATTCCCAGGGTTTTTTCCCAGTCACAAGTCTGGCGGGCCGTATTCTGAACGACTTGCAGACGAGCGATTTGGTACTTGGGGAGGCCGAGGTAAAGGGCATTTGCATAATCCAGCCTGGAGTTTACAATAGCTCCCACCACGACCGCTAAATCTTCTTTGGGGATGAACGGAGTGAGTCTACGTAGTAGGCGCAGTAGATGGTGAGATCCGCTGACTACTGATCCTATTTGTGCGTCCATTGTCATAGAGGAGTCAAAAATGACCCCTAGGCTTTTGACTTTGGCGCTAGGGGTGATGGTTTTGCCCAAAATAGGCGGGGGGGTCCACGCTGTTGAAAGTTGATTCCTGTGCTTGCGTGAAACAGAATGAAGTTTGAAGTTAACTCATCTGTGTCATCCAGTCTTCTATCAAAGAGAGGCATGTCTCTAGGTTGAGGTGGTGATCCTGTCTGTTGCAAATGCGGAAATAAAGTTGCGTGTCGTCTGCGTATGAGTGAGTATAGAGCAGTTTTTGGCTGCTGATAATCTCAAAAAGAGGACGGAGATATATGTTAAACAGCACTGGTGACAGAGGCGATCCTTGAGGGGGACTCCGCATGTTATTGTGCGTTTTTCAGACATAAAAGGGCCTAACTTCACTGTTTGCGATCGGTTTTCCAAAAAGAGGAGAACCAAGATAAATCGCTTTCTGCGAACTCTGGCTACTCAGCAAGCCGAGTCAGTAACAGATTATGGTCTACAGTGTCGAAAGCTGCACTTAGGTCCAACAGAACCAGGAGACAAGATTCTCCTTCGTCTGCGGCCTTGAGAACGTCGTCCCATACTTTCAGCAATGCTGTTTCCGTCCATGTCCGGGACGGAGGGAAGCCTGATTGCAATGGGTCAAGTAGCTTGTAGGTAATCTAGATGCAGTTGCAGCTGTTGTTGTACCACTACTTTTTCCATTATCTTAGAGAGTACATTGAGACTTGTTATGGGACGGCGGTGGAGTGGGTCTTGGGGTCCAGGGAGGGTTCTTCAGGATGGCTGGATTATACCCTCTTTCAACTGTGAGGGCACTATGCCTTCCAAGAAAGACTGGTTGATAAGCTGCGTGATGAGGGAGGAGCCAGGATGTAGGCGCACTCCTTCAGCAGTTTTGTGGGGATAATGTCATTAGGTGCTGTGCCATTTCGCAAAGCCCCAATGATATTCTTAGTGGCCTCGATGGAGATGGGTTCCAGGGTTGAACTTACCTGATATAGGGGAATTACTATGGGTGTAGTGTGAGAGGCTGCAGGGGGGGCTGCGGGGGGTATTGTTCTGCTGAATGCTTTCACGGATTGCCTCAATTTTATTAATGAAGCAATCCGATAGTTCACTGCAAAATTCTTGTGTGTCTGTATTGGGGGCTTCAATACATCCTGGTTTCATGGTCTGAGTGACCATCTTGAAGAGTTCGCGGGGGCGGTTTATGGCACTGTTGATAGCTTCCGAAAAATAATTTTTGGCATCCAGCGTTTCAACAGCTGTTTGATGCGGCTGAATTGTTTCTATTTTTTCCCTTAACGTAGTTTTGAAGAGTTCCGAATGGAGCTTCTTCTTGACATCTAGTCCAGTGAGTTGTCACTGGATTTGATGTTTTTGTTGCTGGGGGAATTGTGGATATAATGAATTTAATTGCATGTGGTCTGTCCATGGCAACTTTTCATTTCCCAAATTTTTATTTCCAGAGCTTGTCTGAAAATAAGATCAAGTGTGTGACCTGAAGCATGTGTGGGTCCACATACTAGTTGCTGTGACCTAAATCTACCAGGTGGTTAATACAGGCATCGGCAATGGGGTCTTGTGCGGAATTGGCCCAAAGGTTGAAATCCCCGAGCAGCAAAAAATGTTTGCTGTTAAGGTATAAGTGGAGAAGAAATCCGTCCATGATGGTAGCAGCTGCGATTTGGGCCAGGTGGCCTATAGCAGAGCAGAATGTGGACGGTCTCCTTTGAAATTGTTTGCAGTTGTAGCGTAAGGGTTTCCATGAATGGAAGAGGATTTTGAAGGATTGGTTTGGTGATTTCAAGCTGAGTCTTGTAAATCACCGCCAGGCCCCCCTCCTCTTTGCCCTATTCTGGTTTTCGTTATAATACGGTAGTTTTCTGGCACCAGTTCTCCTAGAATGGTGTTACAGTCGGCTGTAAGCCAGCTCTCTGTAATGAAGAGGCAGTCTAAATCGTATTGTAGTATTAAATCATGGATTTCTAATCGGTGTTTTACTGCCGATCTTGTATTGATCAAAGCACAGGATATGTGCTTCGGTTGGGATGGATGACTAGATTTTTTGATAGTCGATCGTCGATCAATTCTCAAAATTTTCTAGATCTTAGGGCCTTTTTGGTGACGCTGGTAGCACTGCGGAAAATCGCCTCAGCCCCAAATGGTTTCTGCTGAATACCGCAGCCTCGCCATGAGGCCCGTCATCAGGGGGGGGGGCGGCGGTGGTTGGATGGTGATGGAGGGGGGGATTCAACTGAATCCTCTCTCCTGGCTTTGGTCCAGAGGAAGGCAAAAAAAACCCTGGCCAAGCTACGCCAATATGCTGGGGCAGGGAAAAAAATTCCTTCCTGATCCTGAAAGGCGATCGGTCCGACCCTGGATCAAATACTATTATGGTTTGGGGGACTTGGGGTAGGAGATGTCTCTGATTGCTAGGGGGGGGGGTGTACTAAGACAGCCGCCGGCCTGGCACAAGAACCCAGGCCGGGGGGCTATCTGTTGGGGAGGATTGGCAGCAGAGGTGGCTATTTAGGGGTGGATGGGGTCCTCCAGGGGTGAGGGGGGGTGTACTGGGCAGATGCTAGGCCTGGATGTGATGCGCCGCTAGGCCGCGGATGAAGCCGCGGCTGCCGCGGACCTAGCACGGTTGGCGCGGAGCATCGAAAAAACGGCCTGGAATCGACGGCGGTGGGTGGGGGGCGAGGGGATGTGGAAGGGGTGCCTCGAGCCTGTAAAGGGGGGAGATGATTACAGGTCTTAACGCCTGTCTCCCGGGATCCGATGCCGCGGCTTGTCCTGAAAAGGACGGCCGCCCTCAGTCCCGGGGGGACTCACCTTCAGGAGGGGAGGAGGAGTGCTGGGGGAGACAGGAGAAAAAGCTGGCCGGGTTCAGGTCGGTCCGTGCAGAGGCTGATGGTGAAGCTGTAGCTGGGCTGAGCAGGGCTAAATTGGACCCCGTCTAGCCTATCTACCTGACTACCTCCTAAACCTGCCTGGAGCTATAGCACACACGCTCCTACTCTAGGAACGTGCGCCGTGTGGAGCTCCTGCTGCTAGTCCAAGGCCTCACTTGACTGAGATACACACGCAAGTTGAATGAAGTTCTGAACCTCCTTTTTGTAAATGAGGCTCCCATGTGGTGGACATTACAGCGGGGGGAGATGTGGTGGACATTACAGCGGGGGGAGATGCGGTGGACATTACAGCGGGGGGAGATGCGGTGGACATTACAGCGGGGGGAGATGCGGTGGACATTACAGCGGGGGGAGATGCGGTGGACATTACAGCGGGGGGAGATGCGGTGGACATTACAGCGGGGGGAGATGTGGTGGACATTACAGCGGGGGGAGATGTGGTGGACATTACAGTGGGGGGGGAGATGTGGTGGACATTACAGCGGGGGGAGATGTGGTGGACATTACAGCGGGGGGAGATTGTGGTGGACATTACAGCGGGGGGAGATGTGGTGGACATTACAGCGGGGGGAGATGTGGTGGACATTTACAGCGGGGGGAGATGTGGTGGACATTACAGCGGGGGAGATGTGGTGGACATTACAGTGGGGACTATATATGGTGGTGAACTGAAAAATGATCCGATCCATGACACTGATCCGAGGAACCGTGAGTTTTTTTAATCTGTTGCACCCCTAGTGGCCTCTCTCCTAGCAGGCCACAGGTGTTTTGTCAGATTTGGCGACCCGTCAAAATTGGTAACAGAAGTGACTTTCTGTCACCACCATCTTGCTACACCCTGCACTCCTCCTTATTAAGGAGGCTCTGAGAAGGGGGAACGCGGACATCTTGTTAAACCCATTGGAGTTTTACACTTATTTTTAAACAGGAAAGTGAGTTTATATAATGAAATACAGGACTTAGAAGTCTGTCTGACTGGTTAGATATTGAATTTTAAAAGCAGCGGACTTCTGTCAGATTAGCAAACCTGTGAGATCAGTAGGCTTGCCGCTGGTTTTAAAATTCCACATCATAACAATCAGACGGAGTTCCAAGTACTGGATTTCAGTATATAAACTCACTTTCCTGTTAAATATAAGTGTAAAATGCAAACTCTGGTGGGTGTACCAAGATGTCCGCCTCCCCCTTCTCAGAGTATCTCTACTATGGAGGAGTGCAGGGTGTACCAAGTAGGGATACTCTGAGAAGGGGGGGAAGCAGACATCTTGGTACACCCTGCACTTCTCCATAGTAGCGATACTCTGAGAAGGGGGAAGCAGACATCTATGGAGGCGTGCAGGGTGTACCAAGATGTCCGCTTCCCCCTTCTCAGAGTATCCCTACTGTGGAGGAGTGCAGGGTGTACCAAGTAGGGATACTCTGAGAAGGGGGAAGCGGACATCTTGGTACACACTGCACTCCTCCACAGTAGGGGTACTCCGAGAAGGGGGAAGCGGACATCTGTGGAGGAGTACAGGGTGTACCAAGATGTCCGCTTCTCCCTTCTCAGAGTATCCCTACTCTGGAGGAGTGCGGGGTGTACCAAGATGTCCGCTTCCCCCTTCTCAGAGTGACATCTTGGTACACCCCGCACTCCTCCAGAGTAGGGATACTCTGAGAAGGGAGAAGCGGACATCTTGGTACACCCTGCACTCCTCCATAGTAGGAATACTCTGAGAAGGGGGAAGCGGACATCTTGGTACACCCTGTACTCCTCCAGAGTAGGGATACTCTGAGAAGGGAGAAGCGGACATCTTGGTACACCCTGCACTCCTCCATAGTAGGAATACTCTGAGAAGGGGGAAGCGGACATCTTGGTACACCCCGCACTCCTCCAGAGTAGGGACACTCTGAGAAGGGAGAAGCGGACATCTTGGTACACCCTGCACTCCTCCATAGTAGGAATACTCTGAGAAGGGGGAAGCGGACATCTTGGTACACCCTGTACTCCTCCACAGATGTCCGCTTCCCCCTTCTCGGAGTATCCCTACTATGGAGGAGTGCAGGGTGTACCAAGTAGGGATACTCTGAGAAGGGGGAAGCAGACATCTATGGAGGCGTGCAGGGTGTACCAAGATGTCTGCTTCCCCCTTCGCAGCGTATCCCTACCAAGGAGGAGTGCAGGGTGTACCAAGATGTCTGCTTCCCCCTCCTCAGAGTATCCCTACTTAGTACACCCTGCACTCCTCCATAGTAGGGATACTCTGAGAAGGGGGAAGCAGACATCTATGGAGGAGTGCAGGGTGTACCAAGATGTCCGCTTCCCCCTTCTCAGAGTATCCCTACTATGGAGGAGTGCAGGGTGTAGCAAGGTGGCGGCGATGGAACGTCACTTCCGTTACTAATTCTGACAGGTCGCCATATGTGACGAGGCACTGGTCCACGGCCCGGGGGTTGGGCACCCCTGGTCTACATTTTGAAAAAAAAAGACAACCTGCGTAGACTATCACCGATTCCAATGCTGTAATCGACATTTTATTTTTAACTGTAGCACATAAACAGTATAGAAAAGGGAAATTATTATGTTCCGTTTGTTACATTTCCAGTAGTGAATCAATGGGGTTGATTTAATAAAGGCAAATAGACTGTGCAATCCGCAAGGGCATTTGCTCCAGAGCTTACAATAGTAAATGGGGGGAAGCTCTGCTGACTTCCATCATCCAATCTTGTGCAAGCAAATTTTTTTTTCTTGCATGTGATTGGGTATACTTTGCAAAGTGAAGCTTCAACTCATTCACTAAGCAACTGCACTTGCAGAGTCTATTTGCATTTAGTAAATTCACCTCTAAATGTGTTACTGGCCCGCTTTGTAGAAGAATGAATTTTTCGCACCTGTTCTCAGCAGCTCTTTCACATTCCTCCCTTGCCGTTGACATCTCTGACTCCAGACGCTGAATCACCAGTTCTATCTCCTTATCTCTTCCCTTCCGGACCTCGGTTTTGAGTTCTCTTTCCCGGGTCAGAAGCCAGGCTTCCTGCAGGAACAACAGGGGAAAAAGTTCCTGAACTGCCCAATAAAACCAGTCTGTGACTATATATGTGTACGTAGAAGAAGGTCAGACTCATCAACACGGCAGGCTTACAAAAAAAAAATATATATATATGTGTTAGAGTTTTGTTTGTAAAAAAAAAAAAAAAAAAAAAATTATATATATATAAAATGATAGTTCGTCAAATATCTTATGAAAGGAGGTAATTAACATTCAAATTAGCTGAATTGTGTCCATTCAATGATGGTTACAATTATAGAAGTGAATGTTGGTGTGGTGGCAGAAAGCAGGGTCATGCGGTGCTGGCAGCCAAAAACGGCGGCTGGCACAGGGGTCCAGCAGCCGGAAAAACGGCGGCTGGCAACGAGGTCCGGCAGCCGGGGAAAAACGGCGGCTGGCAACGAGGTCCGGCAGCCGGGGAAAAACGGCGGCTGGCAACGAGGTCCGGCAGCCGGGGAAAAACGGCGGCTGGCAACGAGGTCCGGCAGCCGGGGAAAAACGGCGGCGGCTGGCAACGAGGTCCGGGCCGGGGAAAAACGGCGGCTGGCAACGAGGTCCAGCAGCCGGAAAACGGCGGCTGGCAACGAGGTCCAGCAGCCGGGAAAACGGCGGCTGGCAACGAGGTCCAGCTGCCGGGAAAAACGGCGGCTGGCAACGAGGTCCAGCAGCCGGGAAAAACGGCGGCTGGCAACGAGGTCAGCTGCGGGAAAAAAAAAAAAAAGGAAGAAGAAAAACGGCGGCTGGCAACGAGGTCCAGCAGCCGGGAAAAACGGCGGCTGGCAACGAGGTCCAGCTGCTGGGAAAAAAACGGTCAACGAGGGTCCAGCTGCCGGGAAAAACGGCAGCTGGCAACTAGGTCCAGCTGCCGGGAAAAACGGCGGCTGGCAACGAGGTCCAGCAGCCGGGAAAAACGGCGGCTGGCAACGAGGTCCAGCAGCCGGGAAAAACGGCGGCTGGCAACGAGGTCCAGCAGCCGGGAAAAACGGCGGCTGGCAACGAGGTCCAGCAGCCGGGAAAAACGGCGGCTGGCAACGAGGTCCAGCAGCCGGGAAAAACGGCGGCTGGCAACGAGGTCCAGCAGCCGGAAAAACGGCGACTGGCAACGAGGTCCAGCAGCCGGGAAAAACAGCGGCTGGTAACGAGGTCCAGCAGCCGGGAAACGGCAGCTGGCAGGCAGCCGAGTGCCGCAGCAGACAGAAATGGCACTTAGTGCTCTGGACTGAGACAAGTACACACTATAGAGGGATATGCTTTGTTCAGATTTCATGTCTGGAGGTTTACAAACACTTTAATTCTGTATGGCAGGAAAAAGAAAGCAGAGCATGCAGGTTTGACACTCCACCCAGCAAATGAC
>CM056060.1:148851185-148871185 GCA_029574335.1 Rana kukunoris
CCCCCACCAGGACTGTGCCCTCCTGCCCCCCCCCCCCCCCCCCCAACAGGACTGTGCTCTCCTGACCTGCTCTCCTGACCCCCCCCCCCCCACCAGGACTGTGCTCTTCAGACCCCCCCCCCCCACCAGGGCTGTGCCCTCCTGCTTCTTAAAAAGTCTGTTGCACCCAGGTGACATTTGCCCTCTTCTATGTTGTCATGGTAGATCTCCACCTCTCAAAAAAGTTGCCTACCCCCCCCCCCCGTCTTAAAACTTTCAAAATTGTCCAAATTAGGGGTGGGAAACACGGCTAACAACTGCCAACATTCACATGAAAGCAACAGAAAATTGGGGAAAGTCCCTCGGCTCCGCGAGCCGCCTGAAGGATCTGACCCTTGAAGACGACATCAGAGAAAGTCCACCAGGTAGAACTTGGCGAACCTGTGAATATCGGGATCGGCTCATCAGTCATGCAAATCAGAGAGACTCGAGATAAAAGACCTCACAAGTCAAACAGTGATGGGAAAGGGTGAGACCTAATCCTTAGGATCGTTTGCTTGACTGATCGCCTGTCAGAGTCACTAGAGTTGGTGGAACAAGAAGCCGGAGCTCCATTATGAGGACCATCCGGGATGAGAATAGAATACAGGTGAGAGAGATAAGACTCTCACGTCCTAAACCGCATTACAAACAATGGGGGGAAATTCCCAATTGGTTACCTGGAGCCAGGACTGCTGCTAGAAATCACAGGGGCCCCGTATAGCCTACCTGGCGGGGCCCCTACCAATATATCCAAACAAGATTTTCACGAAAATCATTACTAGCGGACACAAACAGAGAAAACACATTATATATATAGGACAGGGAAGCCAACAGTGCCACGAGGGGCAATCAGAAGTAGGCAGAACAAGGAGGGGGGGGGGGGAGCAATTACAGGAACGATGCCCTGTGTCTCTCCCTGCAGCAGCTGAAAGCCAGCGGGAGGGAGAGAAACCGACTTTCAGCAGCTGCAGAGAGCCGCACAGGGCTTCTTTCTGTAATTGCACCTCTGCCCGGCCAAACCCATTCCTCCTGTTTGGGACCCCCTGTGTGCCCGGGCCCCCTACAGGAGGACTGGTGGTCCCCAAGGAGAAGCACCAGTGGGGAGAGGACTCCTTAAGCAGGACTAGCAGTGTATGATGTCAGAGCAATAACCAATTCCATAGCAAGATCATGGAAACGGGAACTAAATGCACCCAGTGACCTAAAGAATTGACCAACCTAGTCACAGAGTGACTCTTCAGAAACAGGGAAAGAGTCCCCACGACATATAAGAATCAACATATTGAACTCTCTGCCATCCACCAAACACAGAACTATCACCTCTGGGTGGAGCGACCCTTCCTATGACTGGATGAAGGGGGTGGTTACCTGGTGTCTCCGGTCTTGCTCCTCTTTGCTCTTCTCGTACTCTTCTCTCAGCACGCGGGTGGTCAGGGCACAGTTATCTTCCAGCTGCTTCCTCAGTTCATCCAGCTCCGCCCTCTGTCTGTGCGACACCCCAAAGAGACAAATGAGAACAGACGACACACGCGGCTCAATCTCCTCCCACCAATATGCCATGCAACCAAGGGGGGGGGGGGGGGTAATTTGTGAAATAGTTTGTCCGATTTGCAGGCTGCCGTTCTGCTGCCTATTAAAAGGCCAAACAGAGGTTTCTACTGTGGGGGTGCACTGGTGAAATGGTCTGCTCAAGGACCCCCAATTGCAACATTTTCCTGCAGTAGTTTCTGGTAGCCATGTCACTCTCTCCTATTTGGGTCAACTATAGTGTATGGATAATCCAATGGGGTGGGTGGGGGTGTACCACCAGTATTGGGTTTGGGGTGTACCCCAATTATTAGCCTGGAGTACCCCCATTGAGTTGTACCGCCATTATTGAATGTGGGGGTGTACCACCATTATTGGGTTGGGGGCATACCGGTGTACCGCCATTATTGGGTTTGGGGTGCACCCCCATTATTGAATGAATGACTTGTATAGCGCAACGCATGCGAACGGAATCGCCTCTGGGCGATTTTTCCAGCCAGTGTCTGCTTGGCTAGTGCGGTCATTTTTACTCCGTAGGAACTTGACACGCTAGAGACACACAGTCATACACACATATATATACTGGGCCAATTTTGGACGAGATCCAATTTACCTACCAGCATGTCTTTGGAGTGTGGGAGGAAACCCGAGTACCCGGAGGAAACCCACGCAGACACAGGGAGAACATGCAAACTCCAGGCAGATGGTGTCGTGGTCGGGATTTGAATCAGCGACCCTTTTTGCTGCTAGGCAAAAGTGCTACTCACTGCACCACTGTTCTGCCTTATTGGTGGGGGGGGGGGGGGTTTACCACCATTATTGGGTTGGGGGCATACCGGTGTACCGCCATTATTGCGTTTGGGGTGCACCCCCATTATTGGGTTGGGGGCATACCGGTGTACCGCCATTATTGGTGTGTGGGGGGGTGGGGTGGGGTGTAGAACCCACCCACTTTAATTTGGCCATGTTCCCATTAAGGAAGTGCCCCCGCTTTGTGTATGGAGTTCAGGCAATATAAACCAGAATCCCCCTCCAATCTCTCACCTGGCGGCCTGCTGGTTTAGCCGCTCCTTCTCCTCGGCCACTTCGCTGTACAGACGCCGGCGCTGTTCCTGCAGGGACTGCTCTTCCTGCACCAGCTGTTTCTCATACCTGCACACACAAAGCTTTACATCAATAGAGAACGCGGGTTACAGAGTTTCTCTGTTCTTCTCTAAATAATATGAAGATTACAGGGTAATTATGCCGATTTTGGCTTGGTATCAGCCTCTAGCAGTGTACTGCACAGTTTGTACAGCAGAGCTCAGAATGTGAGAGGAAGAAAAGAGCCAATCAGGTGTGTTGCAGTACAAGGAGCATGCCGATAGGACAAGAGCGCAGAGTGACAGATGAACGCATCAGTCTAATGCATCATCTTTCGGTGTCCAGTCACAGGGTAGACAGGTGACCTGTAAGGAGAGGAGAGAGAGGCCGGAGATGGCGGGAAAAAGGAGAGAGAGGCCGGGAAAAAGGAGAGAGAGGCCGGAGATGGCGGGAAAAAGGAGAGAGAGGCCGGAGATGGCGGGAAAAAGGAGAGAGAGGCCGGAGATGGCGGGAAAAAGGAGAGAGAGGCCGGAGATGGCGGGAAAAAGGAGAGAGAGGCCGGAGATGGCGGGAAAAAGGAGAGAGAGGCCAGAGATTGCGGGGAAAAAGGAGAGAGAGGCCAGAGATGGCGGGAAAAAGGAGAGAGAGGCCAGAGATGGCGGGAAAAAGGAGAGAGAGGCCAGAGATGGCGGGAAAAAGGAGAGAGAGGCCAGAGATGGCGGGAAAAAGGAGAGAGCCAGGAGATGGCGGGAAAAAGAAGAGAGAGGCCGGAGATGAAGGGAAGAATAGGGGTAAAGATTGGTACAGCAGGGATTTCTGCAGATTCTGACCAGGAGTGAATCTCCCCTTCCAGTTCTTGTAGCTCTCCACACAGACATCTGCCAGCTTCCTCAGTCAGGCATTGAAGGCCAGATAGGGACAGCCAAGGGGTCTGCATTAGCCCAGTTGTGACTGGTTCTCCGAGAGACTCCCTTCACCACCGCAGTACCGTGCTCACCTCTGCTTTGCCAGCTCTCGCTCTTTCTGGCTCAGTTCCTCCTTCTCCAGTTCCACGTTCTGGCGCAGCTCCTCGGCCTGGCGCACGTAACGCATGGCGGCCCTTTCGTCCGACTGCAGGAGCTCGGCCTCGTGGAGCGCCTTCAACTTGCGGATTTCCTGCTTGTGTTTGGAGATAAGTCTCTGGATCTCGGGTTCTAGGCCTGGGGAAAAACAAAAGAGAACATGGCTTCTATTAGAAGAAATTCAATTTATTTAACCAGCTCACCTCCAGAGCAATTTTTCTTTAAAATCAGCATTTTCTTGCTAGAAACTACAGAAAAATTCTATATTTTCTAAAAGCAGAGACCCTGGAGAATAAAAAGATAAATCTCACAAGACCTGGGGGCGCCTTGTTTTCAACAGAAGACTATAATGTTGTGTGACATACCATAAGATGGGGTGGATGGCGGATTATGGGGGGCAGAGGAGGGAGGCGAGTACCCGACACTAACATTGATACATTGTTACTTGTTTTACTAAATACACTGTATCAATGTAGTCGGGTTTATAAGGAGTGAAGTTGGGGGTTCATTTCAAGGATCATGGTTTTGTTGATTACTCAACCTGATTGTGCTGATTGCAGTAAGTGGTTGGAGTCGATGTATGGATGAAGATATACTGAGCTGAGAGGTGACACACATGGTGATGGGAACATGCAGGTTAGGGATAGTATGAAGGGGGTTAGTTATTACATAGGATATTCTGTGTTTGCCTTGGATAAATAGTTGGTGTAAATTTGCTTGTGGCTGACCCAGGACGAGTACAACCCCCCCCCCCCCAGGTATGAGCCAATTCTGGAAATTCCACCTCTGACATGAAATATCTACAATTCACTGTACAAATACAATTGTGCCACAAACAAGTTTAACAAGCCATAGTAGTTTTCAGATTAGCAGACCAAACAGCTAAAGTAAATACAGAAAGAAAGGAAAGAAAGGAAAAGAAAGGAAAATAAAAAAAGAAAGGAAAAGAAAAGAAGAAAAGAAAAGAAAAGAGGAAAAGAAAGGAAAAAGAAAGGAAAAGAAAAGAAAAAGAAAGGAAAGAGGAAAAGAAAGGAAAGAGAGAAAAAAAGAAAGAGAGAAAAAGAGAAATAAAGAGGAAAGAAGAGGGTTAAATACACAGATAAGAAAGAAGAAGGGGGAAAAAAAAAGGAAAGAAGAGAAAAGAAGGAGGAAAGAAGGTTAAATACACAGATAAGAAAGAATAGGGGACAAAAAAAAAGGAGAGAAAAAAAAAATAAAAAAAATAAAAAAGGGAGGAAAAAAAAAGAGGGTTAAATACACAAATAAGAAAGAAGAAGAAAGATAAATACACAGATAATAAAGAAAAAAAAAAAAAGGAGGGGAAAATAAGAGGAAAAAAAGAGGGTTAAATACACAGATAATTGAAGAACAAAGAAGAGGGTTAAATACACAGATAGGAAAGAAGAGGAAAAAAGGAGAGAGAAAAAAAAAAAAAAAAAGAGGGTTAAATACACAGATAAGAGAGGAATAAAGAAGAGGAAAAAAAAGAGGAAAGAAGAGGGTTAAATACAAAATGTAAGAAAGAAGAAGAAAGAAGAGGAATAAAGAGGAAAGAAGAAGAGGAAAGAAGAAGTTAAATACACAGATAAGAAAGAAGAAGAAAGAAGAGAGTTAAAAACACAGATAAAAAAAGACACAGATAAGTGTCAGTTTGTGTCAGATTTCCCACCCCCACTATCACCTTCCCATTATAAGTCGCTGATCACCACCATTAGTAGTAAAAAAAAAAAAAGGAGGAGAGATGAATATATCCCATAGTTTTTAGACGTTATAAATTTCACACAAACCAACCACTACACTTATTGCAATTTCCTTTGCCAAAGACGTGTAGCAGAATACATTTTGGCCAAAATGAATGAAATCATTATGTTTTATAGCAGAAAGTAAAAAACTTTTGTTTCGTTTTTTTCAAGATTTTTTGGTCTTTTTTCATTCATAGAATATATAATAATAATAAAAAAATAAAAATAAAACATTGGTGATCAAATACCACCAAAAGAAAGCTGATAAAAGAAAAAAAGGATATAAATGTAATTTGCGTAGTGTTGCATGACCAATTACCAGTTGAAGTAGTTCAGTGCTGAATAGCAAAGAAATCCCAGAAGGGGGGGGGGGGGTAAAGAAACCTCCCGGAGGTGAAAGGGGTCACCTGATGCTTCGTCAGTCTGCTTTGAACTTTAAAAGATCCAAAAAGAACTCAATGAAATACACAGCAGGGTGGCGGAATCCATTTCCTCAGGCACTGATTACATACAGTCAGCAGACACTCTGCACTATGAAGGGTTGGCTCTATAGGACAGGTAGGTCGGTACGTCTCTCCTATTACACAGCCGGCTTTACCATGTGACGTGAACTGGGATAACTGCCTGTGATGTGAATAAAGCGTGACCTACATAACCATCTGGGCCGAACTGCAGTCGGCAGTGAGGAGGACTGAGCCATCGCATCTCTGACGAAAATACAGCATCATGTGCCGCTATTGCCAATTGTTTCTGCATGGAACCGATCCAAGGACGTTATTCAGAGGAGCGTTCCGTGTCCATGTGTGCGTCTCCCAGTGCCAAACCGTCTCCTATTCCACACACCGCACAGCGACACCTAGTGGCAGAAGTAGAAATGAAGGCTTTCTACTATGGCTCAAAATCACACCACCAGCGCTGGGATAGTGTTCATGACTGGTCTTCCCACTCTTCCTTCTGCATTTTACATGAAGTACAGCAGGAATGGTGGGAACCCCTCATAATGGGCACAGCAGGTGGACAGACCCGGGAACTCAGCACTGGGATGGTGGGAACCCCTCATAATGGGCACAGCAGGTGGACAGACCCAGGAACTCAGCACAGGAATGGTGGGAACCCCTCATAATGGGCACAGCAGGTGGACAGACCCGGGAACTCAGCACAGGAATGGTGGGAACCCCTCATAATGGGCACAGCAGGTGTACAGACCCAGGAACTCAGCACAGGAATGGTGGGAACCCCTCATAATGGGCACAGCAGGTGTACAGACCCAGGAACTCAGCACAGGGATGGTGGGAACCCCTCATAATGGGCACAGCAGGTGTACAGACCCGGGAACTCAGCACAGGGATGGTGGGAACCCCTCATAATAGGCACAGTGGGTGTACAGATCCAGAAACTCAGCACAGGGATGGTGGGAACCCTTCATAATGGGCACAGCAGATCAACAGACCAAGGGATTTTATATTTGTCTCCTAAAAAAAGGGTACACAATAGATTTTTATATATATATATATATATATATATATATATATATATATATAAGGATGAAAGAAAATCCCAAATTTTGGGTTGTCACCAGAACAGGAATAGAAATGAAATTTTCCAATGGGGACTCTAGTTCTGGTGACTCACTTCCTGTTGTGGCTATGAAACAGGAAGTGAATGGATATCTCCCCCCCTTCACTTCCTGTTCCATAGCCAAAACAGAAAGTGAGAGTCCTTCCAAAGTGAGGGGATCTCTGGTTGTCACCAGAACTAAAAATTGGAAAATTTCCCTTTTATTCCTGTTCTGGTGACAACCCAAAATTTGGGATTTTCTTTCCCTCTCTGTGATGATGGTAAACAGGACAAAGAGAGGGTGAATCTCCCCAGTGGGGACACAGACCTATAAAAACACGACGGGGGTTCCAATCCCTCCCCCCTCCATCCTTCCCTTATACCAGGGATCCTCAAACTATGGCCCTCCAGCTGTGTCGGAACTACAAGTCCCATGAGGCATTGTAAAACTCTGACATTCACAGACATGACTAGGGCATGATGGGAATTGTAGTTCCTGAACAGCTGGAGGGCCGTAGTTTGAGGATCCCTGCCTTATACTGTAATCCGAGGATTGCTGGTGGGAGGACGAGGACGGGCCACGAGGTACCCCAGAAGAGGAGGATTGGGACCACTCTGTGCAAAGCAAACTGGGAGGAGGAGGAAGACGGAGAGGAGGAAGACGGGGAGGAGGAAGACGGGGAGGAGGAAGACGGAGAGGAGGAAGACGGAGAGGAGGAAGACGGAGAGGAGGAAGACGGAGAGGAGGAAGACGGAGAGGAGGAAGACGGAGAGGAGGAAGACGGAGAGGAGGAAGACGGGGAGGAGGAAGACGGGGAGGAGGAAGACGGGGAGGAGGAAGACGGGGAGGAGGAAGACGGGGAGGAGGAAGACGGGGAGGAGGAAGACGGGGAGGAGGAAGACGAAGATCGGGAGGAAGAGAACGAAGATCGGGAGGAAGAGAAAGTTCAAGGGCTACTCTGTGCAAAACGAGGAGGAGGGGGAGGGGGAGGAGGGATGGAAGCCGCTTACCCTTCACAGTGATTTCTTTGATTTTCTTGGTCTTCTCGTCGATCCATTTCTCTCTGCGGACTTTCTCGGTGGCCGTCATCAGTTCCTGCAGCTTCTTCATCTCCTGGAAGACATGAGAGTGAGAGATGAGAGGAGAGGGATGAGGACAGGAAATGGCTCATGGGATTAATGATGTTGGGTGCGCCCTTCATGCAGCACGGAGACACGGGATGAGCGATGTTCTGACACAGAAGGAACGGTCTGGAGACAGAGGAGGTAAGTGGTCATTCTCGGTGTGAACTGTCATGCAGGTGGTGAGGAGCTGCGGGACCTCAGAGCCTCGGAGACATGCACTGCTACAATGTAGGAAGGTGGATTTATAAATCCTCTGGATCCACTGTGGGTACAGGATTGTGTATGTGTGTGTATATATAAAATTGATATACCCCCCCCCCCTTCTATTGGTTGAACTGTATGGACTTACTGGGTTCTTAATTACCTCCTAATAGGAGCCGAACTCCCCATGAGCACTGCTTAAAAATTACCTCCACTTCTGTTGAGAAATAAACCCCTCCCCCTCCTGGGTTCACGCCGACTGTATTACATGGGAGCGCACCCGCATGGATACCCCCCCTTGGGAGATAGCTTCTCAGAGGAGGTAAGCTATTGCAGGGAGGAGCCACGAGACCAGAAGAGGAGGATGGGGGCCACTCTGTGCAAAACTAACTGCACAGTGAAGGCAAGTATAACATTTTTTATTTATTTTTTATTTTTAAATAACAAACACCTTTACAACCCCTTTAAACACTGGTCAGGACATTGCTGGATTCCCAGGACAGGGACAAGTGTCCTTATATTAAAAAAATCAGCAGCTGCCATATTTGTACAGGACTTGTA
Organism: Rana kukunoris; assembly: GCA_029574335.1. Classification (NCBI taxonomy): domain Eukaryota; kingdom Metazoa; phylum Chordata; class Amphibia; order Anura; family Ranidae; genus Rana; species Rana kukunoris. The sequence goes on from CM056060.1 coordinate 148,860,064, forward strand.
GCTGCTGACTTATTTTTTAGTTTTAAGGCATAAAACATGGGAAATATACTGAATAGGCATTTTCTAATTTCGCATTGAATACGAGAACCTTGGTCATCACCGGGATACAGGGGACGGTGAAGGCGGCTCCCGCTGCAAGCAAGCATTTGTTAGTAAAGGGGGTTCCAGAAAACATGCACAGGACATGCATACCCCCCCCAGGACTGTGCAGAGCGGAGGGGGTACTCAATACATTAATACAGCCCTTAGTATAGAACAGAGGACGGTAAGTACTGACATAAGATGGGGTGTAATAACAGAGGGGGATCCAGGGTGGGGGGGGGATTGTACAAAAGAGTGGGACTGGACAATGTGTACTGAGCAGGCTGGGGGATTACCTCACACAGGGGGCCCAGAGTCTGCCAAACCTGAGGAAGAAGAAGAGAAGGAGGGGGGGGGGGTGGGAGAGGTAACAGGTCAACACAGAAGTCATAAAGGTAAATGGTGTCAAGACAACCATCATCAACTGCTTATCATCAATTCATCTTTTTTTTGTAGGTGACGGGCAGTATATCGGTCACCCCTTATGGTGGTACATGACACAGAGATCCTGGAGGGAGCGATGGGGACAACTGTCCAGGCCTGTCCCACCCTTCATAAGGCAGACCCCCGAACAGAGGCTTTGTGAGGCCTTAGGCAAAAAAACTTGACATGGTGCCCCCCACTCACGCCCATGATGGGGAAAAAATAATTCAAGGACAAGAGCCTCTTCACTACAACCCTGGCCGGTGGTTGTGGGGGTGTGCTGGCACGGGGCTTATCGGAATCTGGAAACCCCCGTTTAAACAAGGCAGCCCCCAGATCCTGCTCTTTAAGAACTAATGGGCGGGGGCCACCCAGTGATGTCACCAGGTGAACCCGCCCCCTTGTGAAGTCATTGACTGAGGGCATGCAGGGTCATTGGCGTCACATGGGGGGGGGGGGGGTGTCACTGATAGTCACTGGTAGTTGGGGATACTGGCGGCCCCGCTCCTGAGTTGGGGCTCTTAACGCTGCCTGAGCAAAGCAGCATTAAGGTCCCTTGTCCCTCAAAACTGGGGTAATGCATTGGGCAAGTTAAGCGGCCGTGAGGCCCCTGTAAGTGTGAGGCTTTAGGCGACCGCCTAATTTAAGAGCCGCCACTGCCCCCGAACAGGCCAACGTGGGAGGTACACCGGGCGATACCTAAACAGACGAATCAATAGCTGCATGGGCCAACATTTCTGAGCTCCTGTTATTGACAGGAGAGACGCCGTCATCATTCCTCCTATCGGCTCCTTCAGCTTCTATATATCCAGGCAGCTTTTATTTGATCCGTTTGGTTTCCCTCCGACTGGCCAGCTGTTTACTGGGAATGGTCCCTTATCACCATATTTACATATGATAGAAGGTATTTACATCTCGGAATTATCAGAAGCTACTGATATCAGGAATTATTTTATTACCTTTTCTGGTGCTCATCCTGCGACGTCTATTGTTGGATTTTGACGCCCCCCCCCAGTCTGCCTTTTCCATCCATACCACAGGAGTCTGACAAACCCCTCATTTATCTTGTATTATAGATTGGCTAATATTTGCCTTGCCGCTCCCAAAGAAGCACATAGCTAAACGCGTCAGTCAGGCACTTTAGAACTACATTTAACCCTCTATGTACGATTGTGATATTTTGCTGATTTTATACGTATAGTGGAACCTCGGATTGTGAGTAACGCGGTTAACGAGCGTTTCACAACATGAGCGTTGTATAAAAAAAAAATAAAAAAAATATAAAAAAAAACACACACCACACACAACCCCATCCCATCTGGGTGAGCGAACCCCCAGGAAATCCCCATCCCATCTGGGTGAGCAGACCCCAGGAAATCCCCATCCCATCTGGGTGGGCAGACCCCAGGAAATCCCCATCCCATCTGGGTGAGCGGACCCCCAGGAAATCCCCATCCCATCTGGGTGAGCGAACCCCCAGGAAATCCCATCTGGGTGGGCGGACCCCCAGGAAATCCCCATCCCATCTGGGTGGGCGGACCCCCAGGAAATCCCCATCCCATCTGGGTGAGCGGACCCCCAGGAAATCCCCATCCCATCTGGGTGAGCAGACCCCCAGGAAATCCCCATCCCATCTGGGTGAGCGGACCCCCAGGAAATCCCCATCCCATCTGGGTGGGCAGACCCCAGGAAATCCCCATCCCATCTGGGTGAGCGAACCCCCAGGAAATCCCCATCCCATCTGGGTGGGCGGACCCCCAGGAAATCCCCATCCCATCTGGGTGAGCGAACCCCCAGGAAATCCCCATCCCATCTGGGTGGGCGGACCCCCAGGAAATCCCCATCCCATCTGGGTGGGCGGACCCCTAGGAAATCCCCATCCCATCTGGGTGAGCAGACCCCCAGGAAATCCCCACCCCATCAGGGTGAGCAGACCCCCAGGAAATCCCCACCCCATCAGGGTGAGCAGACCCCCAGGAAATCCCCATCCCATCTGGGTGAGCGGACCCCAGGAAATTCCCATCCCATCTGGGTGGGCGGACCCCCAGGAAATCCCCATCCCATCTGGGTGGGCGGACCCCCAGGAAATCCCCATCCCATCTGGGTGGGCGGACCCCCAGGAAATCCCCATCCCATCTGGGTGAGCAGACCCCCAGGAAATCCCCATCCCATCTGGGTGAGCAGACCCCCAGGAAATCCCCACCCCATCAGGGTGAGCAGACCCCCAGGAAATCCCCACCCCATCAGGGTGAGCAGACCCCCAGGAAATCCCCACCCCATCAGGGTGAGCAGACCCCCAGGAAATCCCCACCCCATCTGGGTGAGCAGACCCCCAGGAAATCCCCATCCCATCTGGGTGAGCAGACCCCCAGGAAATCCCCATCCCATCTGGGTGAGCAGACCCCCAGGAAATCCCCATCCCATCTGGGTGGGCAGACCCCAGGAAATCCCCATCCCATCTGGGTGAGCGGACCCCCAGGAAATCCCCATCCCATCTGGGTGAGCGAACCCCCAGGAAATCCCATCTGGGTGGGCGGACCCCCAGGAAATCCACATCCCATCTGGGTGGGCGGACCCCAGGAAATCCCCATCCCATCTGGGTGGGCGGACCCCAGGAAATCCCCATCCCATCTGGGTGGAGGACCCCAGGAAATTCCCATCCCATCTGGGTGGGCGGACCTCAGGAAATTCCCATTCCCATCTGGGTGGGCGGACCCCAGGAAATTCCCATCCCATCTGGGTGGGCGGACCCCAGGAAATTCCCATCCCATCAGGGTGGGCGGACCCCAGGTAATCCACATCCCATCTGGGTGGGCGGACTCCTTGGGAGATCTCTACACCTCTACAGTACATCAGTGTTTTATACGAGCACTGTATTTAACTACTCCAATACCCACGTATTGTCATATGACGTCCACAAGGTGGCTCTGCCATCCTGGGTGGACGTCATATGAGGTCCTCGGGCCGCCCGGCCGCTAAGGGGGCACGCGTAAGCACGCCGGGTCCTGCGGGTGCCTGGCGGCTGCGATGTCCACGTTCGGCAGTTACAGAGCCAGAGATCCACGTCCTGTCAGGGAGAGGAGACCAAAAGTGTGTCCCTTGTACATAGGGACACCGATCAGTCACCTCCCCCAGTCAGTCTCCTCCCCCCACAGTTAGAATCACTCCCTAGGGAACACATTTAACCCCCTTGATCTCCCCTTAGTGTGTTAGCATCCTTCCCTGCCAGTCACATTTATACAGTAACCAGTGCAAATTTATAGCACTGATCGCTGTATAAATGTGAATGGTCCCAAAATAGTGTCAAAAGTGTCCGAACTGTCCGCCACAATATCGCAGTCCTGACAAAAATCGCAGGTAACCGGCATTACTAGTTGAGGGAACCATGAATGCCAACATGTATCGTGACATACTGAAGCAGAGCATGATCCCCTCCCTTCAGAGACTGGGCCGCAGGGTAGTATTCCAACATGATAACGACCCCAAACACACCTCCAAGACCACCACTGCCTTGCTAAAGAAGCTGCGGGTAAAGGTGATGGACTGGATAAAGCATGTCTATTAGTCTTCTGTGGGACATCCTCAAAACGGAAGGTGGAGGAGCGCAAGGTCTCCAACATCCACCAGCTCTGTGATGTCATCATGGAGGAGGGGAAGAGGACTCCAGTGGCAACCTGTGAAGCTCTGGTGACCTCCATGTCCAAGAGGGTTAAGGCCGTGCTGGAAAATAATGGCTGCCACTATAACTAATTACTTAAACATCACTATATTACCTATTTAAGTTGTCTGTGGCGCAGATTCATTCCTTTTTCTTTCTTGGAAAATAGGGGCGGCCACACAAAATATTGTCAATTTGAGCCCAATTTGGACATTTTCACTTAGGGGTGTACTCACTTTTGTTGGCAGCGGTTTAGACGTTAATGGCTGTGTGTTGAGTTATTTTGAGGGGACAGCAAATGTACACTGTTATACAAGCTGTACACTCACTACACAACATTGGAGATACAAAGTGTCATTTCTTCAGTGTTGTCACATGAAAAGAGAGAAGAACATACGTACAAAAAAAGTGAGGGGTGTACTCACTTTTGTGAGCTACAGTGGAACCTCGGATTACGAGCATAATCCGTTCCAGGAGAATGCTCGTAATCCAAAGTACTCGCGTATCAAAGCGAGTCTTCCCAATAATTTGTTCTGCATGGACTTCAAAAGGCATGCAATACCGCATGCGGCCAGAGGTGAAGGGGGCGCCGGAGAGCCTTGGAAACCGGCGGAAAGGCTTGCCAAGGTCTGACCTTGGCAAACCTTGAAAAGGCTCAGAAAATGAGTATTTTCGAGTCTTTCCGATCGGCGAGAGTGAATCTCCTATCAACACTAAATGTAATGGAATGATCTAAAATCGAATGATTTTTCTTTCCTGCAACCCGTGAAAACCGCATCAATGGCCGGCCTTATGCAACAGAAACTAAAAAAGGCATTGAATGTGCAGGGAGTGTCGCCTCTTACCGTGTCGTGCTGCTCCTGCATCTGTCGGATCTTACTGGAGTATTTCTGATCCACCTTCTTCAGTTCGGTCACAAGAGTCTCACATCGCTCACTCAGAGATTTCTTGTCATCGATGAGCTGAGGAAACACATACACAGAGTTTTTTGGATCTCTCTCTCTATGCATCGTAACCAGTTCCCACCCGCGCTATAGCAGAAAGACGGCTACAGAGTGGGCTTACGTTGCTGGGAGGCCATCTTCCTTGATCACATTGCCCGTGCGCGCCCTGTGCCGCATGCATTTGGTGCGCTCTGATCGCAGGGTCACAGATGATCATAGGTCGGGGTAAAGGGCCAATAACAGCAGCCCTTTACCACGTGATCAGCTGTGTGTTCAATGACAGCTGATCACAAGTCGGTTATCGGCATTCCTATCCTCATGCTGACAGTGAGGAGAGTAGAGCCGATAACCAGCTTGTGTGAAAGGGACAGCTACACTGATAATCAGGGCAGCCTCATCACTGCCCACCAGTGCTGCCTCATCAGTGCCCACCAGTGCTGCCTCATCAGTGCCCACCAGTGCTGCCTCATCAGTGCCCACCAGTGCTGCCTCATCAGTGCCCACCAGTGCTGCCTCATCAGTGCTGCCTCATCAGTGCTGCCTCATCAGTGCTGCCTCATCAGTGCCCACCAGTGCAGCCTCACCAGTGCAGCCTCATCAGTGCCCACCAGTGCAGCCTCACCAGTGCCCACCAGTGCAGCCTCACCAGTGCATCCCCATATGACATACTAAATTCTAAGTCAAGGTGGACCATCTCCAAAACAGGCTGGGATCCTTGTACACATTTTTCTGGAGACATCTGGGCAGAATTGATTGATTTTCAGACCTGAATACTTGTTCTAGAGCGACTTACTAGGTCAGCGGTAGATCTGGCTCTACCGTTTCATATGTTTTTAGCTTCCATAGATTGTAGAATATAAATAAATGACATATAAATTACTTTTACACTTCATTATTTGTCTTTGAAAACACAAGTTTTTGATTGTTAAACAATGATAGGAACATGGTATTGAATTGGTTAATTAACCTGCCGACACCCCCACGGGGGAGGGTCAGGTATAAATGACCAGTTCATAGATGAAACAAATGGGCTTTGATAAAGCACAATTCATGTGCGAAACATGTAAGCAGTGCGTGCCGCCCCAATGGGAATTATACATATAATCTCGTTTCTCTGAACCATTTTTCTGTGGACGTTACGTTTAGTTCACATGCTGCCATCTAGTGACCTTTTGTGGTATAGGTTAGAAGGGAAAAACGTGCGTGCTACTATGCTATCATTTTTTAAGCAAATGTAAAACCATCAGCCTCCAGTGAATATAGTGAAAATAAACTCTGAAATTATATATATACAGTGCAGAAAATAAGTATTTGAACACCCTGCTATTTTGCAAGTTCTCCCACTTGGAAATCATGGAGGGGTCTGAAATTGTCATCGTAGGTGCATGTCCACTGTGAGAGACATAATCAAAAAGAAAAATTCCAGAAATCACAATGTATGATTTTTTTTAACTATTTATTTGTATGATACAGCTGCAAAGAAGTATTTGAACACCTGAGAAAATCAATGTTAATATTTGGTATACAGTCGCCTTTGTTTGCAATTACAGAGGTCAAACGTTTCTTGTAGTTTTTCACCAGGTTTGCACACACTGGAGGAGGGATTTTGCCCACTCCTCCACACAGATCTTCTCTAGATCAGTCAGGTTTCTGGGCTGTCGCTGAGAAACACGGAGTTTGAGCTCCCTCCAAAGATTCTCTATTGGGTTTAGGTCTGGAGACTGGCTAGGCCACGCCAGAACCTTGATATGCTTCTTACAGAGCCACTCCTTGGTTATCCTGGCTGTGTGCTTCGGGTCATTGTCATGTTGGAAGACCCAGCCTCGACCCATCTTCAAAGCTCTAACTGAGGGAAGGAGGTTGTTGCCCAAAATCGTGCAATACATGGCCCCGGTCATCCTCTCCTTAATACAGTGCAGTCGCCCTGTCCCATGTGCAGAAAAACACCCCCAAAGCATGATGCTACCACCCCCATGCTTCACAGTAGGGATGGTGTTCTTGGGATGGTACTCATCATTCTTCTTCCTCCAAACACGGTTAGTGGAATTATGACCAAAAAGTTCTATTTTGGTCTCATCTGACCACATGACTTTCTCCCATGACTCCTCTGGATCATCCAAATGGTCATTGGCAAACTTAAGACGGGCCTTAACATGTGCTGGTTTAAGCAGGGGAACCTTCCGTGCCATGCATGATTTCAAACCATGACGTCTTAGTGTATTACCAACAGTAACCTTGGAAACGGTGGTCCCAGCTCTTTTCAGGTCATTGACCAGCTCCTCCCGTGTAGTCCTGGGCTGATTTCTCACCTTTCTTAGGAGCATTGAGACCCCACGAGGTGAGATTTTGCATGGAGCCCCAGTCCGAGGGAGATTGACAGTCATGTTTAGCTTCTCCATTTTCTAATGATTGCTCCAACAGTGGACCTTTTTTCACCAAGCTGCTTGGCAATTTCCCCGTAGCCCTTTCCAGCCTTGTGGAGGTGTACAATTTTGTCTCTAGTGTCTTTGGACAGCTCTTTGGTCTTGGCCATGTTAGTAGTTGGATTCTTACTGATTGTATGGGGTGGACAGGTGTCTTTATGCAGCTAATGACCTCAAACAGGTGCATCTAATTTAGGATAATAAATGGAGTGGAGGTGGACATTTTAAAGGCAGACTAACAGGTCTTTGAGGGGCAGAATTCTAGCTGACAGACAGGTGTTCAAATACTTCTTTGCAGCTGTATCATACAAATAAATAGTTAAAAATTCATAAATTGTGATTTCTGGGGAAAAAAATTGGATTATGTCTCTCACAGTGGACATGCACCTACGATAACAATTTCAGACCCCTCCATGATTTCCAAGTGGGAGACCTTGCAAAATAGCAGGGTGTTCAAATACTTATTTTCTGCACTGTGTATATATATATATATATATATATATATATATATATATATATATATATTTTTTTTTACATGTATAGTGACCATGAATTAGCTGCAACCACTTAGTAGTGTAAGAAGCATCTAATTTTACCACAAAAAACTTGGGAAACGTATTGACTCGAGTATAAGCCTAGGGTGTCCATCTGCATGCCTCACTGTGCCCATGACTAGACTGACGTTTAACATGGGAGTCTATGGAAGGGGTGCCCGGCTTTGAGAAAAAAAAAAAAAAAAAAAAGGAAGTGCTCCCCGGCCGTAGGTCCCCCAGACAACAAACTTTGCACCCTTGTAGAGGAGAAATGGGGCTACGTGTGTGCCAAGGTCCGGGTCCAGGGGACCTACAGCCAACCGGTACCGGGTCCCCTAAGTCACTGGAGAAATGACTGTTTAACATGGCAGTCTATGGAAGGGGTGCCCGTAGAGCAGGGGTGCGAGGGCCACTTAAGCGACTTGGTAACCGGTCGTGGGCTACAATGAACGGAGCGGGTGGATGGCAGGTCCATATGTGGCCCCCGGGCCACTGGTTGGGCACCCCTGCCGTACAGCTTCCTCTCCGGCAAGGAGAAGAGTGTGCCTTCAAAAGCCAACAGAGCACCAAGCACATTTGTTCGGCACGGTCTTATGTTAAGCTAGGTTATGTTTTCCGCACGGTCTCGTTATAAAAGAACACAGGTCCATACAATTTTTTCTGGGAATATTTTATCCGAACCTTACCTACTGATACCCAACAGTCCCTAGTAAAATGTTTTCAATACACTCAATGTGGACGGTGTTTCCGTTTCCACCATATCTGGGTGTTGGCGCAGAGCAAGTTGCACGGCTTCTATCCAACATTTCTAGGTGTCCCAGAAAGCATCTCCCACCTCAGTGCCATTGTTCCTTCCACTGGCCACTATTGCTTCCTGTAGTGCCACAGCGGGCACCAGGAGGAATCCCAGAATGCATCGGGGGACATGTTATCTGGCATGCTCAGTGGGCATTCAAATGCTTCCATTACAAAGGGTTGCAGGCTGGAATTTTTTTCCATTCCCTTACCTGGTCTATGAAGGTCAGGTGTCTCTGGATGGTGGACTCGTACTGCTCACTTTGCTGTTTGAGTTGGTACCCCAACTCCTTCTCTGTCTGCTTTACATGGCGTACCGTCAGCTCCCGCTGCTGGGCCTGTAAAGGAGAACAGCCTGATAAAAAATTATAGACTCCAAGCTTTGAAGGGAGAAGCCTGGGGGGAGCTCTGGCGTGAAAGGGAAGGGTGGAGGGGAGCTCTGGCGTGAAAGGGAAGGGTGGAGGGGAGCTCTGGCGTGAAAGGGAAGGGTGGAGGGGAGCTCTGGCGTGAAAGGGAAGGGTGGAGGGGTGCTCTGGTGTGAAAGGGAAGGGTGGAGGGGAGCTCTGGTGTGAAAGGGAAGGGTGGAGGGAGCTCTGGTGTGAAAGGGAAGGGTGGAGGGAGCTCTGGTGTGAAAGGGAAGGGTGGAGGGAGCTCCGATGTGAAAGGGAAGGGTGGAGGGAGCTCCGATGTGAAAGGGAAGGGTGGAGGGGAGCTCTGGCGTGAAAGGGAAGGGTGGAGGGGAGCTCCGGTGTGAAAGGGAAGGGTGGAGGGAGCTCCGATGTGAAAGGGAAGGGTGGAGGGGAGCTCCGATGTGAAAGGGAAGGGTGGAGGGGAGCTCTGGCGTGAAAGGGAAGGGTGGAGGGGAGCTCTGGCGTGAAAGGGAAGGGTGGAGGGGAGCTCTGGCGTGAAAGGGAAGGGTGGAGGGAGCTCTGGTGTGAAAGGGAAGGGTGGAGGGAGCTCTGGTGTGAAAGGGAAGGGTGAAGGGAGCTCTGGTGTGAAAGGGAAGGGTGGAGGGAGCTCTGGTGTGAAAGGGAAGGGTGGAGGGAGCTCTGATGTGAAAGGGAAGGGTGGAGGGAGCTCTGGTGTGAAAGGGAAGGGTGGAGGGAGCTCTGGTGTGAAAGGGAAGGGTGGAGGGAGCTCTGATGTGAAAGGGAAGGGTGGAGGGAGCTCTGGTGTGAAAGGGAAGGGTGGAGGGAGCTCTGGTGTGAAAGGGAAGGGTGGAGGGAGCTCTGATGTGAAAGGGAAGGGTGGAGGGAGCTCTGATGTGAAAGGGAAGGGTGTAGACAGGGGGGAACTCTGGAAGGCAAAGTGTGGGGGCTCTGATGCAAAGTTATTTCTTGGATCATTTATAAAAATAGATTTTTTTTCATCCCTCAAATATTTGTAATATAGATACAATATGTGTCACCTCGTAGTGAAAAGTTGGGAGCCCCCCTGGATTATGGCCATGATAATGGAGTCAGAGATACTCACCAGCGCCGTCTGCAGGAGCCCCAAAGCCTTCCTCTTCTCCTCCAGCTCCAGACGCATCTTCAGCATGGAGCTGGTCACCTCGGTAGCCACCGCCGAGGCCTGTTCTAGGTGAGTCAGTTCCTCCTCCGAGAGCAGCGGCTGATCAGGGAAGAAGCGACAAAACATTCAGAGAGCACAACGAGCATGGTATAGATTTCCTTCATTTGGTACAAGCTAATCGCCACCTCACTTCCTGTCATTGAAACACAACAGGAAGTAGCGAGGGAAAAATAAAAATTGACAGGGGGGTCTCATCCCTCTCCACTCAACTCTAATGAAAAGAAAGTTTTCCCTTTAGTTATACTTAAAACTGAGATTTAAACGTTAAACTTGAAACTGATGAGCTCTGCTACGCCTTATGGACGAAACGCGTTAGTATTAGTCATGATGTAACTGCTGGAATCAAAATTGTGACGACATTTGGAAGCCTTTTGGGCATTTTACCCTGAGCTCCGACACTATTTCATCTTGCAGTAGCTTGAAAAAAAAAACAGCTCTGACAGCTAAAGGGTTAATTCCTGCTGGCGGATAGGAAAGCAACATACATATAAATATCAGTGGCGGCTGGTGCTCAACATTTTTGAGGGGGGCGCAAACGAAAAAAAAAAAAAAGTAAAAAAAAAAAAAAAAAAAAAAAAAAAAGCTTCACTGTACCTATCAATTGTCACCACTATGCCATGCCATCAAACGCATCCACCGTGCCATCAATTGTCACCACTATGCCATCAAACACAGCCACTGTGCCCCCAATTG